>JAZKJV010009715.1:2500-602500 GCA_037367405.1 Ottelia alismoides
GGGTTTTTTTTAGCACCCAATTGTAGCCGTCCATCTACAAGATTCAATCCCAAAAATAGGAAATAATTTTTGTATGGAAATAAAACAAAATCGGAAATTAAAACTTTTCTAAAAATAGCGTTACGTTTTTAGAAAGTGCAAGGCACACGTATATGACTTCTAAAACTATCGATTCATTCCAACGCAAGGTACTTTTTTCGTTTCAACGCAAGAAGAGAGGTATGGTATTCGTTTCATGATTTGATCGTTTATTTCTATCATAATTTCGTTGTTTTAATGATATTTTTGTTCTATTTCATCGTTTCATGATTTCATGATTTGATCGCTTATGAAATTTCATATTTTTATCGTAAGCAATATTTTTTTCGAGAGGTATGATTGAAATATGAGAAAGTGGTGTTCATAATATCAATTTTTATTCATTTTGATACATGATCTGTAGTAATAATTGGTTTTTTATCGATTGTATTTTGATTTCATATAATAAAAAGTTACAGTAAATACAGTTGTTATTTTTCATACGTTACTTTGACAATATACCGAGTTACTGATGTATTTACTTAATTTACTTATAAGATATTTTATGGTACTATTGCTAACATAATTGTTACTTTTAATACGTTACTTTGAAGATATACTGAGTTACTGATGTATTTACTTAATTTACTTATAAGATGTTTTATGTTACTAATGCTAACAGAATTGTTACTTTTTCATGCGTTACTTTGAAGATGCACTGAATTACTGCTCTTATAGCCATTATTACTGATGAAAATTCTACAAGTTACTTGAGTAATTTAAATATTTACTTGTCCTTTGCTATTAGTTACTGATATAGATGTAAAAGTTACTGATTCTTATAGTCATTATTACTTCTGTGTGTTACTTTGAAGATATAATAAGTTACTGCTCTTATAATCATTATTACTGATAAAAATTCTACAAGTTACCTAAGTAATTTAAATATTTACTTGTCATTTGCAATTAGTTACTGATATAGAATTAAAAGTTACTGATTCTTTTCACAAAATAAATCTACTTACTTTTGAAATAGTGAATTCTTACTGATATGAATTACGAAGTTTATCTTACTGCTCAATTCAATAAGTTACTTAAGTAGTTCATCAAATTACCTATGCTTCGCTTTGAGTTACTGTTATAAATACAATTATTACTTTTCATGTACATATATATCTTATATTATTACTGATGCATTTTCATTTCAGGTATGCCAGATGTCCGAACATTTCTTATGTTTCATGGAAGAAAAAAAAGAAATGTTGATGATCGTTGCATACTTATTGATTAAAGATGTGAGAATAACATATCTGACAATAATATTAAGAATATATCATTCTGTAACTAATAAAAGAGTTAATTAACAAATGTAATTACCAAAAAATAATTGATGTGTAACTATAATTTCAGTAACTACTCACAATGAGTCAGTAATATGTACATGCATATTCAGTAACTGTGCATATGACTTCAGTAATATTCCAACTCAATTGTCTAGTAATTATTTAGAAGTACTAAGTAACTATATCTTCAATAACAATCAGAATGGGTTCAGTAATATGGACATTGTAATCAGTAAATATTGTATGGACACTAGTAATTACATAATCAGTAATTGATGTATGGATACTAGTAACTATAGCTTCAGTAACAATTACAATGAGTTCAGTAATATGGACAGTTGAAATTAGTAATTGCTATATGAACATTATTAATAACTTCAATAACTGATCATTTTGTAACTATAATTTCAGTAATATGCATATTTGTAGTCGGTAATTATTGTATGGATATTAATAATTGACGTAATCAATAATTATAATAAGTAATTTACCTTTTCTAATTTATACGTGGAATGATCATTCTACAAATAGACTGTTTGTCGACAATAATTAAAATATGTAGTTTTTTATCTTACTAAAACCGACCCCCTATTTTTAAGGAAATTATTTAACTCGAATTCTTATTATATTAATAATGCAAAGCACGTTGTTATTACCAAAACCGTCGCCTACCAAGTAGAACTAACACATACACGTGGCGAGCCTATGTTTGGTGCTCACCACAACTTAAATGGGCACAGGTCTCTCTCTCTCTCTCTCTCTCTCTCTCTCTATATATATATATATATATATGGGAAAATGGAGCCTACACCGGCAGGTGCAGGTAACTCCCTACACTCGGCCTATTTTTCATTATTTTTTTGATTTTTTGAACTGAAACCTTGAGGGATTTATATCACTATATATCATCATGGTGTCATTCAAAATTCAACTTAATTCGAGGCTCCTATCATCTCCATGAAGACTATCAAATTTTAATGGTCTCGGAATTGTTGAAAATGACCTCTTCTGGGTGAACATGTTAGGAATGTTTATTTGCATACATATTCTACTTAACATATTATGTAAATCCCTTCAATTTTTCATTCAAAAAAAGTAAAAAATAATGGGAAAATAGTTCATGTGTAGGGAGTTATCTATACCCCAAGGTGCAGGCTCCTTGTCCGACATATACACACAGAAAAAGGGAGCCTACATCCGGGGATGTAGTTAACTACCTACACATGGCTCATTTTTTCATTATTTTTTTTATTTTTTTGAAATGAAACCTCTGAGGAATTAGATCAATATATATCATCATGGTGTCATTCAAAATTCAACTTAATTTGAAACTCTTATCATCTCCATCAAGACTACCAAATTTTAATGGTTTCAGAATTACTGAAATTGACCCCTTATGTATGAACGTATTAGGAATCACTACAAGAAAATGCAGTTTTTGCGACTAAGGGCGTGCGACCACACTCAGTGGGTATGTAGTCGCACGGGCCAATGCGATTATTTTGCGATTATTTAGATGCCACATCGTAGTCCCTAATTTTTACGACGAATTTGCGATCACGTTGTAGTCGCAATGTAGTGGGAAAATTTTGGGAAATTTTAGGCGGGGCCCTGCCATTCTAAACCCTAACATTTGTTCAATCCCTCGTAAACCCCTCCCACCTCCCGCACTCAACCCATCGCAGCCTCCTCCCTCTTCACTATCGCCTCCTCCCAGCCACCGCCGGCCTCCCCATCTTCATCACCTCCTCGTTGCCGCCCCGTCTTCACCACCTCCTCCCTTCCAGCCACCGTCGGCTCCTCCCCATCTCCATAGTTACCTCGTCGCCGCCATCTCCACCACACAATCACCGCCGCCTCCTCCCCATCTCCACTACCTCCTCACTGCCGCTTCCTCCCCGTCTCCACTACCTCTTCACTGTCGCCTCCTCCCCATCTCCACCACATCCTCTTCGTCCCACCACCAACCGCCGCCCCCGCTCCACCATTAGGTCCTCAAAGCCACCAACGTCCTCCTCCGCAGGCACTCCAGCCGGTTGCCGTCAGCGAGCCTTCATCGTGCTTCACCGTGGAGGTGAACGTATTTTTTAATTTATATTCTGTATTATTATGTTTAGAAGATGTGAGACTGAATTTTTTCTTGCTTATTGTTATTGCAATACCAAGTTTGAAAAGGATTGTGGGCATGGATAGGATGTAGAAACCAAGTCTTTAAAAGAGAAGTTGTTAAACTAGAAGGTTTACATCATGAAAGATGACTTGCTATTTTTAATGTTTGCTTGATAGATTACTAATAGCCCGTGGTTAGAGAATGTCTATAGTTAAAGATAAAGATGTTATGGTGGATGTATAATAGCACTAAAAATGATCAGATTTGTAGATAGAGTACTCTAAAAAAATCAGGATGGTGTATATAGAAGAAATAAGAGAAGCTCGCCTAAGATGACTTGGACATGTGTAGAAGTCTTCTAATGCTCCAATTCGAGGGGTGAAAAGTTAGAAGAAGAGCACCGTAAAAGTTCGATTATACTTATTGGATATCTAAAATAAGTGGATACCAGGGATGACTTGTCAGACATAACTGAATCAGCAACATCTTTTGCACTCCACATGTCCTTGAAATTTGAAGTTAAGTAACTGGGATTCGGAGGTCCTATCTGCATCAGTGAGAAAATTCTATAAATACAAGTGTCATCAGATCAACAGATTAATTACATAGGTGAAAAAATGGATAGAAAGAAATTATAGCAACTTCATTTCTGAATGGTGATATTTACTTACTTAAAGGTATCAAAAAGATGGAGATCAAATTTGGGGCATATGGTAAATTATTAGTAGTTAACGAAACAGAGATAACAACATTATGGATCATGTCCACCCTCTCAGAGACGATACGTAGCCGTGCATCAGCTGCATGATATAAATTGATCAGCAGTCAAGTGCTATACAGTAAGGCGTATCTAGTGCAGCAAATAAATAAATATATGTGAGAGCACATATGCAAATTCTT
Organism: Ottelia alismoides; assembly: GCA_037367405.1. Lineage (NCBI taxonomy): Eukaryota > Viridiplantae > Streptophyta > Magnoliopsida > Alismatales > Hydrocharitaceae > Ottelia > Ottelia alismoides. Next base: position 6,872 of record JAZKJV010009715.1, read on the forward strand.
GCCTTAGATTGAGTGTTGGGATTACCCATGCACACTATTGATTAACTACCATATATTTGTTGAACTATTAAGGTATACAACGTAGATGTTAGGTAAGATACAACCTTTATTGCAAGATTGAAAACGGTGCAAGAAAATCTACATTGATAGTGCTTTTAAAACGTTTGACTTACGTGACAATGGTGCAACAGAGGAGTATCTTTCTGGTTTTCTAGATTCTACCCTAAAAAGATAAGAGGAGCATGGTCCACATTCATTGTCTTTTGTGTTTTCCTGTCGATGGTGGGATCATAACATGTGAAGTCAATATCGTTGTTTCAGTGAAGAAGGTGGAAGGTGGCCTAAAAGAGCCCACTCTTAGTGACCAGCTTTATGCCTTCTAGAATAGCATGGACGTTTGTAAGGCCCACCAGAAACTTGATAATTATTGCATCCTCACAATCCTCGAAGAATGAATAGCATGGACGTTTGTAACTCCATTTCTTAAGCAATCACTCGAATCACATCCTCTTGTGTGTATGTGCTACATTTTCAAGTTAACTATTTTATCTACAGTAATGATGTTATGACCATTAGAGGATAATGTAATGGCGAGTGGAGATATGTTTGTTGGTGTTGCATTTTTTCATTAGAGGATAAGTTTTCATCGTATCAAACTATGTGTCTAAATAAGTTTTATGATTTCGTTGTAGGTAGAGCAATGAGTTCGACAAGGGATTGGATGTATAACTGCGTAGTGAATGGCTCTGTTTGCATGCCATTTTTAATTGGTGTAGAAGGCTTTCTCAATTATGCTTATGCCCAAGGAGACAGAATAGTTGACATAGATGGAAAGATTATATGCCCATGTATGAAATGTGGATTGACGAAGAAACAATTTAGAGACGTTGTGACAGAACACTTGTGCAAGAATGGTTTTGTCAATGATTACAACTGTTGGTATGCTCATGGAGAGGTCCGAGCAACTTACCGGGAGAGGACTCAGATGTCAGACAATCCTTTTGTTGAGATGGTTATGGACGCAGCATGTCCAGACTTTAACTCTTCTTCAGAGGGTTGTGATGATGAATTCAATGGAGAATCCAATGATTTTATTGAATTGTTACAAAAGGCTGAGGAGGGATTATGGCCTGGCTGTAAATTATTTTCTCTCCTTTCTATCGTTACCGAGTTGCTGACAGTTAAAGCTGAATATAATATGATGGATGCTAGTTTCATTGCCATGGTTAAGATTATAAAGAGAATGCTTCCGGAAGATAATATCCTAATTGGTACCTATTATAAAATTAAAACCATGATGAGTATACTTGGCTTATCAGAAATGTTAATTGATGCATGCCCCAACCATCATATCATCTATTACGGAGAAAAATTATCAAATGAGACTAAATGTCCAGAATGTGGTGAACCTAGATATAAACCAAATATGAAGACAAATGTTCCACAGAAGGTGCTCCGTTACTTTCCTATAGCACCACGTTTACGACGACTCTATTATTGCAAAGAAACTGCTAAAGACATTTGAGTAATGAGGTTGTGTATGTATACAGGAAATGACTATCACACGTGGTCGAGGTCCTAGGGGTTCACACCAGGATGATCGTCGTACCCCGGACTCCAGTGATATAATTTCATATCTTTATACATTGTTATATGTTTATTTCAATTAATAAAATTTTGTCTATAGGTGAACGTAATGATGAGGTTGCGAAGCTTGTCGCTTACATGCAAGAGAATGGTTTACAAGTTCCTCCACAATATGTTCATTATATTCCTTAAATAGGGACACCTCCTAGTGTGACACGTACTCGTCATCCCACACCACAATCCTCCAACCAGCAGCATAGTCCTCATGAGTCTGAGGCCCTACACAGTGTCTACCCTCTCAGCCGACCCCACCTCCTCCACCTCAGGATCCACGCAGGGTCTTACAGTTTTTACGTGACGGGTATTTCCAACACATACTTATTATTTTATTGAATTTTTAGGTAGAACCTTATTCACAATTATGCTTTATCTATAATTTTATAAAATTGTTTTGAATATTTAGGTATACTCTTGATCATCAGCATGCAGTGGCTCAGGCGTTTGGTAAGGCCTTTCGCTCCATGCAAGATTGTTCAGACTACAGATGGAGTTGCATGACTCCCGATGAACAAGAGAGAATTTTGAATGGTATCTACGTAAGAACTATTTTGAAGGAAACATTTCATTCTTTAATTTTAAAATTGATTAGTAGTAACCAAAATTTCAATTGTAGAATTTGTTTGCTTTACCCTCGGGCCACACAAAAGAAATGTATCAGCAAGCCCTGGTGAAATTAGCAACAGATCGTGTCAAAGACAATGTTTATAGGGTAAAAAAGCTGCAATTAAAAAGAATGATGATGTGGAAGATTGGAAGAGGGCAAAAGCATGCTGTCCATCATGGTGCACTCCAGAAAGGTGGAGACGTTATTGCGATCTCTTTACTCAAGAGACTTTTCAAAAACGTTTTGAAGCGAGGAAGACAAATAGGGGGAAGCGGTCAATCAGAACCACTGGTGGATCAAAAAGTTTTGGTACTCTGAGGATTGAAATGGTACGTACAAGTTTTTATACTTTTTTAAGTTTCAACTTTTACCGATGATTAAAATATGAACAATAATAGAGTGTTGCTGACAATCACCCCCCATCATTGGAAAAATAGTGGACTGCTACGCATACAAGTGGGGGTGATTGGTCTACACCTGAAGCGAAGGCGGTGATGGTATGCATACTACTACTGCTTTATAATTATAGTTGTTTGGTATATAACTTAAAGAATTCTCTTGTAGGATCGTTACAAGGAGTTGTATGCAGAAAGGGTCGGTGTCCCAGAATCTGAAGGGGAGGTGGACTTTGTTGCCAGCTTATGGCAAGAAGTCCTTAAAGAGCGTGAAGTGGGACCTAATAGAAGGTAGACTTTGGGTGGTTTGCCACCCAAGTTCTCATCATCTTCTGAGTCTACTGGAGCATCCACTTATTTGGGGAAGACCTCAATGTATAACACTCCAACATCACAGTCAGGGGTATCTGAGGATGAGTTTAGACAACTATCACAAGCTGTGAATTCACTGGTATCCACAATTGGTACCATGTCATCTGGATTGCAAAATTTATCTTATGGAATGGTCTCTTTGAAGGAGGACGTAAATTATTTAAGGTATGTCCTATAGTCTAATTTATGTTTTAGTACATACATTGATTCATCTTTCTAAATATTTTTGCAATGAATGAATTATTTTTCTTCTTATAACTAATAGGACTACAATTCCAAAAGTTCACGGGGTGGAGGATGAGAATGAAGAGGAGGATGGAGAGGGGGATCCAGACGAGGACGAAGACGAAGACGATGCCAACGCATATAGAGTCTCGCATCGCAAGGGGTTGCAATCTCGGAACCTACAGAAAATAGAAAAGTGCCAAAAAAAGACAAGGACAAGAAGAACAAGGGGAAGGAAAAGGCAAATGTAAAGGGAAAGGCAAAGGAATGTGTTTTTTCCGAATGGAGGAAAAGAAAGTTTTTATGACAGAATGTTGTAATGTTAAGAACTTTAGTGTCTAAATGTAAGTCGTGAACTTGTAGTTTTATATTTGCTGAACTTGTAGCTTTAGATTGTCATGAACTTGTATCTAACTTTCTATTGTCTTCAATTAATAGGTATGTGTCTTGATCTTTTAGCTTTTTAACTTTTGCTTTGATATGTAGTCTTCAACTTGTAGATGTTAGCCATGTCTTGAATGTGTACATTTCTATTGTTTTGAACTTTTAGCTTTATACAGGAGAGATTCATTTTTCTTAAAGATGATTACATTTAATTGTAACTACAGTTAACAGGTTGATTATATTATAATATTGATTGGAGGATCTCAAGAAGCTTGGTTGATTATATTATACTACATGGGAATCATCTACTGTTGGCTATAGGTTATTTTTTTGCAGTATAGCAGAGTTTGCGACTACTCAGCTACTATTTTGCTACCACTGTAGTAGCAACATGGTAGTCACATGAGTGGGCAAATAACATCCGCTACTATATTGCGACTACCTCACTACTACTGTAGTAGTAGAGTAGTAGTAAAATGGTCGTTTTCGTAAATGCAATGGCGGCAAAATACTCTGTAAGTAGTCGTGAAAATACATAACTGTGGTGGCCATTTAGTCGCAATATGGTGCTTCCTTAGTCAGAGTCAAACCAAAAGTTTACGCTACACTGTGACTATATAACGATGACGTATGACTACAACTTGCTACCACGTACGACTACATTGTGGTCGCAGATAATTTGCGACCATCTTGGCCCGACTACATATTTTGCTACTAAATATGGTCGCAATGGGGGATTGCGACTACGTTGGCACCATCAGGACACTACTTTACCACCTCATATGTGGTCGCAAAAACTGTATTTTCTTGTAGTGAATGTTTATTTTGCATGAAACTTGAAACACGTATTCTCCTCAATATATTAAGCGAATCCCCCCTAAGGCTTCCTTCAAAAAAACTCAAAAATCATGAAAAAAGGTTGGGTGTAGATAGTTACCTATAACCTTGGGTGTAGGCTCCAGCTCCCATATATAAATACACACACACACACACATATGTCTGTATATGTATATGAGAAACTTCCAACGAAGTGTGCCTTTCCTGGAGCATGAAAAATTACACCAATTTAGGTATTTTTTAATTTATTTTACGATTTATAACTCCATAAATTTAATAATAAATGTTAACATAATATGTATATCAAGAAAGATTTATGAAAATATTATTATATTGGACAAAAATAGTTACAATATATGCTATATTTTACAAAACAATATGATCATCATTATTTTACAATGTACACTTTATATTTTACAAAATTGTTAAATAATTTACAAAAGTGATGCTGACTTTTTAAATTTCAGAAAAAATCTGAAAGGACCACACACACGCATACATACATACATACATACATACATACATACATACATACATACATACATACATACATATATATATATATATATATATGAGAAAATGGATCCTACACTCATCTCTTTTTTTCAATATTTTTTGATTTTTTTGAAATGAAACATTCAGGGAATTAGATCACTATATATTACCATGGTGTCATTCCAAAATCAGTTTAATTCAAGGTTTCTATCATCTCTATCAAGACAATCGAATTTTAACGATCTCAGAATTGCTAAAATTGACCCATTCTAGATGAACGTGTTAGGAATGTTTGTTTTCCATGAAACTTGAAACACATATTCCCCCTAATATATTAAGAAAATCTCCCCTAAGGTTTCCTTCAAAATATCCAAATTGGTGAGAAAAAAGATCGGGTGTAACCCCCTGGGTGTAGGCTCCCAGCTCCTTATATATATGACTTATCTAGAGGGCCCTACGCCCATTAATGTTTCGGTGAGCACCAATTCTAGGCCACGCATGTATATTAACAATAACTATATTTCTAATTATAGGCTACCACGTATTTAACAATTAATATATTTCCTATTATATAGCATCCTTAAAAAAAGGAAGACAGTTTTAGAAAGAAACGCTTCAAATAAATGATTCCGTGCAGATGATTAAGATCCAAATGCTATGATAGTAATAAATATACTGTGGTCAAATAAATGATTTTTGTGAGATCGGTAATATCAAGATAATGATCAGTAATTTACGTCCAAATTACTACCTTATACAGAATTTAGTAATATGTATACAATAGTCAAGTAAATATGTGTTGTGAGATCATTAATAACATAATAAATGGTTAGTAATATCAATGTATATGTAATAGGCATTCGATTCATTTCTATAATATTTTTCCTTTTTCATCAACAAAGCATTCCAATTTCACTAATTCATTTTTCTTATGTGCATGTGTTTAATAACCTCTTTTTCAAAGTACTATTTCCATATTAATCGTATAGAAGGAGAATATATCACGAATTATATGTTACTTTCTTACTTGAGCAATGTTCGTACTTTACTGACCATTACTTTGTTATTATTGCTCTCATAATAGTCACTACTTGAGAATTGTACATATATTACTAACCGTGTGATATATGACATAGATATATACATTACTAAACACACAGCAACAATTTACTTAAGAATTGTATATATATTATTTAAGTATCAAATTTAAATTACTGAATTCTGTTCAGAATAACAATACATATAAAAATTACTGACCATTTGTTATGTCTTTACTAACTTCACAATAAGCACTTACTTGACCAGTATGTATATATTACTGAATTCTGCTACCATATAATAAAATGAATGTAAATTACTGACCGTTGTTTATGTATTATTGATCTTGTAACAATCATTTACTTATCTTTGTATATATATTACTAACTTGAGTATTTGGATCTCAATTTTCTTTAATAAATCATCGATTTGACCATTTTCTTTCCAAAACATTCTTCCTTTTTTTAAGAACGCGATATATTTGGAATAATACTTTTGTTAAATTGTTTTGCATGTTAATCTCCTTCCAAAAACGACATCCTTCGAAAATAGGTAACCACTCAATTAGTAATACACATGTATGGTCTGGAATGGGTGCTCACTGCTTACCGAAACGTTAATGGGTATAGGGCTCATTGGATAAAAATCCTATATATATATATATATATATATATATAGAGAGAGAGAGAGAGAGAGAGGAGTGATCCTATGAGAGCAAAAAAATTGTGAGAGCATGAAAGGATTGATTCTAGACACATGATTCTGTTTTCTCTCTCCTGATCTTCTCTCTCCTGGGTGAATCATGTGGTCCAGAATCATCCCTCTCTTGCTCTCACAACTTTTTGCTCTCATAGGATCACTCCTCTCTCTCTCTCTCTATATATATATATATATATATATATATATATATATATGAAACACATAATTAGTTATGACAGAGCCTTGGGTATTGATTCAAAGGAATCCGAGATAAACCTTTGGGGTATCTACAATATGACTCATGTTGTTTCATTGTTCATGCACTCAATTCATATAGTTAGAATATAGTTGAGACAACGTTTATAAATGATAAATTTGATCGATTATATATCCGCGAACTATTTGTACTTATGTTAACCTTGAATTTTTTACTCAGCATCATTAGCTTTGTAAAATATATGTTTACATTATTCCAAACTTTTTGATTATATTTCCAATGCCTTATTCATTACCACAAAGTTATAAAAATTAATTTTTAATAGTAGCTTGATATGTTTTTTTTCTAAAAAGCTTGAGTTCCACTCATTGGGCACAAGCTCTTTTCGAAGTTTAGATCCACACTTTACATTGAATACATGCTGCATGCATATAAGAGTAGGAATCATAGAAGGCTCATAAAAAATCACATAGATATGGAGATTATGCTATCTTATACATCATGTTTGGATTTTTTGATAGTTTTTTACATTCTAAGTAAAATGGAATATACTAAATTAAAACTAAAACTTAGTAGTCTAAAGATGTAGTATCTTTGTATATAAAACTATTCACCATTTTACGTGTAGAAATTTGGATAAATGTTACCAGTATTTTGGATATTGATTATTGGTTCGTATGATATCGGTGCAATATTTTTTGATGGAAAAATGGGGCTGCCCCGACCCGATTTTTCGTAATTTTTTTATTTTTTGAAAAAAAATCACCATGTATATTCAACCCTATATCCCTACTATATGTCATTTGAATTTCGTCAGAAACAGAGACTCGTATGGCCTCCATCCAGCCTCCATCCAGACAATCATTTTTTTAACGGGTGCAGGATTTTTTAAATCGATCCTATCTGGATGGAGGTCGTAGGAGTTTCTGTTTCTAACAAAATTCGAATGACATATAGGAGGGATATAGGAATGAATATACATAATGATATTTTTCAAAAAAAATAAAAAAAATGACAAAAAATAGGACGGAGCAGCCATGTTGGCTGCCTTCAAGGGGCAACCCCATACATCCCTTTTTTGATCGATGATGACAATTATGAATCACATGATATGTATGTATGTATGTATATTTTCAATACATGATCACACTTGAACGAAATCCATATTATAGAGTGGTTGTTGTCGATTTTTTCCATTGAAATAAAATCTTATCATATTATGATGACAAGACAGTGCATTGTTGCATTGTCTTGATTATTGTGACAAACCGTGACAACTTTTATTATATGTGAATTGTTGGGATCGAATAAATATTTGATATGCAATAATATTATGATGTAAATGATTGAAATATGATAAAAAGAAGATTTTGTGAAGATATATAGATAACAAAGAGAGCAAATACATATATACATACACACACACCAACATATCATCGAATCATCTAATGTGTAATAAAAAAATTTACTTGTGTAAACTTGATCCGCGGTAATGATTGGAATACCGATGAAATAGAGGGGATGCTGAGAGCACATGGATAACTTCAACATATCAAGCTATCTTAACAACATATATAATAACTCCTATTTTGAGGAGTCAAAAGAGAGTCGAGTTTCTTCCCCTGTATGCAGGAACTGCTACTCCAAATATAAGGCTACAACATAATGAAAATAAATCATTCAAGTCCTTTCATTTGAAATGGTATCAGAGCCTTACTTCAAGGTCTCTACACTCGTGTTCTTCCTCCCCTCCCTCATCTTCGCTGGATAAAATCATTTCCAGATCCGCATCAGTGTTCTTTCTTGTAACGCTATCCAACCGCCATCTCCACCACATCAGGATTTCTAGGAATGTGTCATCGGGGTCGTCTACAGTGCCTCCCGCGTCAGCCACTCTCTGCCAGAGCCACCAATCACCAGCTGCACCTTCTGTGTCGTGTGTCGATCGGGGGTCATTTTCTTTTTCTTTTTCGTAGTTGCTCCGGCTCCCTTCGCCTCTCTTCCATATCGCACTCAAGCAGCTACTCGCCCTAACACCACTACTTAGACATCCTCGGCTTGGCAATCGAGCCACCCGCTTCCATCACCTTCCTCCTCGCGTCACCACACCCCAAATCCATATCATGATGAACTCATCATCACCAACCACCAGTATTCATCATTTCCTAAAGTTGAAACTCACTAGCACAAACTATTTGCTTTGGAAAACACAAATAGTTCCTCTTCTTCACTCTCATGGTCTCATGGGATTAACAGATGGCTCCAATCAAAAACCAATAAGTATTGTTACCTCAGAATCTGCCTCCTCCACAACTGATGGAACATTCTCATAAAATTATTCTATGTCGACTACTGCATAAGAAGAATGGACTACGGATGATCAGACCCTACTCGGCTGGATTCTTGCATCTTTGTCTGAGGAAGTCCTTCCCAATGTCGTAGGCCTCACAACATCGCATGCTATTTGGACAACACTTGAAAAATCCAATGGAACTCCTTCTCACACAAGGCTATTACAGCTCAGGATCCAACTCCAAAACCTTCGTAAAGGTGATAACTCTGTTACCGTCTTTTTACAAAAAGGCGAAACTCATTGCTGATCAACTTGCTGCCTCGGGCCAACCTTTATCCATGGCTGAATTCAATGATGTGGTCTTCAGCAACTTATCTTTCGACTTTGGGGACATCATCGCAACATTATCTGCTCGAGAGCAACCGGTTTCATACTAAGAGCTCTTAAGCATTCTTCGGGTACATGAAATTCGACTTCAATTTCATCAACAATCAATAACACCTTCAATTTCAGATGATCCACTGCCTTCAGCCAATATTATCACATCTCCCAGCAATCACCAAGGTCGTGGTCAAGGATGCAATCAAGGGCGTAGACGGGGACGCCAATCTCCATGCACTGTCTGTGGCATTTGGGGACATAACCCTTATCGTTGTCGATTCCGTAACATAGGACGATCTCAATATCCAACTCCACAGGCACATTTGTCCTATGCTAACACAAGAATAACTGATCATTGGTATGTAGACTCTGGAGCAACTCATCACATTACACGTGATATTGGAAAATTATCTATCTCTGAACCATATCAAGGTCCGGAACACGTAAAGGTTGGAAATGGTCAAGGTATGCATATATCCCATACTGGTCAAAGCATACTTCATTTTTCTAACACATCATTCCACCTTAAAAAAAATCTATGCACTCCCTCTACTGATAAATCCTTATTATCTGTCTACCGCCTTTGTCGTGACAATAATTGTTCCATTGAATTCACTGACAATTCTTTTGTAATTAAGGATCGTTAAACCTCCAAGCCACTACTTCAAGGCAGCAATAACAAAGGGCTCTACAAAATTCCAAAAGTCTCCACAACATTTTCATTTTCTCCAACAACTTCGTCTCCCCAAGCCAATCTAGCACCTTGTGGCACTAGCATCTTGGACATGCCCAGTCGTCCACCATCAATAAGGCTCTTTGCTCATCTATCATTTCCCTTTCAAATAACAAGCTATGTGATGCATGTTACCTATATCTGAAACTCATAGTCGCTCTACCGCACCATTAGAACTTTTATTCAGTGATGTCCGGAGTCCTGCTCCATTAACTTCAACATTTGTTTTTTCTATGGTTGTTTCCTCACTTCCAAAAATCAGATGTTTGCAAAATATTTATACAATCCCAAGCTTTAGTCGAACGACAATTCTCCACAAAAATCAAAAGCTTTTAATCTGACGGAGGGGGCGAGTACATTGCCCTAAGGAGTTACTTTATAAAAGATGGAATTCACCATAGAATCTCATGTCCTCACACCCACGAACAAAATGGAGCCATTGAATGTAAAATTCATCATATTGTTGATATGGGTCTCGCTCTACTCGCCCAATCTTTAGTCCCCAAGAGTTTTTGGGAATATGCATTTAGCACTGCAATATGCATTATTAATAATCTTACTACAAAAGGTATGCAATGAAAATCTCCACACGAAGTCTTATTCAAAACACCACCAAACTATAACTTTCTTTGAGTGTTTGGTTGTGTTGTTTATCCACTTCTCCGATCATACAATAAACACAAAATTTCCTACAAATCAATAAAGTGTGTCTTTCTTGACTACACAACCAACTATATGGGACATATATGCTATGATATGACCACTAAGTGCAGGTACATCTCTCGACATGCAAGGTTCGTAGAATCAATCTTCCCATTCAAAGATAGTTCTATTTTTGGTCCAAGTCCGTATTTACCTCAGCCATGGATGCAACTCACATTACACAATAATCCTTTACATACTCCCTCACCAGATGAAGCAAGCCTTCCATCTCCACTAAGATCGCCAGAACCAGCCACTCAAATACAAAATGAACCACCACGAATATTATGTCCTCGGCATCCAATGGACTATCGTGCGCTAGCTGGACTATCTAAGAAATCCAAGCATCCTCTTCCAGCTGCATTGGTATCTTCAATCATTTCTGCAATGGAACCAACATGTTTTTCAGAGGCAGACAAACACTCACACTAGAACGCAGTCATGGCTGACGAATATAATGCTCTTCTAGCAAATAGAACGTGGAAACTTGTTCCAAGACACCCTTCCATGAATGTTGTTGGATGTAAGTGGGTTTTTCGCATAAAATACAACCCTAATGGTGCCATTGAGCGATATAAGGCGTGCCTTGTTTCCAAAGGATTTCATCAGTGAGAAGGAATTGATTACACGGGCACTTTCAGTCCAGTGGTCAAGCTAACCACTATTCGTGCAGTTCTCTCTATAGCTGTTACAAGAAGCTGGGAGATCGGTCAACTAGATGTTAGTATTGCATTTCTTCATGCCTCTCTCAAAGAGACTGTTTACATGGAACAACCAACTGGATTTGTAAACTTGCAACATCCAGATCATGTGTGTTACCTCCAAAAGTCACTATATGGATTGAAACAAGCACCACGTGCATGGTTCAATCGACTCATTGATTTCCTAACATGTATGGGTTCTCAGGCATCTAAGACGGATACTTTCTTATTCATTCTTTCAAGCTAGAAGACACTTCTATATGTCCTTGTTTATGTGGATGACATCATCATAACTAGTAATAACACTAATGACATCACGTCTCTCAGCACCAAACTTGGAAATGAATTCAAGTTACGCAACCGGCTTTCTTCACTACTTTCTTGGGATAGAGGTACAGAAACATCCCACTAGTATTCTTCTTTCACAATGAAAATACATTGTGGATTTTCTTCAAAGAATGAATATGAGTGACTGCAAGCTAGTATAAACACCAATGGCCATTACTGCTAATCATAAAACCGATGGAGAACCATTCCTTGATCTTACTCTATACCGCCAGGTTGTTGGTGCTCTATAGTATCTCCTGATGATAAGGCCTGACATCTCCTTCGCTGTTAACAAAGCATGTCAATTCATGAGTAACCTACAACTCAACACCGGGACCGTGTTAAAATGATTCTTCGCTTCTTAAAGGGAATAATTACCCACGGTTTGGTACTATCAACTCAATCTGCTCTTTCCATCAATGCATTCCCTGGTGTAGATTGTGTAGGGTCTACACATGATCGAAAATCATCTAGTGGATACTTAGTTTTTCTAGGTTTAAATCTCATAACACGGTCAGCCAAAAAGCAACGAACTGTCTCACGGTCCTCTATTGAATCAGAGTACAAAGCACTCGCCGATGCCACTGCAAAAATCATCTAGCTACAGTCTCTACTTCAAGAACGTCATGTTTGTTCATCCATAGTTCCTATTTTACGGTATGACAACATTGGTGCAACTTACTTGTCAGCAAATCCAGTCTTTAATGCTTGGGCGAAACATATTGAAATCGATTTCCACTTTGTATGCGAGCGAGTGGCCAAAAAGGAGCTTCAGATCAAATTCATTTCCACAAAAGATCAACTTGCTGATATCCTAACTAAGCCACTCCCTCGCATATCATTTTAGAAGATTCAGTCACGACTTTGTCTAGTTCAATATGCTGTCACCTAATTCCCTTGGATTGTGGAGGGGGTGGGTATCAAGCTATCTGTAACAACATATATAACAACTCCTATTTTGAGGAGTCAAAAGAGAGCCGAGTCTCTTCCCCTGTATACTGGAGTTGTTACTCCAAATATAGCACATCATCCTTGTATTTATAAGGCTACAACGTAATGAAAATAAATCATTTAAGTCCTTTCATTTGGAAAAAAACAAAGGCAAAGTTATCTCCAAGGTTAAGTCCTATTCTTGTCAACTATTAGCCCTTGATAACATAACATTATGCTTAGAGCTTCCTCATGTCCACTCTTTTAAGCCATGTTTGGGCAACGAATAAGTTTTTTAAATTTCAGAATAAATGGCATTTATCCCGAGATAAAAACAAAATAAATGAGAAATATGATGTCAACAAACTTTCCGGATAATCCCAACTGGACAACTGAACAAATTTTAAAAAACCAAAAAAACCCATCAGAAGTAGACACGTAGACACGTCCATTAAGAGCCGTACCGAGCCCCGATCGCCGCTATCCCCACCGACGCTCCCCGCTATTCCACTCCCGATGAAGGCCCTCCGTTGCCCTCCGCCCTCCCCCGGCCGGAATGCGTCGCCCCCGCCCGCTCCCTCCCTCCGCGTCCATCCATCACCCTCCCGCCTCTCTTTTCACCCGAAGCCCGCCGCCGCCGCAGCACTCTCTGCCCAACCTCCACCCTCCGAGAAGCCCATCGTCGTCGTCGGCTCCGCCAACGCCGACATATACCTCGAGATCGACCGCCTCCCCGCCTCCGGAGAGACCATCTCCGCCCGCTCCGGCGAGACCCTCGCCGGCGGCAAGGGCGCCAACCAGGCGTGCTGCGGGGGGAAACTCTCCCATCCGACCTACTTCATCGGGCAGGTTGGCGAGGACGCGCACGGGAGGATGATCGAGGCGGCCCTGGAGGATGGCGGGGTGAAGCTGGGAAGGCTCGCTAGAGTTGCCGAGGCGCCGACGGGGCACGCAGTGGTGATGCTCCAGCCAGACGGGCAGAACTCGATCGTCATCGTTGGGGGCGCCAACGTGAACGGGTGGCCGGAGAGGGTGGCGGATGGCGACCTGGAGGTGATACGGGGCGCCGGGGTGCTGCTGTTGCAGAGGGAGATACCTGACTGGGTCAATGTGCAGGTTGCCAAGGTGAGATGTGAAAGCTTTCATCTTTGGATAACATTTGTTGTTGGTTTGTTAGAGGTGAGATTTTTGATTAGTTTGATTGTTCAAAGTGTTGACTTGCGGGGTTTGGGGGCTTTATTGGTTTAGGGTTTTAATTGAGTTTACGCGCTTTTGGTGGAGTGGACATGGAAATTTTCATTTTGTGGATTTTGATTGGTTTGGGTTTCTTTTTGGGTTGGTTGGCAGAAGATGAGATTTTTGATTGTTTTGAAGTAATTATAGTTTGGTTGGCTTGAAAATTTTGAGATTTTGGTGGAGATATTAAAGAGTTTCATCTTGCGGTTGTTTGATTGGTTCAGGGTTTTGCCGTTGGTTTGTAAAAGGCGAGTTGTTTTTTATTTTTGTTGATTTCCACGAAGTGCTTCTAGTCTGGTCCGGTATAAGTGGATATCCTGTCAAGAAGCAGAAAGTGTATGTTTGGTCTGAGGGGTTTGCTGCTTCAGTTAGAATGCCGGATATGCTGCACATAGTTATTTCCGGATTGACGTGTAATAAGTGATGCCCTTTCCTTGCCCCCGAGGACGTGAAAAACCAGGAGTGCCGTCTGCATCTCATGTATGCTTAGTTGTCAGGTTGTTTACGTCATTTTGCTATTCTGAATTATTTTCGTGCTCCTTTCTGTTACTGGAGTGAGGTTCATCCAAGGCTATTTTGTTCATCTTCTACTTGAGAATGACTAAATGGTTTATGCAGCACAGAGTTCTCATTTTTAAGAAATTAAAGGATCTTGCATTCTTTTGTGTATGTAGAGGTCTGTATACAACTAATATTTCACATGTAACAATTATTGCTAAAGGTGGCAATTGCAATAGACATTTCCATTTTAATAGCAACTCCTTCCCAGTGAAATTGCAATATCGAGTAGTATAATGGAAATTCGATAGAAGAGAAGAGGACAATAAGTAGAATAGTTAGGAGCCAAGTATAACTAATGATTTGTGTTCTTGTTTATATCTGCATTGTGTATGACAATCCTCCTTATCTCTTTGACTAGGGAGTCTCCGTAGCGAAATCCGTTGATGGGTTTGAATTGGTAAATGGTAGGTGGTCATTTCTTCCTCTCTTCTGTTAGGAGCCGTGAAATACTTGTAGGATGTGGCATGAGAGCCAAGATTCATGAAAGCGGTATGGTTATGTGTTCAGATAGGTCACCGAATAGTGATAAAGCGGTATGTGAGGGCACACGCGAGGTATATGTGGTTCTATGCGGTTTTCTAATTTTTAATTTTAAAATTAATAAACATCTAAAAAATACTATAGTTGATGCGTAAATGATATATAAAATGATATTTCTCTTAAGAACACTTCGCAAAGGTCATTTCTTATTGTACATGTCAAGAAACTATATACATATCTAGAAACTATTGAAGTCCAAGAAATACGTATATAACTATTGAAGTACATAAAAACTGTCTTTACTTTAATGTATATATTCAAAAAGTATATACATCCGACAGTATCCAACAATTATTGGTTGTAATATTGGATATGAGATTATATGCATGTCTAATAACAATAATTTCAATTTCTGTTAGTTTTAATACACACCCAATAACTATACTTCCAACATTTGTTACATTTGTTTATGATTTACGTCTCAATGCA
This sequence comes from Ottelia alismoides, assembly GCA_037367405.1. Classification (NCBI taxonomy): domain Eukaryota; kingdom Viridiplantae; phylum Streptophyta; class Magnoliopsida; order Alismatales; family Hydrocharitaceae; genus Ottelia; species Ottelia alismoides. The sequence continues at coordinate 22,618 of JAZKJV010009715.1, forward strand.
TATAAGTTCCAATGCATATATTTAAGAAGCTATAGCATTATAACTGAAGTACTACACTAGATATGTAAAAAAACATGAATAATATAAGTTATGAGATTACTGTGCACAAGAGGTGATGGCAATCACCCAACAATTATTGGGAACCTAAGAGAAGCACCAACGAGATGTGGATCCACATAGGAGGTGGAGCAACACAAATGAGCAACAACATGAAATTGGACGCATAATTGGGGCACATATGCGAATGGCATATATGGATCACATATGCAGATGAGCATATAATAGACCGACATAGGAAATCGGTGTGGTCTTCAGGCTGCATGGGCATATGCAGCCATGAAAGGACGTATCGATATCGATATCGTTTCGATATCGTATTGATACGATATTTCGACGATATATCGATGATATATCAGTCGAAATATCGTCCATATCGACGAGCTTTTGTAAAGAAAGTGCCTAGAAATCGAGATATATAGCCATATCGGTACCCATATCGGTCCCATGTCGATATCGATATATCGGCGATATATTGCCGATATATACCGATATTTCCTTCCATGTATGCAACTCACAGCTAATTTCCTGAACACTAATGAGAGCTATTAGTGTGTGTTTGGTGTGTGTGTGTTGGGATGTGTTGTGGTTGTGCTGACATTGATTACGTTTATTTATAAGGGGATCACCCTAGAATGTAGGCAGTGGTGAGATAGATACTAAGAAGTTGCAAGAAGGCAAAATTAATTCCACGTCTAGGGTAGAGAAGTCATATATGGAGAATTTGGTTTTCGGCAACATGTCTTGGCATGCTCTTGGAGGATTTATCATCATGTTGGAGTGTATCTGTTGCGAATTGCGGAAACGGATTACGCACCAATGACCAATTTTTTCACGCAAACACGAAGACTCAAACTCAATGTTGTAGGTGAGCGTGGTTTGACTTAGCTTACAAATTTATTTAATCTTATTTACGAAGCGAAAAAATGCATGAAGATTGGAGGAGAAGCATCATGGTGCCTCTTTATAAGAACAAAAGAGACATCCAAATTATTCAAAGAGATATATTGCTGATATATACCGATATTTCCTTCCATGTATGCAGCTCACGACTGATTTCCTGAACACTAATGAGAGCTATTAGTGTGTGTTTGGTGTGTGTGCGTTGGGATGTGTTGTGGTTGTGCTGACATTGATTACGGTTATTTATAAGGGGATCACCCTAGAATGTAGGCAGTGGTGAGGTAGATACTAAAGAAGTTGCAAGAAGGCAAAATTTAATTCCACGTCTATGGTAGAGAAAGTCATATATGGAGAATTTGGTTTTCGACAACATGTCTTGGCATGCTCTTGGAGGGATTTATCATCATGTTGGAGTTGTATCTGTTGCGAATTGCGGAAACGGATTACGCACCAACGACCAATTTTTCACGCAAACACGAAGACTCAAACTCAATGTTGTAGGTAAGTGTGGTTTGACTTGGCTTACAAATTTATTTAATCTTATTTAACGAAGCAAAAGAATGGCTGAAGATTGGAGGAGAAGCATCATGGTGCTTTTTATAAGAACAGAAGAGACATCCAAATTATTCAAATTACAGAAGTATCAAGATGATGAGTCACACTATGAAAATTTAGGAACGTGTGATCGAAAGAATGTTGAGGCAACTTTCCAAAGTAAAAAAATAATTGGAATTCATGCTAGGTCACTCAACTATTGAAGCCATCCCCTTGCTGAGGAGAACGATGGAGATTTATAGAGCTAAAAGGAAGAACCTCCATATGATTTTTATTAATGTGGAGAAGGCTTATGTCTGTCCCACGGGAGATTATTGTGGAGAGTTTTGGAGAAGAAACAATTATCTGTCTTATTCATTAACCTCATAAAGGATATGTATGATAGGGCTTCATCTTGTGTCAGTATCCAGTATGGGAAGACTGATTATTTTGACATCAACATTGGTCTGCATCAAGGTTCGACTTTGAGTCCATTCCTTTTTAATTTGATTATGGACGAGTTGACAAGTCACATTCAGGATGAGATGCTTTGGTGTATGTTTTTCGCTGATGATATTGTATTGATTGATGAGACTAGATGGAGTAAATGAGAAGCTTGTGGTCTGGAGACATGCATTGAAAACTACAAGATTACATAAGTAGGGCTAAGACTGAATATATGGAGTGACTTTGATGGAAGCAATGGTAAAGGAATCGAGGTGAAGATTGGTGACGATAAACATTCGGAAGAGAGATTCTTTTAGATACTTGGGATCTATTTTGCAACATGATGGAGAAACTGATGGAGATGTTATTAATAGAATAAATACATATTGGCTAATTGGAGATGAATTTCTACTATTCTCCGTGATAAGAAAACTCCTTTGAAAATCAAAGGAAAGTTTTACAAAGCAGCCGTGAAACCTGCTATGCTCTATGGATTTGAATGTTTTCCTGTGAACCATAAACATGTGCATAGAATGGCATTAACCGAAATGGAAATGCTAAGGTGGATGTGTGGACACATCGGCAAAGATTAGATTCAGAATGATGCAATCAGAAGGAAAGTTGGTGTAACTTCGATCGAGGATAAGATGCGAAAACACTTAAATTGGTTTGACCATTTGCAAAGGAGATTAGCTGATGTACCAGTTAGGAGATGTGAGTTTTGGGATGTTGAGCTGATTAAGAGAGAGCGAGGAAGGCCAAAGAAGTGTTGGAATGAGACTATGGGTTCGTTTGGTTTGCAGGGTTGGGTTGGGATACCCCTGTGAATAGTAAACTGTGAGGAGGAATGAGAGGGTTGGAAGGAGGGGTACCCCGGGTTGGGCCAACCCAACCCTGCCCAACCCTGCAACCAAACAAAAGCCTATATGAAGGTATCTTAATTTTTGGATCTAAGTTCGAGACTGACCCAAGATAGATTTGATTGGAGGTAATAAATCCATGTAGCTGACCCTACTTAATTTGGGGGAAAAACTTTGTTGTTGTTGAAACACGAAGACATATATATTTACAAGGTCCACCTGTAATTGGGTTACATCCTTGTGTGACGGTGATCGGTTTTCACTATATGGAGAAAGAATAAAAGTGTAGAGGATACATAGATCCCTAATCCTAGGGATTTTATATACCACTCCCATACAAAATGGATCCCAAGGTCAAGCGGATCTGAATGCCCAGATAAGAAAAATTCTTCATGTCTCCCGTACTGGTAGGGTATGGTGGCAGGGGATATTAGACAGTTCTTCAATCTGGATCAAATGGTTAGGATTCAAGGCATATCAACAATATCATTGTTTATCTTTTTATTTTTTTCAGTGCTTAAATCAGAATAGAACTTGAGGGTAATCTGAAACAAAAAAATGGAGTTTAGGTAGTATGTATCTTTCACTCTCATGAGGAGCCTTAAGCTGCAATTTGAAATAATCATTATATGCTAATCCTTAATGGATTCCAGTTGATAGCCTGCATGCATCAAGTTAGTTGCAATAATTTCGATAAATCCGAGGGTGATGCTCATTTTTTATTGTTATATGATGTGCTTGCTGCTACATTTTGGTGTACTCGATGTGTTAGAAAAATATTGTATTCAGCAAAGCAACCTAGCATATATTTTATAGAGAAGCGTGTCCAATGTCATGAAAAATTACATACATATCTTTCGGACCGGTAAACATGATGTCTGTTTGTTTTTAGTCCTTGGTTCGGTCTGGCTTCTGATGCTCACACCTTGTAAAACTTGGATTTCTAGGTTAGTCTAGCACGTGATGCGACTTGTCCTGTTGCCAAGGACAGATTTAGAGGAGGGCAAGTGCCCCCCCTAAATTTTGGGTTACATATTTTTCCTATAGATTTTAAGGTAAAAATAATCATAATATTTCACAAATATAATGCCTCATTTGGATGTTTTGAGGGTAAAACTCGTACATGCCCTCCCCCCCATTTTTTTAGAATAAGTTCAATAATTTTACTAATAGATAATATGCCTCTTAATGTAAAACTCCTACCCAAAAATAATAGATTTTACCTCAAATCAACCTATATTGGATAATTTCTTCACGATCACTTATAATTGATCCCTGCCCTACTCTTATTGATTATCCATATTTTTAGAATTGAACTATAGAATGAATCGATCTTTCATCCAATCTCATTGTCACTTATACATATACATGGTTTAATTCACAATCTAAAAAATTAAATTTTAAAAAAATTCATTTATTGTCAAGTCTTATATATTATTCATTGGTCCTATTTATTATCAAGTAAAGTGGTCAAATGCACATATATTCTTGATCATCATATTTTTCTTCATAGATATTAATATTTCTTATTATTGATAAAAAATATAGATTTATGTATTTTATATTTTTGATTTGATACAAATTCGGAAGAAGTGTAGTTTATGTTGTAATTAATCAAAATCCGTATATTGAATTTAAAATAATTAAAATACTTGAATATAACTTATTTTTTTTAAATATAAATATCATTCACAAAAGTCGTAACATTGTGGAACATATATGATATCAATTTATGTAAAATTGAATAAAAAGATATAATTGATTAAAAAATAAGTCAAAATTAACTATTATTATATAATGAATAGGTTCAAAATTGATGAAAAATTACGTGAAAACTAGAGATATAATTTGTCCATAACAATTATTGTTATATAATGAATATGATTGTTCTGTAATTGGTAGACATATTTTTTTTAAAACCTCGTGCCCCCTCCTAAAAAATGTTCTGGATCCGTCCCTGCCTGTCGCCCTATCCCTGTCCTTGGCATACCACACGAGGTGAGCTAGTGTGGAGCGTCAGAGATTGTGGTTGCTCCTGTCGGGGGTTTTGGTTTGTGGATGCACACTTCATTATGTGAAAGAAGTGGGCCCCACGACTTTAGTGATTGAAGCCGCTTGCCGTTGCCTTCTGTAAGGTATATCGTTGGATAGCATGTGTTCATCATCACATGCGGAAACCGTTGGTGCCATGGTTGCATTCGTTTAAAGGTGTAGCTGGTGTAGCTTGGTGATGATGGGCTGCTGCTTGGAGGGGGGGCAGGGTGGTGCTTTGATGGGCGATGTCTTTGTGAGAACTGGTGGGCACCTCCTCAGGAAACTGGAGAAGCGTGAAGAGATTGTGTCCTGTATAGAGGTCTTGTTGGTTGGAGGCATCCCCATATGTTGCTAAATGAATATTGTCTTTTGGAATGTTCGAGGCCTTGTTCATGTGGGCAAGGGAGAGTGGTGGGGATTCTTTCGAAAGGTGGGAAAACAGATGTGGTCTGTTTGTTGGAAGCCTAAGTGGAGGAGTGAGACTGTATCAACTAGCATGATTTGGTTGGATCTCGCTTTACTGATTTCAGAATGATGCCGTCAGTGGGAGCATCAGGGGCATGATTATTGGTTGGAACAATGAGTTCTTGGAGCTTGTTGAGAAGGTATGCGACACCATGGCATTATTGGTTTTGTTGCAGAGGACCTTGGATGGTTTTTGATTCCTACTATCTACTGTCTATGGTCCCACTAACACTCTGTCTTCAGTGATCTGGGAGGAGCTTCTTTTTTGCGTGTATGCTTTCCGGACCATGCGTGGCTGATTGGTGGTGATTTCAATGTCATTCTGCTTGCTACTTATCGACCTTGTGGAATAGGTGGGTTGATCATTGACATTCTTCTTTTGCTGAGTTTGTTAGCGAGTTAGAGATGGAGGTCTTGGATGCAACAAACCACAAGTTTACTTGGAGGAAATCCCTTTCTCGATCTCGCTTGGATCATTTCCTTGGTTCGGTTGGGCTGCTGAAGTGCTTTTCCTTAGGGGCTGTTAGGGTCTTGCCTAGGTCGCATTCGGATTATACTCCCATCTTCTGGGACTTAGGGGATGACCAACGTCATGGTAGAATTATCTGATTTAATCGTGCTTGCATGAAGATGGCTTTCAGGAGAAAGTCGCAAGTTCTCGGCATAAAACTAAGGTTGCGGGCTCGACATCTCATAGGATGGTAGTAAAGCTCATGGCATTGTGTTGTATGCTTATTCAAGTTATGAGGGAGTCTCGGATACTTTGTGGGCAGAGGAGGGATGTTGCATAGGTAGTGGTTGTGCGTCTTGATCAGGTTGAGGACTCCAGGGAGCTATTGGAGGAGGAGGTATCTGCAAGATGCAAACATTTTTGCATCCTCATGGAGGAGGACAAGAAACGTGAATGTAAGTGGAGACAATAATCAAGAGATAAGTGGCTGAAGGCGGGGGATGTGTATAAACTTTTCTTTTGCGATGGCAAGTGACCGTAGAAGGAGAAACATGATCCTCTCGATCGAGGTCGACAACGAGGATTTTATTGGTAATTGTCACATTGGTGATGCACTGAGAAGTCATAATATGGAGATTAGTATGTGCACGTATAACAATGGGTCAAGGTGGCTAGGAAGGGATATCTCGTTGACATGCAGTCTCAGTTGCTATTGAAATTGTTCTTATTGTCTGTGGTCAGGCAGCCACTCGTTGATTTGAATATGAATGGATTCCCTTGGCCGAATGGTTTCTCGGTTCTATTCTTTTGGGAGTTTTGTGACTTGGTTGGCTAGGAGGTGCTTGGAGTGGTGGAAGAACTACGATAAGTGAATGATGGTTTCGAATGGTTGAACCGTTCTCTTCTATTCCTTATTCCTAAGAAAAACACGGTGAGGCACATGGATGATTTGCTCCCGATTGCATTGTTTATTGGCATTTATTTGTTTGCGGAGAGGTTGTGATTAATATACTATACGAGATGATGGGGTTGTACTACCGTCAGAGATTGATGAGGCGTGGTGCCGGAAGAAGACAAAGGGTTCCTTTGGAAGGTGAATTTTTCAAAAGCGTATGACTACGTTGATGGCGATTCTTGTGGTCATCCTTGCATTTTATGGGATTTTTGAGTGATTGGATTGGCTGGATCAAGAGATGCGTGACTACCGCTTCTTATGTGGTGTTGGTGAATGGCAAACATGAGAGAGGTTTCTTTTTGTGGCTATATGTAGTTAAAGCAGGGGTGACCTTTGTGGTGGTGGCAAATACATTGGCCAAGATAGTGGTGAAAGGCTGTGAAGGCGGATTTCTTACATGTTTCTGAACATGGGTGATTTCAGTTCCTATTCTTCTGTACACTAGTGATATTATTTTCTTTGTGGATGGGGGTTGCGGTCGCAAATGGGCGGTGACTGTGCTGTAGCACTTTGGGTTGGTATCAGGTCTGAAGATTAATCATGCAAAGTCTGCTTTTGTGCCTTTGGTATGGGCGAGGAGGAGGTGGCGTCATGCGAGAGTGCTTACAGACACATCGAGGGGGCTCTCCTCATCACTTATCTTGGGTTGCCTCTAGTGGACGGTAAGTTACATCAGTCAGATCGAGTGTCTCTTATTAAGAAGCTGGAGAAGAATTTGGTGAGATGGCGCACTGTTTGTCTGTGGAGAGGTGGTCTCCTTTTGCTATTATAAGCGATTCTGTCAGCAATTCCTGATTTCTTCCTTTATACTTGCCTATTGCCTGCTGGGTTGAGAGTGAGAATGGAGGTGATTATGAGGCGGTTCTTCTAGGTGTCTTATGTGGAGAGACATTTGGCACCTTTGGTGGAGTGAAAAATTTTGATGCTGGCAACAAAGGATGGCGAGTTGGAAATGCACAGTATGCAGGTGATGAATCATGCTCTTCTAGCAAAGTGGGTGACTTTGCTGCGCTCTGGGCTATTTGGCTTGGCAGGAATGATGCAATCTTTAAGGGACATCGGTTTTACTTTGAAAATGTTCTTGCTCATTGTAATGCCTTGTACAATTTCTGGATTTCCAGTTGATGTACCTTCTCGTTTTTTTTATAATGAATGCTTTGGTGTGGTGACTCCCGCCTTGGGAGGGCTCAGCCGTTTTCATATTAAAAAAAGTGGGTGACTTGAATTTGGGAAGGAGAATCCGATCTGTGCAGCAAGAGTTTGTGCTTAATCTATGAGAAATCCCTTGATCCCTTGGTGTAGGCTAATGGTATACCTTTACCTTCCAATTTCTGGAAGGGGATTTGCTCTGTGCTTCCGCATATGGTGCTGCTTATGAAGTCTATTTTAGGGGATGTGCGTGGTTTCATATTTTGGAGAGATGACTGAACTAGATTACGTGCTGGCAGCTGACCCCTAGATCTTCACTAGAGCTTGTTGGGTTGGCGTAGCTAGATGCCTGCTTCTCGTATGGAGTTGTCGGATCAATGGTTCGAGGACCTATTGCTATTGCTGGAGGCATTACCGGCTGTTGTGAGGATGGTTGGCCTATGGACCATTGGTCATAGTTGGATGGGCGTTTTACTGTTTTGAAGGCTTACGTGGATTTCTATTGTTTGGAGGCTTTGGATTGGTCGTTGGTATCCGATCAGTTTAGCAACCTTAGGAGTTGGAATTTGTCGTTATGCGTTAAGATATTTGTTTGGTTGTTGAGGAGGAAGTGCCTTATGGCTGGTGATAGACGAGCTCGGTTCTTTCCTGGGTGTTATGTCACTTGTGAGTGTTGCTTGGCAGAAGAGAAAGAACTACGCATATATTCTTGGGATGCCATGTTGTTAAGGATGTGTGGGTTGTGACCATGCAAGGGTTTAAATATCGGTTTCAGATATCGTATCGATACCCGGTCGATACGATATTTCGTCGAAATTTCGACGACATTTCGCCCATATCGACCACCATTTGTGAAGAAATGACCGAAAACTGCCATCATATCGCCATTTCGCTCGATATTTCGGTTCCTTGTCGAAACCGAAATTTCGTCGAAATTTCGCGAAATCTGAAACCATGCGGCCATGGTGGAAAGGATATAGATGGAGGGTTGGAATGAGCTCTGGGGTCCTTTGATGCTCTTGGATGTGGTAGTTATCTAACCAAAGTATGGGTGGCAGCTATCTTGTGATCTATTTGGCTTACACGGAATGGGTCTATCTCCGGGGGATAAATGTACATGGATCTTGTGATCTATTTGGCTTACACGGAATGGGTCTATCTTCAGGGGGATAAATGTACATGGAAAATGTGATTGAACATGCTAAGAGCTTGAAGAATTTTTGGTATTTTATTCTTTCTATATTACTGTGAATATATAGTACATGATGGGCATCATCTCGACGTCATACTCTCTTTTTCCTTAAACATCCCAATATTTAACCATTGCAATATTTTTACCACATTGTTTCTCTGGCCTATCTCATAAATCCAGTGCTACTTCAAAGTTTCCTCCAAACAAACACGGCGCACCACCAACCTCTGTCTACAGCCCTCCGCAAATTTCCTCCAAAGCTTCTTCTTCTTTGCCTTATCCCATCACTAGAAGGGCCATATACCACTACTTGAAAAACCATTAGTTCTCAAAATATGGGACTCTGTTGGCACATTTCTGTGAATCAGCGTGCGGTTTTTAATGCAATACATTTTCGATTGTATCTGAAATCCATCATCATCATCATCAAATTGACCCAATCTGTGTGATCCATTGCTGTATTCTATTCACACCAATAGCAGAATTTAAATAAAAACTTTTTCAAAATAGGTAGTGTTTGGTAAGAGATAATTTTCAATCTATTTTTACAGCAGGTTCTTTTTTCTTTCAATTGGATTATAGGTCGATTTTAGTTCGTGTCTCTCCTACATCCAACCCGGTTGGATTTTGTATTGAAATATTTCAAATGCGATATTTTCTATTTCTAATAATTTCGATATTGTGCGGTTTTGGGTAACCACTTTCACTAATTTGAGAAGATATTTACTTGAAAGCACCATATGGGGAGGGACATATGGCCTTACATCAAGAAAAGTTAAGACTTAAGCTATGGTTAAAAGGCCTTGAAGAAAGCAAAAGGATGGCTAAAGTATGACCAAATAAACTTAAAGTAAGAAAGAATATGAAGTAAGATGGTCTAAGAAGTCCTCCCAATCAAGTCTCGTGAAACACAACTTAGCCCTCAAAATTGTTTTTCTTTGTTGTAAGCCTACTTTTCTTGGTATTTGGGCTTGCTATCAATTACTTCTTCCAATAAATCTCCTTTCTAAGTGGGAGTTTTTTTATCCTATCATGATTCCACATTCTTCTCTAGAATTCCGCAATCTCATCTTTGAACCTTTGCTTCGTGCAATTCCTTCGTGTCCATCTTTTGACTCCATCTCATGATGACCTACTAAATCCTTGAAGCCTCTTTTATCCAACTACCCTTAAAGTATCCCTTTTGAACACTTCTTTCTCACAGATAATGCCTCTGAATAAAAACCATGAGTTATCATCCCAATGCTCCTGCGTCGTTTTCCCCTTCACCTTCAATAAAAAGATCTTTCTGATATGGTCTTTATTCACTTTTGGCTTACCATGAAAAAAATGTTTCTTTTCAACAAAATTTGTAGGGAATCCATTTACAACATCCAAGTAGTTATGGGCATGGAGTCGAGCCTCTTCGAGTCCAAGGTGACTCGGTCCAAGGCCCAATAAAATTAATGGACAATGGGCCAGGTCGAGGTCCGAATTTTCTATCCCGCTCGACACCCTGCTTGATCTGGCTCAATTAACATGGGTTCGGGTTTCGATCGGGTCGACCCATTAAAAACATTGGGTGGGAGGATGTAGAAGGAAAGTGAATGATTGAAGGTACCTTTGCTATTGATGAAACAATGGGGATGAATGGATATACGAGGATTATTGGTATATAAAGCATTGATTCAAAACCAACGATTCACCAAGAAAATAGTGAATTATTCGAGATACACATAGGAGGAACAATGAGAGAAGTGTTACTCATCACGTAGTGAGAAAAGTGATGTTGTGCCTAAGATAATGGGAAAAGCTTAACCATGCGAATGTTTTAAGAGAGAGTGGACAATTATGTGTATGTAGGTAGTAAAGATTGATGAGAATATATAATTGTACTATAATAATTGGAATTATGGATTATTATATGGGATGTTATTCGACCCTTATCAGGTCAGGCCGGTGGGATAATGCATTTGGGCTGAGATTTGCCCAAGCTCAACCTATTTACTTAATGGGCCAAATTTTCTGCCAAGCCCGTCCCGATATAAGTTGGGCCATGTTTTGGGTGGGATTCGTGGGCTAGGTCGGACCGACTCAACCCAATGCTTATCTCATTCACTTTTGGCTTACCATGAAAAAAGTTGATTCTTTTCGACAATATTTGCAGGGAATCCATTTATAGCTTCCAAGTAGTTATGGGCATCGGGTCGGGCCTCTTCGGGTCCAAGGTGACTCGACCAAAGGCCTGATAAAATTAATAGACAATGGGCCATGCCGAGGCCTGAATTTTTCTCTCCTGCTCGACACACTGCCTGACCTGGCTCAATTGATATGGGTTCGGGTTTTGGTCGGGCTGACCCATTAGAAACTGTGTAAAAAGAATGAAAGAATAGAAGGATGTGTTTTATTCAAGAGGTTTAGGGGTCTTATATTGGTTAAAAACCCTGGTGCTCAAAGGAGAAAAATACATAAGTACCCCTAACAGGGTTACAAGAATATACTCCCGCCACATAGAATACTTTCTTAACATAGATACTCCTAACACTTCCCCTCAAGTTGGAGCATATTTATCAGTCATGCCCAACTTGGAAACAATCCAGAAGAGTCGCTCTCTCGGGTAGTGCTTTTATGAAGATATCTGCAAGCTGAAGTTCAGTGTTGATGTGAGGAGTAGTAATCCTTCCAATCCTAACAACATCACGAACAAAATGGCAGTCAACCTCTATATGCTTGGTTCACTCATGGAACACCGGATTCGTGGCAATATATGTAGCACATTTGTTGTCACAATATAGTGGAATAGGAATAGTGACAACAATACCAAGTTGTTGCAGAAAAATTAAGAGCCACCTTATCTCACAAGTAGCTTGAGCCATCACCCTGTACTCTGCTTCTGCACTGGATCTAGATATAACAGTCTGCTTCTTACTTCTCCAAGTAACAGGATTTCCTCCAACCATCATTATATAACCTGTGGTGGAGCGCTGATCCTCTGATGAGCTTGCATAATCTGCATCAGCATATGCAATAACATCGGTGTACCCATTTGCTCCATAGAAAAGGCCACTTCCTGGTGATTCCTTCACGTATCGTAGTCACTGAAGAACATCCTGCAAATCATGGAAGGAAATATCGGGATATATCGGCGATATATCATCGATATATCGATATCGACATGGGACCGATATGGGTACCGATATGGCGATATATCCCGATTTCCAGGCATTTTCTTCACAAAGGCTCGTCGATATGGGCGATATTTCTGCGATATATCGTCGATATATCGTCGAAATATCGTATCGATACGATATCGAAACGGTATCAATATCGATACGACCTTCCATGCTGCTAATTACTGTAACAAGGTTGCTCTATGTATTGACTAGCTCTTCTCACTGCATAGGAAATATCTGGCCTGGTGACAGTAAGGTAAAGAAGTTTGCCAACCAGACTCCTATATCGAGTAACATTTTCGAAGATAGGATCATAGGATGTGGAGTGTTTCTTAGGATCTGCAGGAATACCAACAACCTTGTATCCAGGTAATCCGGTTTTCGTAAGAATGTCCAGACAGTATTTTCTCTGTGAAAGACGAAGATCCTCTGTAGTGTGTAATACTTCTATGCCCAAGAAATATCGTAGTGGACCAAGATCCTTGGTAACAAATGCCTTCTGAAGGAAGGTCTTGATCTCTAGTATCCCTTTATCATCATCACCTGTGATAACTATATCATCCATATAGACTGCAAGAATAACAGTGCCAGTTGTTCGTCTTCTGACAAACACAGAATAGTTGGAGGTTATTTTCTGTACCAATAGTGCTGATCTCTGCAGTAAGTTTGTCGAACCATGCCCTTGGGCTCTGCTTTAGGCCATATATTGCTTTGCGAAGTCGACATACACACTCCCCCTCGACTTCATTACCCGGAGGTTGCATCATATATACTTCCTCATCAAGATCACCATATACAAATGCATTTTTCACATCTAATTGAAAGATAAACCATGCCTTATTTGCTGCCACAGAAAGGCTAGTCCTTATTGACCTCATATGAGGTGGGGGATCAAGAGGGATATTGGTAACAGATTGTGTGAAGAAGCTGGTCTGCTCAAAAAAAGGTTACATCTGCATATATATAATAGCGACATCCAATTGGATCATAGCGCTTGTAACCTTCTTAAGTACAATAATAACAAAGGAAAACACATTTAATTGCACGAGGAGAGAGTTTGTCAGTAGTGTGAAAGTTATGAACAAATGCAATACATCCAAAAATTCGTAAGAGTAGAGGAAAAGGTAGCTCAGTTGGGTAGAGAAGAGAAAAGGGGGTGGATCCATTTAGGGATGGAGATGGAACCCTGTTGACAAGTTGGACAACAATCAAAACGTCATCCCCCTAATAGGTTTCGGGAACTTTCATCTGGGTGAGGAGGGATTGGGCTATATTTAGAAGGTGTCCGAATTTCCTTTCGCCTACCCCGTTTTGTTGCAAAGTGTAAGGACATGATGTTTAGTGAATGATGCCCTGGGATGTAAAGAAGTTGGTTAGATCATGTTGAGTGAATTCCAAAGCATTATCTGTGCGGAAGATTTGAACATCGGAGGAAAAGATATTTTTGACATAATAAAAGAAATTCTTAATAATATTGCTAATCTCCGATCGTTCTTTTAACAGATAGACCGAAGATGATCGATTGTAGTCATCGACAAAAACAACAAAGTACTTATGTCCACTCAGAGTACGGACCAGACACGATCCCCAAATATCACAATGGACTAAAGAGAAAAGGAACTTTGCGGTGAGGTTCAGAACGAGCTGGGAAGGACGCTCGATGATGTTTCCTGAACTGATACACCTCACACTCAAAGGGCTTGGGCGTAGAAAGCTTGGGGAACATTAAAGAGAGAGCTTTGGCAGATGGATGACTGATGCGAAGATGCCAAAGAAAGGGATCGATAGATATAGATGCAACAACAACAAAACCATAATAAGAAGGGATATCAAGATAATATAGACCGTTCTTCTCATGTCCTCCACCAAAAATCTGTCTCGTCCATATGTCCTGATAAGAACATAGCTCATAAAAAATCATACGACAGTTAAGTTCCTGACATAACTTGTGAACAGATAAGCGACTAAGAAGAAAATTAGGAGCACAATGCACATCAGTAAGTCGGAGTTTGGAGGGAAACTCCATAGTCTCCACATTAGTGATATGAGAATGTGCTCCATTGGCAACCCGAACAATCCCCACAACGGAAGACATATGTGCATAGGTGAGAAGACAACCTTCTCCCGTCAGATGAGCAGAGCCACCACAGTCAATGATCCATGTAGGGCTGGATGCAGAGGCAACATTGGCAAGTGTACCTGAAGTAATGGCTAGACTCGCAGTAGGAGCAGAGGTACTAGTGTTACTGTGAGAATTTTGTAACAGCTGACATAGACGAGCATACTCATATGCAGTGAAGGATGTCTAACTATCACCAAACGGTTGTTCTGGCATGGTTTATGAGGCCTTCGTATGAGGTAGCCTCATAGGCACTGTTGGCATTAGTGGGCATTCCAAAATTTGCCCAACAACATTCAGATGGAGTATTCCAGTGTCCGCAGTGAGTGCATGCTGGATAGCGGGCGGTGGCAAGGTCCCATCCACGTCTACGTTCGAAGTCACGTTCTCGTCCAGCCTCACGACCACGTCACAACCAAGTCACGACCGCGTCCTCCCTAGTAGTTGGGTCGTCCTCTAGCAAAATGTGCAGTAGTCTCTGTAGATAGCTGAGGAGAGGGAGAATCAAGTTCATTTAGACGACCATATATGGTCTTTAGAGTGGGTAGCACAACAACAATCATAAAGTGATCCTTCACAGTCTTGTATCTTGGATGTAATCTCGACAGGAAACGATACACTTGCAATTTTGCACGCTCACCTATCTGCTTATGACAACAAGCATGCTAAAAGATAAGAAGCTCCTCAAACAAGCTTGTGAGGAGCTTGTAGTACTCGACCAAGGACATATGTCCTTGATTTGCAGACCAAATCCGCGTGTAGATATCTGAGAGCTGGGACTTAGTTGTCTTTTGGGAGTAGGTGTTCTCAAGGCTCTCCTACATAGCCTTTGTCGTCTCCTTGTAAAGAAGATTTGATGCAATATTTGGCTCGACGCCGTTAGTCATCCAAGTAATTACTTGGTAGTTGTCCACGTACCAGGTATCGTAGTCTTTGTCCGTCTCCTCAGACGGATCTTTTGTGAGAACATAGTTCTTTTGCTGACCACCAATAAACACCTTGAAGTATCTGGACCATAATATATAGTTCTCGGAGCCTTTTAGCTTTATAGAAGTGCCTTGTACCATCACAGAATAAGTCAGGTACATGGGCTTGGGCTTTGCAGATGCCATGGTGGTCAAGTAGGCCAAGAAAAAGTGACCTAGTTAGTTCTTGCACTCTTATTCAAGCATCACGGAGACCTAGTAGTGCATCGATGAGGTAATCAACATCAAGGGATGATACCCTAGGTGGCAAAGGAGAGAGAGGCAGTTGATGTGCGGGGAGCAACGCGGGGCGCTTGAGACGGTGCTAGCGAGCACCTAGGGTGAAGCAGGGAGCCTAGGTTGGCGTCTAGAGCAGCGCGAGGCGCCTGGGGTGGCGCGAGGCAGCGTTGGGAAGGAGTGCCTAGGGCACAAGGCGACGGAGGGGGGGGGCTCGAGCGGAGGCGCAAGTTGCCTGGGTCGGTGCTGGCGAGCACCTGGGGCGATGCTGGGGGGCACATAGGGCATGAGCGAAGGTGCAGGGTGCCTGGGTTGGCGTTGGGGGGTGCCTAGGGAATGATGCGATGTTGGGGGGTTGTCGAGGGCACGAACGAAGGCGCAGGGTGCCTGGGATGGCGCAGGCGAGCGCCTGCAGCGACGCTGGGCCGCTTGGAGCAGCGAGCGGTGGTGCGGGTCGTGCCACAGTCGCTTAGAGTCGTCGCAGGTAGGCGACAACTGTTTGGGGAGGACTTGGGGCTGGCGGTAGTGGAAGGATTTATGTCAGAACATTGGTATAGGATCGTTGCTCTGATACCATGTGGAAAAGAATGAAAGAATAGAAAGGCGTGTTTTATTCAAAAGGTCTAGGGTTCCTTATATAGGACAAAAACCCTAGAGAGCTCAAAGGAGAAAAATATATAAGTACCGATAACAGGGTTACAAGAATATACTCCTGCCATATAGAATATTCTCTTAACATATATACTCCTAACAGAAACATTGGGTGGGAGGATGTAGATGGAAAATGAATGATTGAAGATACCTTTGCTACTGATGAAACAATGGGGATGAATGTATATACGAGGACGATTGGTATGTAAAGCATTAATTCAAAACCAACTATTCACCAATAAAATATTGTATTATTTGAGATACACATAGGAGGAACAATGAAGGAAGTGATACTCATCACGTAGTGAGAAAAGTGATGTTGTGACCAAGGCCTTAAAAGTCGGATTTCGGTTTCGTTTCGTTAAGTGACCGAAACGAAATTTTGGCCGAATTTCGGTCGAAATTCGACCGAAATTTCGGTCATTTCGATTGTTTTTTGAACTAGCCCCCTTAAATTTCGACCGATATAGGTATTTCGGTCGAATTTCGGTCACCCACCGAAACCGAAATTCGACCGAATTTTGGCGAAATTTAAGGCCATGGTTGTGACTAAGATAATGAGAAAAGCTTAACCATGAGTATGTTTTAAGAGAAAAGTTGACAATTATGGGTATGTCATCACATAGTGAGAAAAGTGAAGTTGACAATTATGCTTGGGTAGTAAAGATTGATAGAATACATAGAATTGTACTATAATAATTTGAAATTATGGATTATTATATGGGATGTTATTCGACCCTTCTCAGTGGGCTAATGTGTTTGGGCCGAGATTAGCCCAAGCTCGATCCATTTACTTAATGGGCCAAATTTTTGGCCCAAGCCCAGCCTGATATAAGTTGGGCTAGGTTTTGAGTTGGACTCGAAGGCTAGGTCGGACCGACTCAACCCAATGCACATCCTTACTTCCAAGTAAAGTAAATCCTTACTCCCAAGGGTCCACGGAGGGCATGTATACGTCTCCGGAGGGTTGGATCGAGGTGCATCACCGGAGGGCTCGCTGTCTACATCAGGACGTCTTGCGCTCTCCACGGAATAACAGAGGGCAATCGGAACAACGACCTGACCCTTTCGGTCGGGGTTGCTACCGCTGCAGATCCCTTCGGCATTGGGCGAGATCGATTGTATTGGATACATGCCCGGAGACCCGAAGGATCCCATCCTTAGGGTGTGACGTCTTAGCCCAACATGGCTTGGTTGGTGGAAGGTTTCTTCGCAAGGAAGGACGCTCTTCTTGAAGCTCTCATCGATGGATGCGATTGTGTGCCTGGACAATCGTCACTGCCATGGACACCATGGGTCGTTGACGGGTCCAACTGATGAAGGTCCGACGACAGTGGCCGGTGGATTAGTCGAGAAGATGAAAGGGCATCAAGAGGAAATCTCGGCGGCTCATGCAGAGACTCTTCGACTTCTGTATGACATTCATTTCAGAGCATTTCAAAAACCCTTCAAAATGCAGGTAACGACTGTCTATTTCCCGGGGGAGGACGTTTCGGGAAAGGGTTTGGATCAGTTTTCGGGGCGGGAGATGAAGGGGGTCATGCGTGATTCCATTTTCGGATATGGGAACTGGAGCGAGGGTCCGACTCAATATACGGATATGGTTGCGCCTATGTGGGTTGAACAGGATGCGATGCTCAATGCCACTCAGAACCCCACCATGATACATGAAGCTCCTATGGAGGAAAGAGTCACTGCAAAGGATATGGGCGGGGACGCGGAGGGGGTTAGAGGAGGGAAAGAAGGGGAGAAGCTTGATGGAGGTGAACGATCTTTAGGGGTGTCTTCGATCACGTAGTATGCTCTGCAGATACATGAAGGGAGCGGCGCGACCGGTGGGGATGGGGGCGGAGATGGTAACAAATCAAACAAAGCCCCTAGGTTTGGGACCTGCTACGAGAGGCGAAGGTTACCAAGGCACGGGAGAAGGAGGTTGAGGCGGGCAGCGGCGAGGGCTCTGGCGACTGCCGAACAGGGCACAAGCGTCGAGTATTCGAGTGATCGCTCACAATCGACGTTGGCAAATAGGTTCAGGTTGTTGGATAGAGCAGTGGCGGAGCGGTTGGGGGTTGTGCCCCCCAAAGAGGATGGACAACGGGTTACCCAAATGAAGGTACTCTCTTGGAACGTGTGGGGAGCAGGCCACCCCGAGAAACGTCGGGCAATAATGAACCTAGTGGAGGAAGCGAAGGCAAATATTTTTCTTATTCAAGAAACAAAGGCATCGAGGCAAAAGGAGGAGGTGCTGAGAGACCTCGGTAGGAATGTGCGATTTGGTGTGGCAGACTTGGAAGCTACGAGCAACTCAGGTGGGCTAATCACGGGCTGGAAAGACTCCGTATTCAAGCTGATATCCATTTTACGATTGGAGTCTTATCTAACGGTATTGTTGCAGAGGCAGGCGGATGGGCTCAATCTCCTGACCTCCAACATTTACGGTCCGACGGGCCAGGAAAGGGGTCCTCTGGCAGCAGAGCTAGAGACATAGGGGCGACGCGTGAAGACAGGGCGTGGATGATCGTGGGTGATCTCAATGTTACGCTTTTACAGGGAGATCGGCCGCATCAGGACGGGGGAAGAGACCCAGGATCTGAATTGTTGTGGAGGTCGTGGATGCCTTGGGGTTATCCATTATCAACGTTGTTGGGTGCTCATACACTTGGCACAATGCGAGGGCCCGATCGAGGTTTGATAGATTTCTTCTATCTATCTATCGAGGGTGTGGAGATTTCCCTATGTCGAGGGTGTGGGCCTTGTCGCGGGCGCATTCCGACCACCATGGAAGGCCGTATCCCGATATATCGGCGATATATCGCCGATATATCCATGTCGACATGGGATCGATATCGAAATCGATATATCGATATATCTGATTTCAGTCATTTTCTTCAGAAAGATTCCTAGATATAGCGATATATCGACGATATATCGGCGATATATCGTCGATATATCGATATCGACACAATATCGAAACGATATCGATATCGATATGTCCTTCCATGCCGACCACACGCTGTCGCTATCTTGTGGACTTTTGAGGAGGAGTCGAAGAGTAGATTCACTTTTCGGTTTGAGAGATGCTGGCTACTTGAGGAAGGGTTTCGTGAGAACGTGGAGGACCTTTGGAGAGGGTGGGCACCGGTGGGGACGGCGGTCGCCCTTTTCGCTAAGAAGCTGGCGCTCCTAAAAGCACATCTGACTTGTTTTGGCAGGGAGAATAAGCGACGAAGGAAGCTCATGCGGGTAGAGGCGTAGGAGGCCGTGGCACGACTGGACGAGCTGGATGACGATAGGGGCCTGGAACCGGTGGAGTTAGAGGAAGGACAAAATTTGCTTCAGGAACTACTAATTGAGGACCGCAAGGAGGAGGTCGAGTGGCTGCAAAAATCATGGCAAAGGTGGCTGCGCGAGGACGATGCTAACCCGCGTTACTTCTACGGCGTTGCGTCGGGGAGGCAGCGTCGAAATTATATTCACAATTTACTTGTGGGGGGTCAGCAGATATCCGGGGAGGCAAGGTTGGGATCCGCGATCCGGGAGCAGTTCATCGCAAATTCGAGAAGACAGAGGAGGGGCGGCTGGGGATGGCATGGAAGAGGAGCAAGGAGACTGGCTGAATCGCAGGTGGCGGATTTGCAAGCACCCTTCTCGGAGGCGAAACTAAAAGAGGCGGTCTGGGGTCTGAATGCGGAGGGCACCCCATGTCCAGACGGATTCCTTGTATTCTTGTACAAGGAATTTTGGGAGTTGTTAAAGGGTGAGGTCTTCGAAGTTCTGACCGAATTCGCGGAGGGTAACAATGGGTTTGAAAGAGTTAACAGAGCATTCTTGTGCTTACTTCCGAAGAAGGAAAATCCTTTTAATATTGAAGATTTCAGGCCGATCGTGGTATCCAATGTGATCTACCTCATTATTGCAAAAACTCTGGCAAATCGCCTCAGGAGGATCCTCGACTCGGTGGTTCTACAGGGGCAAACTGCATTCATCTCGGGCCGCCAAATGGCGGATGGTTCGGTAATGGCAACGGAAATTTATCTCCTGTGGAAGAGGTCGAAGAAGAAAGGGGCACTATGGAAATTGGATTTCTCCAAAGCGTACGACTGCGTGGATTGGCCTTTTATGTGGACGTCGCTATCCCGAAGGGGCTTCCCGACGAAGCGGATTAGTTGGATGAAGAGGTGTGTTACGACCTCTTCTTTTTCGGTCTTGGTGAACGAAAGCCCGGAAGGCGGCTTCTTCCAGCCGCAACGTGGCGTGAGGCAAGGCTGCCCTTTGGCACCTATGATCTTCGTGCTAGTTGCTGATGTTTTGGCGGTGCTCTTCAATCAGACGGTGGAGGCGGGGATTTGCGAGGGGTTCCGCCTGGAGGATATATCTAATCCATACCTATAATACAATATGCGGATGACACTCTATTACTTCTGGGGGGCTCGGAGGAGCAAACAAAGACCGCAACTTTGGTGGTCGATATATCTGGTGAACTATCAGGTTTGGTGGGCAGTCATCACATTTGGGATGCCTAATGATGAACATCAGAGGATTGTCGGGACGACTAGGTGCCCACCAGGGACTCTGCCTATTACGTATTTGGGCTTACCTTTGGTGGACGGGAAGTTGAAGAAGGTGGACTGGGATGTGGTACTGAAAAAAATGGAACAGAGATTAGCATGTTGGAAGGATTTCACTTTATCGAGGGGGGGCAAGTTGATCCTGTTAAAATACGTGCTCTCCACGATCCTTATGTTTTTCTATTCCATGCGTATTTTACTATTTTGCCGATTGAGATTCGTAAGAAGATTGAGACTCTTATGAAGAAATTCTTCTGATCGGATGGCAAACAATAGAAATCGGGGTTACACCATGTGTGCTGGAGGGAGGTGACTCGAAAAAAAGGAGGGGATCTTGACATCCGGGATGTGGAGTGCATGAATAAGGAATAAGGCTCTGATAGTAAAATGGCTATCGCCATGGCCTCAAATTTCAGCGAAATTCGATTGAATTTCTGTCGAATATTGATATCCAGTCGAAATCGAAATTCGACCGAAATGACCGAAATATGGAGGTCTTAGTACAAAAAATGACCGAAATGACCGAAATTACGGTCGAAATTCCACCGAAATTCCATCGAAATTTTGTTTCGGTCGGTACCGAAATGGTGACCGAAACCAAATTCCATCGAAATTTTGTTTCGGTCGGTACCGAAATGGTGACCGAAACCGACATTTATGACCTTGGCTGTCGCTGATTTGGGGACCCTCTTCGTCGCTTGTGCTCAGATTAATTCATAGGATGTACGATGTGGGGGGAGAGCTAGTGGCAGGTATGGTGAGGTGGGAGTCACCGCTATGGGCTGGTGTGCGTGAGGTTCTACCTGAGTTGGAGCACAAGCTGCGATCGCAGGTCGACAATGGTTCTCTGTTTCGTTTTTGGGGGGACAACTGGACACGCGAGGGGAAGCTCAGTGTTAGGTTCCCGCGTTTGTTCGCCCTCGCTGCCTCGAGAGATGTTTTGCTCTACCAAGTGATGGGGTCATGTACGCGGGCTTCGGAGTTTGTGAATGATCTTTTTGATCAGAGGCTGAACGACTTTCTCAAGATGCAGGCTGACCTGCCGCCTATGGATGAACTTAGTGTGAGGGTTGCAGCCGAACAGGCTGATCACTTCGTATGAGAGGGGGGAAAGTTCAGCACGAAAAGAGCATACGAGGAGCTTAGGCAGCCGATAGAGGAACATGATGCGGATTTTATGCAGGATATAAGATTGATTTGGGCGGCTAAGATTCCTTGCAGGGTGAAGATTTTTTTGTGGTGTTTGAGGAGAGGCCGTGTCTGTGACAAAGTGAGATGGGCCCGCCTTTTTGGGGGGCAAGACACTACGTGCGATAGGTGCCGCTGCCATGACGGGGATGCGGACCATGTCTTCTTCAAGTGCCCGTTCTCGGTCGGGGTACGGAGAGGGCTTGGGCTATCTTGGCTCTTGGTTGATGATGGGGCGACTTTCTGGCATTCCGTCAGAAGTGTGGGAGGCGGCTCCACGGATTACGTCTCTCCTACTTGGGCTGCTCTGTGGGCTATATGATTGGGGCGCAATGACCTTATTTTCAAGAACCAGAGATTTTATGTCGAAAATATCATGTCACATTGTAAAGCGCTTTGCAAATTCTGGGATTCTTGATGTTGTAACGGATTTTCTCTAAAGGAATATTACTAACGCTGTATCTTCCAGTTTGGGAGAGTACCCGATGTGCTCTTTCAACAAAAAAAAGTAAAGTAAATACTAGATGATTCTTATTATCACAATAGAACTTGTCTCCTCCTTGATGTTTCCAAACTTCACTCGACAATTATCCAGTTGGTCGAAAATTGGCCTTGCTAAAAAATCCTTGGGGGAAGGATGGTGTTTTCTCAGTACCTTTTTTCTGAGATCATGGCTATATAGGTTTAGGGAATATACCAATATCTTTCTTGGATAAATTTTTTTTCAAGGTCAGTTAACTAAATTTTGTTTATCTTGGAGAATAGAAGTTGGAAGGTGGCTCTGATATATATTATAGAGCTTTTGCCATGTCAATAAGAGTTTTTTAGGCTATTAGATAAAAAGTTATTATAACATTTCATTTTGTGGTCGTTCGATCAAAACCATAGAAACATGTCTATACTCATCACTTAGTACTTCTAATCTGTAATAAACGTATCTGAGGACATGTTGAAACAAATAATGGAAAAGATTTAACCCTGCTCTTCCGTTTATATATTCCAATCCTCTATCTATTCCATTCAAACACTATCTTATTCCTGCAAACGAAACATGCCATAGGGATTTCTGATAGCTCATGCAGGATTATAATTATTAACTTGTTATAGAATTGTGTAAAGGCTTGCTTTTTTTTGGTGTTTGGGTTTCGCTTGCTTTTTTCTGGTGTTTGGGTTTCTTTTTGTGATAGACAGAACTAGTCCAACTAAAACATGGCCATCTTTAGACTGCAAAGGGTGCTGGAGTTCCAGTTATTCTTGATGCTGGAGGCATGGAGGGTTCTGTCCCGAAAGATCTGCTGCAATTCGTCGACATCTTGAGCCCAAATGAATCAGAGCTGTTCCGATTGACTGGACTGCCAACCGATACTTCTGAGCATATCAGCCAGGCTGCTGCCGCTTGCCATAAACTGGTGAGTTCTGATGTTATTGATGTGTCCGTATAACATAGAGATGTTTTTGAAATGAAACCATTCTCATGGATTTACAAATGTAATTCTTTATGGCATTGAACTTCTCTGACATGACTGAGATTTTCAGAATACCTGCAACTTGATTTTTATTTATGCAGTTTCTGTTGCATGCAGAAGTAACCCTTTCAATTTATTTCACATGTTATTGATCTATAATAAGTACCGTGCATTTTTTAAGTAGGCATTGGAACGAGCATATCTATAACCTTACTAAAGCTGAGTTTTTTCCTCAGCTTTAGTCACATGGCTCCTTCCCAATCCTCCCTACGCTCCTCTTCCCTTTTCCTCTACCGTCTCTCATCCCCTCTCGCACTCTACCTTCTTGAAACGGAGTTTTCCCTGCCCACTACCTGCCACACATGATTCATGTCTCTCTCCCCTTTATTTCCTTATTCTCTCTCCAATTCCATTGTGCGAGTTGCCCACCCTTCTCTCTCATTCCCTCAAATCACGTGTCCCCTCCTCTCTCTCTCTCTCTCCTTCCCTCAAATCACGTCACTTTCTCTCTTCTTTTTACCCACTCTTTTCCCTTTCTCTCTCCTATTATTTCAAACTTATATTTTTTTCAAACTTAATAATTAATTCAAATTCAACTTTAGCAATGAATGTGGGTAAAATCCCATATAGATATTCCATTATTGTACTAAAATAATTTTATTATTATATGTGATGTTAAAAATCTTGAAATACAATAATAATTAAAAAATAATTTACAACAAACTAAATTTGCAGATATAAACATTATAATAAAGTAATAAAAAATAAAATTTGAAAATAATTTCAGATTGATGCTTAATTTATTATGCAATACAAATAATTCAACAAATAAAAAAATAAAAAATATATGAATATGATAATGACAAAAATTTACTTATATCAATAGTTTATTAGTAAAAAAATTAAAAATAATCTAAAATTTTATAATAGTATTTTTTAATGTAATACATACACAACTTTTTTTTAATATTTTGAAATTAAGATGATATATAAATATTAGATTTCATTTTAATAATATCCATCAATCGAATAGATTCCAAATCGTTCACACTATTTCTTATATTTTTAATATGTATAAGGATTTCTAAAGTATATATTGGTATCATAGATCGATTAATTACTAAACAAATTATAAATTAAATAAAGTTAATATCGAATATATAAAATATATTAAGAAAAAATGAATTTATGTATTTATCATAACGATTTCAATAAAATTATAAATTCAAATAACGATTTAATCCATTAATTTTTTTGTAAAATATGTTTAAAAGACTTCATCAATTATATAAATATGTTGGCGTAATAGTCTTTAAATATACAAATTATATGATTTTTTCTTACAAATTTTTTAAAAGAGTGGCATGCATCTATTAAGTTTCATTTTTTTAGTATATTATATAAACACAGATAAAATTTAAAGTTCATTTAAATTTAGTAAAAATACAAAATTTATAGAAATAAATATTATCATATGAAAATATTAATATACGTTATGCACGCATATTGTAATTAATACATTGAAGTTATGTTTGATAAATATCATAACAATGAAAGATAAAACATAATAGAAGTTAAAAATTATCGTTTTGAAATTATGTTTCGTTTTCCATTGTGATCTCTTCATTTTTTTAATATATTTTGATATACAATCTTACAAAATTAATATCAATGGTGTAGATAATAACTTACATAACATTTGATTTCAAAGAAAATATCAAATAAAGATGGAATGTAATCGAGTGAAAATTTGTTTCCAATTGTCAATCATTGTTAAGTAATTCATATTGGAATTTCTAATATACATAGAAACAACAATATAAATAAAACATTGATATGAAATAAAAATGATATGAAAGATCATATTTATGTATTTTGAAAATATGATCTACTCACACATTTACTATATGAAAAATATACAATTTAGTATCTTTGTTGTTTTAATGTTTTCTTAATATTAGAACAAATGCATACAGCCTGCCCGAAGCGCAGGTATGTACCCTAGTTTTACTGCTAATGCTGGGATATACTGAGTTGGAATAGAGTAGTAACAACTATTTTATATTTCCTTTTCTATCACATTCTACCTTCACCTACTCTAGTAGAAGAAGACTGATATTTGCTCACGGACTTTACGATCTCTATTATCATAACTATATCTTCATCTCTTTTTTTTTCTCATAATGCTGGCATTTGCTTGCCTAAGTAATGCAAATTGATAAAAAATTATGGCTGTAGGGTGTTAAAGAAATCCTTGTGAAGCTCGGCTCAAAAGGGTCTGCCTTGTTCGTAGAAGGTGAAGAGCCAATCTGGCAACCTATTGTGGAGGCTCCAAAAGTTCTCGACACTACTGGTGCTGGAGACACATTTACTGCTGCATTTGCTGTAGCCCTGGTGGAAGGGAAAACCAGAAGGGATTGCTTGCAATTCGCAGGTACTAATTTATGGGTTTTTATCCTAATATGCTTGTCTTCAACACAATACCCTTCATTGACCATCGTTCCAATACTGCAGCCGCTGCAGCATCGCTTTGTATCCAGGTAAAGGGAGCCATGCCAAGCATGCCTGACCGGGCAGCTGTTATGAATCTTCTTCACTCCCTTCAAGTATGATGCGCATTGTTAATATTCGATTCAGTCCCTAATAGATTATTGCGGAACATCTTCATGGTTAAGAATAAGTGCATTCTGTCAGTTAAACTGGTGCAATAAAGTAAGTTTTTTGATGTGCACAGCTCTTTTCTGTGTTATCACTATCATTGTGATTCATCATTGTTTGGATTTTTAGATCGACTGTTAACTTATTGGATCCTGCAGAAGTTGTAATTTTGATATTTATGTATGTAATATAAACGAGATTTAGTAGTGTTAGCTCTTATATGGTTCCTCATTGTTTAATATTAGAATCATGCTGAGAGTGTGAATTTTATGGCATTGTATGGTTCACTCTTGAGAAGAACTTTCACAAAGGTTCGTATTAGTTTGTTTCATACCATATGGTAAAATGGTGTTCTTGAGAGTGCTTTATTCGAGCATGATATGCGTTGATCATTTTTCTCTATCACGTCGAGGTTGAAAAGCAGGTTATCTCATGATATAAGTGAGGATGGGAGCTATGTGCGTGCGCGCATGGGTGCGTGGTATATGACCTGGTTGATGTGGGGAGGTGCGGGGAGTTGTGGAAGGACTTGAGAAAGGTGGTGGGAGGGGTGGTGGGTATATCTTGTTTGTTTCGTAGATATTTCAACGTAAAGCTAAGCATGAAAGATTGACGTGAGGGTCGACTGGGATGATATGTTACAATGGCTGGGTTTATGGAGGTTATGGATGGGCTTGGTTGGTCAGTACCCGTTGCTGGAGAGCATGTTCATTTCATGGTGATCATGGACTTTTCGGAGGCCTTGTCGTTGTCCTCTCTCTTGATGCTATTTCACCATATGCCTCTACAGTGACCTTCAAATAAGGAAGACAGACATTAAACCTACTTTAAGTCTGTGCTTGACTTACTGCTTGAACCATATTTTGTTAGTTTATGAAGAACCACCTGAAGAGGGGCCCATGTTAAGAACACAACACAAATTTTGGTAGACAGGATTGTCTTTAATGTCTAATAGATTTTATTTAGGCCTGATTGTCACTACGGAGACAAAAAGGTGAGGCACAATAGCAATTGAGTAACTGGAAATGGCGGATAATGAGAGGTCGCTGTCACTACGGGATGTAAAGATGAGGGGACACCTTGAGCTGATTAGAAAAGAGGGATTTGAAAATGGCCTCTAAACCATAGACATGTGCGTAGAATGTCAGTAGCAGAAATGAAAATGCTAAGGTGGATATGTAGACACATGTAAAGATCAGATTTGGAATGATATAATCAGTAAGGAAAGTTGGTGTAGCTCCGATTAATGATAAGATGTGAGAAAATCGCTTAAGGTGGTTTGACAATTTGCAAAGAAGGTCGGCTGATGCACCGGTAAGGAGATGCGAGTTTTGAGATGTTGAGCCGGCTAAGAGAGGGCGAGGAAGGCCCAAGAAATGTTAGAATGAGAGTTTTTTTGTATTTAAATCCGATAATGACCCAAGATAGATCTGAATGGAGGCAAAGAATCCATGTAGCCGACTCTACTTAATGTGGAAAAAGGCTTTGTTGTCGTTCAAAAGAGTGATTGCTGGAAATAGAGGCCCGAAGAACTATGACTGACTTAGGGGCATGCTAAACACCTGCTTTCTTTCTTTGATAGCGTCAAAAAGGATGGGGAACACCATTGATATGCCGATGATGAAGTATATGAAGTTTATAGAAGTAGACAACCACAACCTCGAGATACAAATGTCATGCTATTCTGCCGAGGCCAGATGGGGCATGGTAGTGGTGCGACATGTCAACCATCAGGCTGTCAGATGAGCAATTGGACGGCCTTGTTAAAGCGGTCGCGAAGGAAGAAGCAAGGCTAAACCGACATGTTGATGCAGGCGGTTCACCTCGACCGGACATGTTCTCGACCTTCCTTCATAAGGAATTCCTGGGAGTGATTGGACCTGATGTGATGCAGGTGATCAACGAGCTCTCTGTAGGGAATTTTGGTTTCCAGCAACTTAACATATTTTCCCTCTTTATATCACCGAAGAAGGATTCCCGGAGAAGTGTGAAGATTCCAGGATGATCACATTATGCAACTTGGTATATTTCATTGTTGCAAAGGTTCTCGCCTTGAGATTTGGCGAGCCTCGTACTGTGTGGCATTTATCTCGGGTAAATGTATATCGGATAACTTTTGTCGTGATGGCAGAGATGGTTTCTGGCTAGGACAGAGTTGGCGTCAGAGGCACGACACCTTGGAATTATTGTTCTTGGTGAGCAATGCTTAGGAAGAGAGGCTTTCTGTTACCTTTTAAGTTCTTTGATGCCAAGATGTGTCAAGGCAATGTCCTTCATTTGGTGAATGGAGAGGAGGCTTACATGTTGAAGATTGGTGCTTTTGTTAAGTGAAGGTCGTCTGATCATGCTAAGGTATTGCTTAGGTTATCTAGAAGGGCTTGATGCGTATGCTTCCTGTGATCGAGCTACACCTAACACAATAGTCGGAGAGAGGGGGAAGGGACTTCAATTTTGGACGGTTGATTGGTTCTGGAAAAGGGTGTCCGCAGACGATTCTTGACGTTAGTGTTTTCGCGGAAGATAAACAAGTGCTTGTGGCATGGTGTTTGGATGTGGCTGGACCGAGTTCGTGGCCTCTTTTTCTTACGACATGGATAACAACTTTGCTTCCAGTCATCTTACCGTTGGATGGTGCGACCACAGTAGGTAGTGCTTAGATGACGGCTAGGATGGGGGAAGGTTTTTTCCGATTTCATGGGTCTACGAGGCATTGAGGGAGCATGTTTTCAATTTCATCTCTTTTGGTTTTGTTATCATTGATCCTAATATCAATATTCTAGCAATTAGGATTAAGGATGGATGAGGCAGTACAAGTTTACTTATAAGGCATCCGCACATGATATACTTGCAGCTTCTGTATATTATTTTGGAGGCATGTAATGTGAGTCGGATTATGTAATCTATCTATATTTAGATATTATTATAATTATTACACTAAAACTGATGTAAACATATTAGTTTGATTTTGAACTACGGTAAAAATGTTAAAAGTCAGAAGAAGAAAAAATGGGGGCTACTTGAAGGAGGATATTGGCTTCCCTGTCAAGAACAGGGTTATACCATCCTAAACCTTCTTGTGATTGATCGGGCAACTCTGAGAGGTGAATCCGCAGGGCATCAGTATTTTGTTGGTTTATAGAGGTTAATACTGGAGAAAATACCTCTCACTAATCATGATTAGAGACCTCATTTAAGAGGAGGTTTAGGGTTTAGAGCACTTCAGAAGAAGCACTCTGATGCGGGCACGCTCTCAGTCACTTCACCCCCGGGAGTTATTCCTAGCGTCCACCTCCTGTAATAAAGGGAGCTTTGTAATTTTAATTCCAGACGATGTGGGACGAACTTTTTTTACTATCATCCTCGATAGGCGCTCTCCAATAGCAAGTAGCAACCATGGAGAGATGGTGGAATGTGCAATGTGGCACCATGATATGATCAGCGACAAAGGTAGGTGATGCGGTGCCAAGTATCTAACACTGTAGGAGATAAAACTTGAACTATTTGAGAGCAGGGATGTCAAAAAAAACTCTCAAGTTTCTATATAGATTCGGCTCGTTAAAAATTCGATTTGGATTCGGTTCGAAAATAAATGAATCGAAATTGAACACAAGTTTAGGCTCGATTAAATAAATGGAAATAAACCAAAAAAATCTTAGGTTTGCTCAGGTTTGATTCGTTTAAACTTCGATACACACATGTAGACATACTCACAAATCCTTATCAGGATAAGCGGGTCTTATTTCAGGATAAGTGGATTTTGTCTTGGGATAAGTGGACTTCATCTGGAGATACATGAATATTTACAAGATAAGAAGATTTTATCTCGATTTTTATTATCCCAAAAACCGAACACAGAAAGAAAGTTGGTGTTGTTCTGATCGAGGATAAGATGCGAGAAAACCGCTTAAGATGGTTTGGTCATTTGCAAAGAAGATCAGCTGATGCACCAGTTAGGAGATGCGAGTGTTGGGATGTTGAGATGGCTAAGAGAGGGCAGGACGGCCCAAAGAAGTGTTGGAAAGAGACCATACAAGAGGATCTTTGTTTTGTGGATATAAGCCCGAGATTGACCCAAGATATATCTGAATGGAGGCAAAGAATCCATGTAGCCGACCCTACTTAATTGTGGGAAAAGGCTTTGTTGTTGTTGTTGTTGTTTTATTATCCCAAATAACTGGTCGCATCATGTTAAAACATCAATTATCTATATGTCAATAATTTTCTCTTTTTAATCCTCAAATCAACAGAACAAGTATAAATTTTATTTATCGTTTATTACCACCTTATTCCTTATCTCAATGGATTTAAGAATTTATTACAATTATATTTTTTCAAAGAGAAGAATCATTATTAATCTATTTTTTTCAAATGATGAACAAGAGTTAGATAATGGAAAAATCGAATGAGTACTTATTCTAATTATACATATTCTCTTTTCGCTCCCTCTCGTCAGAGAATTATCTAAGTTCTATATTTGCTTAGGTTCAATTCAATAAAATTGAGGTTCGATTCAGATTCGGTTCGAAAAATAAATGAATCGAATCTGAACACAATTCAAACTCAATCAAATAAACGAGCCGAAACTAAAAATTGTAGGCTCGCTCAGGTGCAGTCTGTTTACATTTCTACTTGAGAGTGAGGAGTGTTGAACTTCACTGTTATAGGGACACCCATGGTCATGAGAGAGAGAGAGAGAGAGAGTACAACGGAGCAAGTAGATTTAATTGTCTATTGTCTGGTGAGGGTTAGCTTTGTGTAAGCCCCTCAAGGAAAACATATTTGATTACAATGTATGATTTCGAACTGAGACCAACTTCCCCCTTCACATTTATGGTTTTTTATACCGCGCACAGGCTCTGCCTATGATTGCGATTCGATCTCCATTAAGAGAATTTATTCTCATCAAGTAATATCAGAGCCAGGTTCATCCGTACACCTTCTAGTTTTTTTAAACCTAGAATTCAACAATGAAGAATGAGAGTTTGCGTATGAGCAAGTGTATATATTGCCCGACAGTTTGTAGATAAGAATATGTAAAATCACATTTGAAATGAGGCTAATGCATATACACTTTGATCCAAATAGAAGAAATCGTAGGATTTGAACACAAGAGAATAACAAGAGAGTGATAGAAAGGAAGAGAATAACAAGAGAGTGATGGAAAGAAAAGAAGAGAATGGGGAATGAAAAGAAAGTACCTGCCTTTTTTCGGTGATTTGTCTTTGTCGATGGTCGTTAGAGATGATCGTTCGCTATTATATCATGTGTTTTTTTACTTATTTTTATATAGTTGTTGATGATGCATACGTTTATTTCTATACATTGATATTTACGAGAGGGGAAGGGAGATTCCACAAATCCTCTCTTTTTACATGGGTAAATATATAAACTTTAAGAACTGCGAGCAACCGATTAAAATTTTCTTAAGGGGGCATTTGGTTCGGCAACAGGAATAAGAAGAATTTGGGTTTATTCTCTGTTCAGTTGGAGGATAGAAATAAGGAGAATAGCTGAAATAAGGATAGATAAGGTGGGATAAAGACGAAATGATGAGGAATAGTCGTACCTATGGAAATCGTGTCGGGAGGAGAATTAGCCCCTTATTTCAGGGCTAATTCTCCTATCGAACACGCCCTAACTCTAGTTTTCACCATTAAAGAACTCAATTTTTTCCTATATTTTAGTCGACCCTCATCCTTTTACGCCCACATTTAGGAATGGAAATGTTACCATATTATGTCAAAGAACTCGTCGAGGTACGCCTTATGCTAGGGACAGTGCTATTGTGAGAGTTGAGGGGAAGAGGAAAGATCTCGCTCTTAGCATCCCCTAGTCAGAAAGGTGAGTCCCTTGACGGTGGATGGGCTCTGGTTCGCTCATTATCGCGGGCACCTCGTCGGTTCGCACACTTCCAGCACTCGATAGTCTCGGCTCGCTTACTCTTCCAAACTACGGATACATATCTATCCATTTGCATCCGTACCCACGTTACTCATTAGCTAAGTTGGGCCTTTTTGAGACCCTAATTTGGTTCCGTTTGATTACCAGGTTCTATTTAATCCATTTAAAAATTCCCAGAATTTGTCCAACGAAGACATCGAATATAGAATTGACGAGGATGTGACGTTCCAAAAATAATATCATATTTACTGTTTGATAACTTGAATTTGATCATTGTAGTACAAAGTCGTGAGTGGATGGTCTCCAGCAGACTGGCAGCAAAATCCTCGATCACGAAAGCCGCTTGATTTTAATCGAGGAAATCCCGCTTTTTGTGGATCTATACTGTGAAAATTCGTACGAACAGCTCGATCAAGATCTAGATTTTTACCGTATAGTCTGCAACACAGTAGACGATCTGCTTTCGTACAAAGTCGATATCCCAATCTAACCTATGGGCACACACGTAGGTGATTGGGCAATTATTCACGCGATTCAATTAACATGCAAGTCCCAAAATACACAACATATACAATTACTGCTAAGTTCTAACCTATACGTTCAACATCGGATAATCTGATGCTTTCATCACCAACTATAACCAGCTCATCATCTCCTCTGCAATTCACGGATCTTCCTTCCATAACGACATGTCATATTCGGTGCAAGACGACCTGAGCTCCATGCCGGGGCTGAACCGTAAGGACGGCGGAAGGCGCGTGCACGTACGCAGCCGACAGCTCGAAGGAGAAGCGCTTCAATATCACGGCCAATGCCAACTTGGCCTCTATCAGGGCGAAGTTCTGGCCTATGCATACGCGAGGGCCGCCGCCGAAGGCGTAGAACGCCTTCCCGTTCTTGGAGGCCCTCGATACACCGTCAGCGAAGCGGTCCGGCTTGAACTCGAGCACGTCGGGGCCCCAGAGATCGGGGTCGTGGTGCATGAAGAGCACGGACAGGAAGACCTCGGTGCCTTTGGGAAGGCTCAACTGCCCAACTTTGGTTTCGGCCTCAGTGCTCCGGTTGATTAAAAGCACGGGAGGGTATAGCCTAAGCACCTCATGTAATACCATTGTTACCTGTCCCAATTTGTTTATATATATTACATGTACACGTTAAGTTCGACAGTGGTTACTAAAGTTACGAGGAATTTTAGTTGTAAGATATCTAATGAAACCGTATGCTTACGATCTTCAGCTGGCTGAGGCCGTCGAAATCTGGTTCACTTCCTCCGAAGACCTGCACGACCTCCTCGCGAGCGCGCTCCTGCCAGACCGGATACATCGCCAGCAAGATGATGGTCCAGGTGAGGAGGTTGCCGGTCGTGTCCTGCCCCGCCAAGTAGAACAGCTTGCATTCCTCGATCACCTCCTCCTTTGTCAGCACCCCCTTCCTGTTGTTTCCATTCCCTTGCAGCTCTCTCATGTTGGATTCTATGAGGGATCCTAGTAGATCCTCGCGCTGGATTCCTTCCTTCATCTCTTTCTCTCGCTTGTCGATGATGCCGCCAATAATCGCCCTCACCTCCTTCTCGATCGCTTTCACCTTCTTGTTTATTTCAGTTGGTAGGTACCTAGATCGATCGACGAAAGCTTGGGAATTAGAGTGTAATTTCCATGGTAGGAAATTAACATTTTTTCTTTCTTTTCAAAACTGTTAACCGGAACCGATTAGACCTAAATTAATCAGGTCAGCCAATTTGAATCTGGGTCCAATTGTGACTTCGGCACGAAATGAGGGTTATAAGTTTTGAATCCATGTCATTTGGATTATAAGCACATTGCTAATCATATTGTTATGGAATTAATCTCACTTGTAACCGGGTATCATCGCATATCGCAGGCTCTGGACGAGAAGCTTGGCTTCTTCGTTCTGGAGTTGGAATATGCGGGACCCTTCATCGTAGTTGCTTCCGAAGGCAGTTCGGGAAATCACATCCCCAGCTAGGTTCTGGAACTCGGAGAAAGCATCTATCTCCACGCTCTCGTCGGAATCGAGCAGCTTCTCCCATCTATCGATCATCGCATTGCAGCTCGCGGAGAATGCTGGCATCATCCTCTGAAGTAGAAGAAAAAATCAAAATATATAGAACTCAGCAACCATCTGTCGTTCCAAAGCTAAGTACCTAACGAACATATATAATTATTAGTTGATAATAATTAGGGTTAAGTAAGAAGTGATTAATCAGTGTGACCTTCAACTTCTCGAGCTGAAAGGAAGGGTTGATGATCCTCCGGTGCCTCGACCACTTCTCTCCGTTGTAGCTCACGAGCCCCGTGACCAGAAGCTTGATCAATCCGGTCACTTCCGGCTTCTCGAAGTGACCGAACTTGTTCGACACCACCTCCTTCGCCACCTCCGCATCGGCGACAATCACCCTGGGAGTCGGCCCTTTCCAAGTGTAGAACATGTTGCCTGCAAGTTCAAAATGTTCATAAGGCCTTTGTCACAAACGTCTGCGATGATGAAATGCATGATTTGCAGTTTAATTTGCAATCGAAGTACATACACTATGATGGAGGGAGGGAGGGAGTTGGCAACGTGGAAAGAAAAGAGGGGTACAAGCACAAATAGCCGTATTTATTTAATAAAAAAGTTAACCTTGACATGGTTATTAACAATGCACACTAACGAAAATGATATTATTGCAAAACCACGAAAATTATTCAGGAGCTTTTGGGGTATTAACGCAAATGTAAATTTTGTAAGGATGTTTTCGTGCTTTTCACACCAATTAAATCTCTGGTGGATTGCAATTAGTGATGAAAATGAATGTGAATATATTCGTATCCGACCCTCTGTCGTATTCGTTTTACATGTATTATGACATTCGTATTCATAATCGTTTTAAAATGTACGTACGTGGATATGGATATCACTTTGACATTCACAAATATTTGATTTCGTAATTCGGTTTCGAACATAAGTACAGAAATAGTTTTACTTATAAATGTGCTTAACAACATTTTATGATTGCGTTCACTATTGTTGATATAATTGTTATGAAATTACAATATCTGGTATATTTATTTTATGTTTAAACTATCATAAGCATGTATATTTTATTTAATCTATAAAATATTTCTGTTATTATTCGTATCCGATTCATATTTGCTTTACATTCGTATTCGTTTTTAAGGATATGATAACACATTTTCACATTCGTCAATATTCGTATCCGCATTCGTACTCGTATTTTAAAATAGATAAACATATAATTATATATGTATTTGTATCCAATCATTTTCATCCTTAATTGGAATAATCACCCCATATCACACGCGGATGAAAAACTCTCACAAGATTTGATTGGCCCTTGTAAAACGATAGTAATGTAATACTCCTCAACGAAGTAGAGGGGTACAAGTGCAAAAGACCCCATAAAAAAGTGGTCTGTTCCTCTCTTCTCTACGGAGACTATTTAGGGATCGCAATCCAGAGATGATGAACTACTCGGATGATATCAATTGAGCGAAGCACAAGGGGATCAAATTAATGGTGTAGTCACTACTCACCATGAAGGTTCTTCTGGTGCAGGTAGAAAGGGAGCACACGGGCGGCGATGTCGTGGGAACGGGGAGGTATGGGCTTAGTCTGAGCTTCCATGGCCATCCTCGTCATCTCCTTCATGTCCCCTGCGAGGACCCTGTAGGGCGTGCCCCCGAGCCCCTGCTCCCTCAGCCTCCTCTCCGCCAGCTTCGGTCTCAGCCATACCCACACCGCCACCCTCGTCCCGACGAAGCCCACCACCACC
Organism: Ottelia alismoides; assembly: GCA_037367405.1. Taxonomy (NCBI): domain Eukaryota; kingdom Viridiplantae; phylum Streptophyta; class Magnoliopsida; order Alismatales; family Hydrocharitaceae; genus Ottelia; species Ottelia alismoides. The sequence continues at coordinate 58,363 of JAZKJV010009715.1, forward strand.
ACCGCCAACGTCGCCAGAACCAAAGAGACGTCCATGACTAGGCGCGATATGAGAGAGAGAGAGAGAGGGACGGTATATTTATGGCCCTCTTGACGATGAGTTGCTTTCGGATCCATCTCTTCTCGTATTCGCACCGGCTTCTGTAATGTGAACATCAGATTCTGCTGTCGACGAGTACCGCTGGATTTCGCTATTTGAGAGAATATACTGATCATGTCACAGTCTGCTGTCGACCATTACCGCTGGATTTGGCTATACCGGAGAAGATACTGATCATGTCGCAGTCTGCTCTCGACGATTACCGCTGGATTTTGCTATACGGGAGAAGATACTGATCATGTCGCAGTCTAGCGGTTTGCTTCTTGGTACTTCATACATGTCAATTTGGATCGTCTACTGTGTGCTGCAAGTGGTCCAGTCGTCCGTTCCGCATCCGACGTCTCTTTCCGGCCTCGAGATGCGCATCCCCAACCTCGACATCCGCACCCACTATCCCCAGCCCCCTTTGAGCGTTGTCGTCGGATCCGCATCCGACGGCTCTCATTCATTGCAGCACGGGGTGTAAAAGCCCATTATAGCAGAGGATCGGAGCCCCATACATGTAGGGGTGAAACCAGATATGTACTTCGGCGACTGATTTATAACTTATGTGCGAACTAATATTTTTAAATCAAACCAGACATCCCAAAACCTTACCGAAATAATTGGTTCGATGCATGTAATCAAATCAGTTCAATCGGATTATGATGGCATCATTATTTAAAACTGGATAAACCGAACCGGTGAGAAAAAATGACTGAACCGGATAATCAAATCAAAATGGAATAATAATATATATAATATACGCTTAAATATAATTGAAATATAAATAAAATACATAGATAATGTATATATTTCACACTATACATAACTTTTTTGTATGCACCACCCAAATGCCATACATATCATCTATATATATATATATATATATATATATATATATATATATATATATATAAGGGTAAAATGTGTATGCCCCGTAGGGGGAGCTAACTTAGCTCCCCCCGCCCTTTTTCACAAATTTTTTTTATTTTTTTTGAAATCTAAAACCGTATAAATTCATTATTAAATCCCTATATTATGTCATTCAAATTTCATGCGAAACAGAGACTCGTACGACCTCCATCCAAACAGGGTCGATTTAAAAAATCCTGTTACCGTCAAAAAAATGTCTGTCTGGATGGATGTCGTAGGAGTATCTGTTTCACACGAAATTTTTATGACATAATATAGGGATATAGTGATGAATATTCACGGAAAAAATTTTCAAAAAAAATAAAAAATTTTGAAGAAAATAGGGCGGGGGGAGCTAAGTTAGCTCCCCCTCGGGGGCAGCCTCATTTTTCTATATATATATTATTTGGACTAATTGCTTTGTAACATATTAGTAGTTTAATTATATTTAAAACTCATTAAGAGCAAAAAAAGTTATATTAGAGTAGTTGGTTAGGAGTTTGAAATTGGTAATTAACGATCATGAGTTCAACTTCCATTACCAACATTGTTTTTAAATAAATTAAATATTAAATGTGGTTCTACTGGACTAAAAACAATAGGTTGAACCAAGAGTGTTGTTTAAAATTTGAAATTCAAACCGAACCGACAAGAGCCAGTCAAATGCGGTTCAACTGGGTTAAAAATAATAGGTTGAACCGAGAGGGTTATTTAAAATTAGAAATTTGAACCGAATCGATAGGACTTGGTCCTGACATGGTTCACCGGCCGAACTGATTGATCCGATCCGGTTTCAAAAACTCTAGTGTGAACACCATGAAGTTTTTTATGGTAAATTACAAAAAAGGAACCGAGATTAGAAAGATTCTCAAATTAGAGATTGATCTTTAGTTTATAACAAACATGAGACTAAAGTTTAATTTACCGTTCCGTCTCCAACGTCGAGAATGGGCAACTCGATTTATAATTTTACTTGATGAAATTACCCTAGACCAATAGGGTTTACTTTTTCAATTTTCACTTTCTCCGATTCGACCCTCACCCAAACAGAGTCATCGAGGATCAATCCCTCCCCTCCACAGCTCCGATTGCTCCGACATTTTACACCCATAGCCTTCTGTTGGTTGAATTCATTAACTCAGTCAGATGATTGAGTTAATCTAACAACCACGTTATCTAACCGTTGAGATTAATCAAAAATAGAAAAAAAAAGAAAATATTTTTGGAGGCCTGCAGATACGAGGAAAGGAGGCTGACAAGCAGGGGGTGCGCTTCAACGGTGGCTTGCAAGTAGTCAGGGAGCTTCGACGTGGGTTGTAGGCATCGGGCGGAGCACAAAGGCTTGCAGACAACAGGTAGCGGAGGGGGGTCTTCGATGGGGGTTGGGACATGGGACCAGCAGGGTGGGGGCTTGATGGAGGTTGATGGGAGTTGGGAGGAGGGCTTTCGATGGGGGTAAATGAGCTGAAGGGTGGGGCGGTTGTAGTGGTCGGGAGCTGGAGGGCGGCTGCAACTGGGGGTTCAATGGAGGTTGACGAGAGCTAGGGGGATGGCTTTCAATGGGGGTACGGGAGGTGGAGGGCATCTGAAGAGGCGATCACAGTGAGGACGAGGAGGAGGAGGTGGAAGGGGAGGAGTGGACTCATTTGTAAATAATAGAATTTAAAGGGTAAAAAATGTAAAATATGTAACAGATTCCTTCATAGTTAACGGGAAATTGGATGGAAGTTAACATGAAGGTTATGTGTGTAAGAGTTAAGACTATTCAGGGTCCTATGTGTAATTCGCGAATATGTGAAGTTATGATTGTAATTACGAAATTACTCGAAGTTATGGGTGTAATAATCCCAACTTTGTTAGGTGGCCTTACAACAATGGCCACAAGAAGTTGATGATGAGGCTGTTGGGAATCCATCGGCACCATCCCACCCACATCCCAAGAGGTAGAGGGGGCAGAGGAGTAGGGAGGATGAGCGTGGAGGGAGGAGCTCGGGGCAGAGAGGGAGGCACAGGGGTTGAGGCAGGAGCTCAAGCAGGACCAGATTGGCACCTACTTCTACTTCCCCTCCCTCGCCTTCCACAAGGCAGCTGGTGGATTCGGTGGAATCCGGGTCCTCAGTCGTCCTGGGATCCCCGTGCCATTCCCGCCACCTGCCGGAGACTACACCCTCTTGGTCGGTGACTGGTTCAAGGCTAATCACACCGTAAGATCCTGCAATGCCCTTTTTCGTGGTTTCCTGCTGCTGTTGGAACTTTGTTTGCTTAGTTGCTGTTCATTTGTAGGACTTGAGAGCGATACTGGACGGCGGTCATACCCTTCCTTTCCCTGACGGTCTCCTCATCAATGGGCGTGTATACAACGGTAACACATTCACAGTTGAACACGGTAAAAATTTGCAACATTCGCGTAATACTAAACCACACTCTGTTTTTACAGGACATGATCTGAATGTTTACATGCTTGCTGAATTACAGGAAAGACTTACAGATTCCGGATATCGAACGTCGGATTGAAGACTTCCGTGAACTTCAGGATTGAAGGCCACTTGATGAAGCTGGTCGAGGTGGAAGGGTCGCACACGCTGCAGAACATGTATGCTTCCCTCGACATCCATCTTGGACAGTCATACTCCGTCCTTGTAACATTTGATCAGCCACCTAAGGACTACTTCATCGCGGTGTCCACTCGGTTCACCACTCCGGTGCTCTCGACCACCGCCATAATCCATTACGCCAATGGCTGGGGCGGCGTGCAGGGACGCTACCCACCTGGAGGTCCGACCATCGAGATTGATTACTCCTTGAACCAGGCTCGCTCCATCCGGTTTGAATCATACATGTATCCTTGAAACAGTTCCACTAAACAAAGAGTTACATCTAACCTTGCACCTCTTCTTTCCACACCAAGTGGAACTTGACTGCGAGCAGGCCGAGGCCGAACCCCCAGGGATCGTACCACTACGGGCTCATCAACACCTCGAGAACCATTTGGCTTGCAAACTCTCAGCCTGTCATAAACGGCAAGCAGAGATATGCAGTTAACAGTGTATCGTTCGTGCCTGCTGACACTCCGCTGAAAGTTGCAAACTTCTACAAGATCCCCGGTGTTTTAACGCTTGGTAGCATTCCCGACAACCCAACTTTTGATGGTGGCTACTTCCAGACCTCCGTCATGGCTGCGAACTTCCGTGATTATATCGAGATCGTCTTCGAGAACTATGAGGACACATTGCAGTCATGGCACATCGATGGCTATTCCTTCTTCGTGGTCGGGTAAGGACAAACTTCAGTAGAAATCCATGGAAACCATCTCAATCTGTTCTTTTCATGATTCTTATGATGGTCAGAATGGACGGAGGAACATGGACGTCAGCGATCAGGGATGGTTACAATCTCCGGGACACCGTGGCACGCTGCACCATTCAGGTATATATATGTATTTCTGTACAATGTCGAGTTCAATACGTACTGTATTCCAACTGATTCCTAACAACGGCTGTGGCTATTCCAGGTCTATCCAAAATCATGGACCGCGATCTACGTCTCCCTCGACAATGTTGGTATGTGGAATGTAAGATCGGAGAACTGGGAGAGGCAGTATCTTGGTCAGCAATTCTACCTCCGTGTATATACTCCATCAAATTCATGGAGAGATGAGAATCCCATCCCGAGGAACGCCCTGCTCTGTGGCCGTGCCGCGGGCCGCAGGATCCGCCCGCTCTAGTGCAGTTTTGAAGGTGTCAATGCTTCTGTCACAAGAGGGTGACAGTTTTGTATGCTGCTTATAGTAGGAGAGATATGTTGCATGAAACTTTGACATTGATTAATTAGATAATCGAATCTACTCCAAAAATCCAACCACCCAGTCAACCCGGGTATTCATATTTGTACGTAAAGTTCATGTTAAAACGAGTCATATAAACCAAAAATGCCACTACTCTATCTTGGAGGGTATCATTGTCGCCAAGATGAGTGCAGATCCTCCGCAGTACTGCAGGGACTGCTGTAAAGCCATGGGCCGCCCGAGTCGTTGGATCAAGCAGTTCACACGAATTTCACGGTGAGAATCCACAAAAATATTGAATTCCTGCGAATACAGCAGTCCTTTGCACTAAAGTCTCCTGGCTCCTGGAGCTCTCTCCTCGTATCTACCGACCTTCTATCCTCCACCCGCACTTCAAAAGAAGGGGGGCCACGGTCAGTAATGGCATTTGGGATCCAGAACATTGCCCACAATGACACGGGAGGGAGAGAACTTTCAATACCCCTCCTGTGATATCAAGTCAAGCATAGATGCCAACAAAAAAACAGCAATCACTTGTATTATTCCTGGGGTATGATCTTACAGAAGTTATCAAGGGCACGCATGCTGCTTGATCACAACGGGGCAACTACCCCTCATCATCATCCATGGCCCCCATAGCCAACCAACTGCTCCACGCCGCTTCGGCACAAATCCGATTCTGCTTATACAGGGATGGTAAGATGTACATGATGAATCTAAGACAGGGGGATTTTAACGTGCAAAATCCTGCCAGCTGCGACGGGCACCTGTACAATCATACTGGATCAAACCAGGGTAGATAGCAAATCCAGAAGGCCCCTAGCTTTATGTAGCAGTAATGGCAACTCCTATGAGACAAGGGAAGGGCCCCTATAACCCACCATGCGCTTCACAATAATAGTTTCATGTGGGAGGAGGACCCTCTAAGCAGCTTGGCAGACTGGCAATCACCCAACTTGGAGAAGCCCTGCCCCCTCTTTCTACCACTAAACCACCTTAGCTGTAACCTGCTCACTATAAATTTATTCATATCAATTCAATTGACCCCTCCTTGGCCTTGCAGCTCAGAGCTGCCAGGAGCATCCAAGGTTCCTCGCTTTGTTATATTATTTATATATTGTACTTCACATCGATGTGAGCCCAATTAGTTTACCTGTTCTCGTTTTTGAAATCTTTTGGAGGCAGATGACAGTAGAATACAATACAATTACAGGGACGTGAATATGGGTGAAGTAAAACCAAGGAACCAAAAAATAAATATCTAAAAGTAGTGGACAAAAGAATAAAATGACGAGCTTGAGTAATAGGATTCCACTTGTCAAAGGGTCAGTAATTATAATAATGCCGAAATAATATGGATTTTTTTGACATGAAACTTTCACACTGTATTATATCTTATTAAAGAGGCATGTCATACAAAATAGAAAGCATTATGAATAATGGAATAAGATTGGATAACAGTAGACCGAAATAATTCTTATATAAAGAGAGAAGTAGTCGATTATAGTTCGTCTATATATATTGTAAAAAATTATCATTACTATTATTGAGAATCCTGATGAGTTCAACTTGTTTCTTAAAGGAAGTTTGTGAACAAGAAATATAGAAATCAACTATAAAGGGTTCTTTAAGAGGCTCGTGACCCAAGTCAAACTCAATGAGATTGAGTTCGAGTCAACATTCTTAGACTCGAAGCTTATCAAGCATGAGCCTGAGTTCGATTATCAAGTTCAAGTCCAAGTTAAGGATAACATGACTTGTTCAACTCAACAAACACCCCTATCCACACCCCTTTGAATCCCCTTTGAATTGCCAGCTCCCTACACGCAATCTACGGTCCTTCAAACCGACAACCAAATCTAAACCTAATAAGTATCAGATACATCATGATTCTTAATTATTCTTAAGCCAAAACCACGGAAAAACACGTATAGGTACAAGAATTTTCTTGATAGATCACAATATAAGAAACTATTTTTAACACTAAAAAATAAAAATAATAACAAAAATAAAGGAAAAGAAAAAGAAAATTGTATATATTCCATGATATAGAAAAAAATAAACAACATGCGTATCAAATATGGAACCGTCATTTTCCAGAAAAATATAGAATTACGACAAACAATGATATTTTTGAACGTGTTCCGGCCATAACATCTTTGTACATCGGGATATCTTTAGAAGTATCATACAGAAGAATGTCACAACGACCTGACTTTTCTTTTTTGACAGTGAATTGATTCTTAAAACTGATCATACGTCAGAAGAAAATATTACATGGAGAATTGGATCATCAACTCGACCTTGTATGGAGCCAATTTAATCATTTTAACATTAATAAGAAACTTCATGAGCCATTTCCTGAAAAATAAAAAACAAGCCTGATAAGCATAACAAGGACTGATATATTAGTGACAAATTAAATAATAAACGGTGTGAGACGGATTGGGATCACGACTCTATCTGGTATGGGGATGTGTTTCAATAATTCCTAGCTGGTAGCCGAGACAGATCAAATGGCGAGAAAATCGACGTAGTTCACAGAAATATTTTCTGACTCTGTCAGGGGAGAGAAATAGATGGTTGCTGTGGAGATACTGCAATAATTAGTATTAGCAAACACGATGATCACTGAACAATTCACCAGATGGGTACCCTAGGTTTGCTCCCCAGAAGTCCCAGGTCCACCTGAGCAATGCATACTTAAGACAATGCCACACACCTCAGAGTTCAGGTTAGTAGATGACGGGAAAGTAGACATAGAACGGAAAACTAGAGTTCTCCATTCTCCAACTTGTTCAGTCAAACGGATAAAGAAGCAAGATGCTATTTTGTTGACAGCAGATGGATAAACTAGGGTACCCAAAAGAGCAAAACGGATAAACTATTACTCAGATCTCAGTTCTGATTGAACTTTCCAAACAGAAAGTTATCGAGCTTCCTAAACAGACAAACTTGTTCAAACTTTTTTTCCAGAACAGACAAACTTATCGAGCTTTCCAAACAGACGAGCTTATTCGGATCCGTTTATTAGAAGAGAGAGGGTGGTCTCACGTGGCTGGTGCTCACCCAAGCAAAAAATGTATTAAGTCGCATGCAAGTTAACCATAAAATCACAAAATCTTTGTCCAGAAATTTAGAAGGAAAAATGCATGTGCTCCCATATTTTCCACAGAACCGTTCATCGCAAAACACCACTGCATTCTTAGCCAGCCAAATGGCCTAGATGAACACTATAAAGGTTCTCCAAGCATCAATCTGTAGGTTGCTTCCCCAAAAAAAACTGTGCCAAAATTCTTCTGCTCTAAATTTGTCTACCCAGGACTAAGCTCAGCTTCTCCAGAGTTCCTTCATTATCTCATAATGAGGGATAGTAAAAATATCCTCATCCTTACTCACGCCACATCGGAAGAGGGGACAAGGCATGCTTGGGATGATCAAGTCATGATTCCCTCTTTCTCTAGCAGTCAAAAGATGGTCTTTACCCGCAACAGGGCTCACACCTTCCAAATCAAAATACAATCTTATTAATATCACAACATGAGGTATGCCTTCTTCCCTAAAAACTCCAGACGCTCTCATATCCGACTCCAGAGTCTCCAGCAACTCCACAAAATCATGCATCCTTTGTTCAGATAGACCTAAACAGACACAATCAATCACAAGAGGCCATATCCAACATTGTCACAACCATACCCCTCTATAGGCTGAGGGGTGTCTCATGACTTCAAATTCTAGCGAAGTTCAATCGAATTTAACTGAAATTTCTATTTTGCCAAGTCAGTGAAATAAAAACACTAATTTATTTCCTACTCCAGGATTTCGGCGAAATGTTGACTAATTGTCAGCAAAATTCTATCGAAATTGCGTTTCGGCGAAATGGTAAACCAATATATACCTTTCGCTTTCATCGAAATCTACCTATATCAATGAATTTTCACTCATTTATCACCAATATGTTGACTTCTTAGAGAGCTTTATATTACTTGAAGAGGTTTCTGTAATTGGTTCTGAAATTTTAGGTATAGATCCAAACCAAATCATTTAGAAACAAGGCTAAAGAGTTTAGTTCAAGTTTTAACTAAAGAGTTTTATTTTTTTTGTTCATTCTTTATTTTAAAATATATGTTTGTTTGGTGTTTATTTCATGTGTCACCTCATTCTTGTTGAACAATGATTATCATGTTTTTTGCTTCCAATTCAAAATCTCGGCAGCATGTTACCGATACATATCAACATATTTTTTAAAAGGGTTTTTATCACTTGTGCCCCTCTGAGATATCGCAATTTCAATTAAGCCCCTATCTTTTTGGTAATATCAGTTGTGCCCCTCACTTCTTTCTCCGTTATCACTTGTGCCCTTCCGTCAGATTGACCGTCAATGAGTTGACTTAACCATGATTTTTTCAAACCTTGGTGCAGTTAAGAGGGGTATTATTGTCCAAACTTCTTCTTCATCTTCTTCCTCCTCCATTTATTCTTATTCCTTTCTCTTCATAATTTCTCTCTCTTAGTGACACCTTCATGCATCCATCGAATCTCTAAAATTTTTACATTTTCACGGATATATCACTCATTATGGATCAAACGGTTAATTTTATTGAATTTTTTGATGAATTTTTATGAATCAATTAGTCAAAAATTTATCTTAATTTAACAAAAACTGAAAGCTCTCTGATTTCAGCCAGACAGACGGAGGAGGGCGGAAGGGGAGGCACGGGGGAAAGGGAGGCGTAGGGGGCAGGGGCGACACGGGGTGGGGGCGGATGGGCCAGGGGAGATGCAGGTGGCAAGGGCGACGGGGGGAGGGGGTGCGGGGGCGGAGGGGGGAGGTGCGGGGGGTCGGAGGGGGGAGATGCGGGGGGGCAGTGCAAGGGGCGGAGGGGGTATGGGGGGTCGGAGGGGGGAGGTGCGGTAGGCGGAGGGAGGTTCTGGGAGCGGACGGAAGGTGGGGGGTGCAAGGGGTGGAGGGGGCGGAGGTGGGAGGTGCGGTAGGCGGAGGGAGGTGCGGGGGGAGGAGGGGGGAGGTGCAGGGGGCAGAGGGGGGAGAGGACGGAGGCGAGGCACGTGGTCAGAGCCGGAGGTTCGGGAGAGGTTGCAGGAGAGCTCAAGGAGGATGAGGGAGGAGCTGTGGAGGAGGAAGAGGAGGGAGGAAGAGGAGGAAGAGGAAGAAGACGGGCGAGGAGGAAGAAGACGGGGGAGGAGGACTTTTCAATCTTTTTTTTAAATTTAATTCCATTTGTGTCATTGAAGTTAACGTTCGTTTGTGTTGGTTATGGACGACCACTAACCCGAATGGCACAAGTGATAGATTAGCAAGAAGTGAGGGGCACAACTGATATTACCAAAAAGATAGGGGCATAACTGAAATTGCGATATCTCGGAGGGGCACAAGTGATAAAAACCCTTTTTAAAATTTTATTTTTTGAACTAAAAGGATGAACCTCCAAAAGTGCCATGTCCAACTTTGTATATTCATCAAGCATTGTAGGCAAAAATTTACAAGCACCAAGCTTCACATAGAGTAGAGCCTTGGTGTGCTCAATTACATTCTCGGTATAAAATCTCACACCCTTAAAAATAAGCATGTTTCTTGCAAGCTAGATGGCCCAAATGTGAGCAACCACTCTAGCCCTACCCTCGATCAACCCCCACTAATTAATGTCGATCGAGCACCAGAAAGAGTCCGCGCTCTCCCAATAGATCCCAGGCAGATCATTCATCGCTCATCCCTCCCTTGACCCAGGGAGGGCACCTAAAGAAAAAGTGGTTGATGCTCTCTAAAGCCTTAATACATTGCTTGTACGTCATGCCACACCCAAGAAAGATCCTGACTCTCGTAACTCCATCATAATTCAACTTCTTATAAGCAACCCTAAAATTCTTGATCTGCATGTAGACCCCCCACCCCCAAATTCGTGCACAATCACAAGACACCTTATAAGTTTCCAACACCAATGTGGCAAACACACATCGTATGCATTCCTCATAGTCATTGTAAACGACTCGTCTCTCCAACACCAAAAGTACCAACCTATTAAGGACTCCTCCACACTCGCTAGCCTACTAGACATATCCAACAACTATCCAACAACTATGTCGTAAACATCGATGTCCAAGACCCCTCCGACCATGTATCAACAACACACGCATCCTTGCTCATCGCTAAAGCATGAAGCCTAGGAAAGCATCACAAAAGACCAGCTCCTCCGTCCAATCACACTTCTATTTACAAGTATTTCTATTACCTTAATTTTTGAAAAAAAAATGAGTTGAGCTATTTCCATGAGTTCATACATCTTCAGTGAAATTCTCTGAAATTTCTCTTTCTGAACTTTTTCTAAAAAGAAATCAAAATCCGAAATTGAAGGCCTTGATCTCATCGTAACAAACGCAACTCAAAATTAGACATGGCCAAAGTGCGGATCAGGTCGGGCCATGGATAGGATCGAACGGGTCGTGGATCTAAAATCCCCCGTCCATGGCACAGGCCAATCTGGCCCATGGGTCATACTTTGATGCCCAAACCCGACCCAGGTCTAGGTTGGACCGGATCGGTCCATGGGCCGAATGTAAAGTATTTTTTACTTAATTTTTTTATCTAATTTATAGGGATAAATAAAATTTTTTGAGCATCATCTAAACTTTCTAAATCTAAGTAACCATGTGTTACTTGACATTTAAACTACAAAATACAACGTAATATTAATAATATAAAACAAAAATTTGAAGTATATTATATTAAATGCATGCAAAATGTAATTTTTACACACAGTTTTTTTATATTTGCAGGCTAGGCCGATCCATTCATAAAATTTCTTCGCCCAAGCCCTGCCCATGAGCGGGCTGGGCAGGCGGGCCCTCGGCCGACTTGCTAGGTTTACTCAAAATGCATTCATAATAACATAGTATTAACAAATGTAAGCAAGAACAATGCTTCCGAAAGTGGATTGAGAACCTAATTCATAACTATTGAGAGTTATTTTATCTTTTTCCTATTTCATGCATTTTCATTTCTTTTCACCTCGATTATGTAATTTTCTTAAGGGATATTTACACCCATAACCCTAAGTAATTTAGTGATTACATTCATAACCCTGTATAATCGCGAATTACGCCCAAGATCCTGAATAAGTGTGCCATCTTACACCCATAACATTCTATTACTTTGGTTCGTTAACTCAACCAGATGATTGAGTTAATCTAACCAATATGCGATCAGACGATTGAGATTAACCAGAAGTAAAAAAAAACCTTCCCCCTTCCTCCTCAAGTTGCTCCCCCTCCAATGCCACTACCTCATCCATCTCTCCTCCCTTCACTCCTCCTGCCACCGCCACCACCGCCCTCTCTCCCTCACCCTCTCTTCGAGCTTGCAGGCGGGCCGCTGCCACCACCACCCTCTCTCCGAGCTTGCAGGCAGGGATGCTTTGGAGGGGGTTGGGCTTCGAATGTAAGCAATAACAATGCTTTGGAAAGTGGATTGAGAACCTAATTCATAACTATCGAAAGTTATTTTATCTTTTTCCTATTTCATTTATTTTCATTTCTTTTCATCTAGATTATGTAATTTTCTCAAAAGATATTTACACTCATAACCCTGAGTAATTTAGTAATTACATTCATAACCATTTATAATCGTGAATTACACCTAAGACCTTGAATAAGTGTGACATATTACACCTATAACCCTATGTTATTTTGGTTTGTTAACTTAACCATATGATTGAGTTAATCTAACCAATCTGTGATCAGACAGTTGGGATTAACCAAAAGTAAAAAAAAACTTCCCCCTTCCTCCTCTAGCTGCTCCCCCTCCAACGCCACCTCCTCCTCCATCTCTCCTCCCTCCTCCCTCCGCTCGCCACCATCGCCTCTCCCTCACCCTCTCTTCGAGCTTGCAGGAGGGCTATCGCCACCACCGCCCTCTCTCCGAGCTTACAGGCGGGGATGGGGGGAGGGAGGGGGGTTGGGCTTCGACGATTGTTGGTGTGTGTTGGGGGTGCAGACGGAGGTGGTGGGGGCCTTTGACAGGGACCGGGAGGCTGGCTGGTGGGTGGTCGAGGGTAGATCTGGGCAATGGGACGGGTGCCCAATGGGCTTGTGGGTACCCGACCCATTTAGACTGGGCTTGGGTATTACTTTAGAGCTTCAGCCCGAAAAAATCCGGGCCTAGCCCGACCCGCAACTAAATGGGCTTGGGCTTGGATTTTTTTTTTTGAAAACCCGATTCGACCCGATAGGCCCGAAAAACAATAATAACAAAATTCAAATTTCATATTATCATATACATAAATCATAACGTATATGGTGGATTTTACTCATATGTCTAGTAATGAAGAGATTTCTATTTTAAGTACATACACATATTACTTTACACGCAAGCATACTTATAATGATTTGATGGGCATACAAAATGGGCTTAATAAATAGATTGGATATGTACTTGTCGTAGTATAACTTATGGGCTAAATGGGCGGGCTTGGGCGTCTAAAATGAAGTTAAGCCCAATTTTAAGCGGGCCAAGCCCGACCCGATATTAAATGGGCTTGGATGGGCCTGGGCCTCAAATTCCATGGGCCACATGGGCTTTTATACCTATGTAAATGGGCTGGCCCAGCCCGACCCGATGCCCACGCCTAGTCGAGGGGGGGTTAGGGGCAGTACATGCGGGGCTTGTAGGGAGGAGCTTGTGGGCAGAAGCGGGCTTCAACGGGGGATGCCGCTGAAGGAGGTGGGAGGGGGGGCTGGGAGGGGGGGTGTTGCCTGGCTGGAGAAGGAAGGGAGGTGACCATTCATAAATAATAGGAATTTGAAGGGGTATAAAATGCAAAATATTTGACGGATACCGTCATATTTAATGACAAAAGTTAACACGAGGTTATGGGTGTAAGAGTTAAATTACTCAGGGCCCTGGACGTAATTCGTGTTTACGCAGGGTTATGAATGTAATTACGGAATTACTCAGGGTTATGGGTGTAAATATCCCTTTTCTCATCAGGGTTTCTCCTATGTATATAAGAGAATCCCATTGCCTTATGATCATTCAATTTATAATTCTCATTCTACATGGTATCAGAGCAACGATCATAAACCGAAGTTCTATTCTTGCGCCCTAAACCCCACATGTTGCCCTCTCTCTCTTCTCGGATCTAGTACATCTGCCGGTGGTGCAGCACCATCGCCAAGGAGTCCCTTGGCTCCCCATCACAGTTGTTGACGCTTCGGGCCGCTGCTAAGGAATCTCTTGACTTGCCAGTACTGCCACTAAACCTCCGAGCCGCTGTCGGAGGGCCCCTGCAGCATCCTTTGCTGCAAGGTGCCACCTCCAGCCACCATGGGGTGTTCCTTGTGACACCTCATGCCGTGACCAGAGCCATAAGAAACATCTTTTGTAGCCAATCGTGATTTGTGTGGTTTTATTTCGTCACCAAACGTTATGTTGGGTTGTTTTGGTAAAATCAAACCATGGGATCCTTCCGTACGCCCAGAGAAACTCCTCGGTTGATGGGAACGGATTGTATGAGTCTACACATACATCTGATTCCTCGTATGATTGTATAGACACATTCCGATTGGTCTACAACCCCAGTCGAGTTTCGTTTCGACCCTCTTATTATCATGTCAGAAATCAAGGGTGATATTTTTTCTTCTTCTGGTGCCTTCAAGGGCTCAACACCATCCTGGAGATGGATGGGACCAATTACGAGTTAGGGTACATGCACTTTATGACCTTGATGCAATGCAATAACAAGGATCACATTCTAAAGCAACCAGAGTCAATCGATAAGACTGGGGTGAATGCTTTATGGAAGCAGGGTAGTGTATAAGCGTGTATTTGGCTCTCCTGAACGCTCACCACTGAGATAGCCAATGATATTTTCATCATCGCACTACCAAGGCAAATGTGAAATATTTTTGCAGTTGCCTATGGTCATGCAAAGAATGAGACCAGGACTCTTCAATTGCAGTTTGATATTTTCATGACCAAACAGGCTGGTCGTCTTCTGCACAACTTATATTCTTCGCTTCGTAGCATGTCCGTGCTACATAGCTTCATGTCATTGACCACATCAACAAAACAACAGATGGCATACACGAATATGCCACAATGGTTGGAGTTTTCTGGCAGCCCGACCCTGAGTATGAGCTAACACGTACCCAGCTTCTCAAGGGTGTAGCTATATCTTCGATGGAGGAGGCTTACAGATGTCTTAGTAAGATCAAGGTCCCATCCATTGATACTACACAAACTTCCTCGGCTATGGTTGCATCCTGCGACAAGGGAGGTACTTCTCAGTTCATAGGGCATAGTGCACATGGTAGAGGTGAACGCCAGCATTGTCCATGCACTTACCATCATAAGCCTGGTCATCTTGAGGAGACATGCTATCTGAAGCACGGATGCCTCGTGTCTGCTTATGTGGTCGAGCATGTTGAGCCTACTGTCAATGTCCTACTGCAGATCGGAAGTCCAACAATATTCTCCCGTCTGAGGGAGATGATGACTTGTGTTGCCACTATGATTAATGCACCTACAAGTCCTTCAGATGTTGCAGCCATTGCCAGAGCCTCTTCTAGCACCTCATGTATAACACAAGCTCTTACCAAATGTCACAAGGCAGATATGACAGTGCGGATCATGGATTCTGTTGCATCTCACCATTTGTGTCGAAATAGGACTCGGTTTGCTTCATACAGATATGTCCTCTGTGTAGATCAATTGTCCATGTAGATGGGACACATTCCCATATTAGTGACAAGGGAGGGTCTGTTTAACGTCGTCTATGTGCGTATGGAATGTGTTAATGCACTAAATTTTTGATGAATTTATTATCTATTAGTTAAATCACTAAGGACTTGCATTGTCTATCCCTTTTTTACCCATCCTCTCTTATGTTTCAGGACATACTCTTGGGCAAGGTGATTGAATGTTGGCATGAGCAAGGGGGTCTCTATAGCCTGATTCAGTCTTTATATGTTGGTGCTTCCTCCATTCCTGTTGGATTAGTCTCTTCATATATGTGGCATCTATGTTTTGGCCATCTTCCTCTGCTAAATTTGCGGCATGTTCTCCCTAGATATTCTCCCAGTCCACATTTTAGTGCGAGGCTTTCCAATTTGGGAAGCATCATCGGTCTACTTTTCTTGATCATCAGAGTCGTAGTAGCAGTAGTTTATTCGAGTTAGTTCATTTTAACATTTAGGGTCTCAATTGTGTTCCTGACCATCAGGGACGCATATTTTATCATGTAGTTGTGGATGATTTTTATTATCATGTGTTTTCTTTTGAAAAACAAGTCTGACTGGATCTGTTATTCACTCGTTCATTAACAAAATAAAGATATTTTTTCTCTGACGACGCATTGGAGTTCTGCTATTCAATTATTCAGTCTACAACCCTAATTTTTGTCTTATGCACCATGTCAAAAAGCAAGGTCGACATTCTAGCCTCAAGCGCCTTCCGAGGACTAGCACCCATAGTCAAGATGGATGGGACCAACTACGAGTTGTGGGCCATGAACTTCACGAGCCTTATGAATTCTATAGGGAAGAAGCACATTCTTTCCTGAGAAGAGCCAACTGATAAGACTGGGGTTAATATCTCTTGGAAGGCAGATGACGCATGCGTGCACTTATAGCTATCCGATACCCTAATCGAAGAAATAGTTAATGGCATCCTACATGAGCCTATTGTCAAGGCGATGTGGACACTCTCGCTACCACCTAACATGCGAGGAATAAGACTAAGATATTGCAACTCCATCATACGTCTTCACAGTGAAGCAGAATGATCGTCCTCTACATACTATGTATACATCTTTCAATGGCATGTCTGAGAAGCTTCACAGCTTCATGCCCCAAGCAGCAACACCAGAGCAAAATATAAGGCAACAAGAACGCCATCATGGTTGGAGTTTTCTTGCCAGCTCTTGATCCTGAGTATAATTCTGCACGATCCCGGCAGCATCTAGATGATATCATACCTCCAATGGAGGAAGCATACAACAGTTTCGATAGGATCACAATCCTTCGTCATCCTCCTCTCAGACCTCGGTTATGGTCGCTTCCCGCAGTAGAGGAGGATCTTCTCAATACATAGTTCATGGTGTTCGTAACAGGAGAGGTAGTTGTACACGTCAGCCATGCACCTATTCTCACCGCTTTGACCACTCCAGGGATACATGCTATTTAAAGCATGATTTTCCAACCTCTACCCATGTTGTTGAGTAGGTTAAGACACTTTTACTCCTGCTATTAATTAGATATTTGAGGAGTTTCTCTTGTTTAAGGGAGATCAGGCATCCTTCTTCTAGACCCTCTAATGTTCCATCAAGTTCCGTTTACATCGCAACATCAGCATCCACTAGTATTTCAGGTATTGCATATGCTCTTACTAGTTGTCATAGGGCAAACATGATAGAATGAATCATGGATTGTGGTGCATCTCATCAATTGTGTAGAGACAGAGCCACTAGTATGCGTTATACATACCTATACATCTAGACAGATCAATTGTCATAGCAGATGGGACACATTCCCCTATTACAGGGCATGGGGAGATCAGTTTGACGCCGTCTATGTGTCTATAAAATGTTCTTCATGCATATGATTTTTCAAAGAGTTTATTGTCTATCAGTCAGATTACTAAGGATTTGCATTGTCATGGCATATTTGCCCCATCTTCTCTTATGTTTCAGGACATTCTCATGAGTAGGGTGATTGGATGTAGCCGCGAGCAAGGAGGTCTCTGCATACTGGTCCAGTCTCCATATGATGGTGCTTCTTCCATTCCTACCGAGTCAGTCTCTCTGTACACGTGGCATCTTCAGTTTGATCACCTTTCTATCAGTGTTGTCAAAAGCCCTCCGGGTGCTCGCCTAGGCTCCCAAGCGAGGCGAGGCCCTAGCGCCTTGCCTCCTTCCAGGCGAGGCATTTTGCCTCAGGCACCGCTCAGGCGAGCGCCTGGCTTGAGGCTCTAGGCGTTCGCCTTGAGCGCCTAAGGCAAAAGTAAGGGTTTTTGCAGACTTTGTGTGATTTTTATGTGCGTTTAGGTTTTTATATTAGATATATATTAGTTCTAAGTATCATTAACACACATACTTATACATATGCACACACATGTATATGTAATTTACACACTTCAATTTCATATACATATACATGTACATTCATGTTTTACTTCTAAATCTTACATATACTTTTTGACTAAAAAGTATATATTCTTCTCTATATATATTAGCTTGAAGTATTATAAATATATATATACATATAAATAGACAAAACACACATGTATACATAGGCATGTATGCATACTTATACATAAACACATACACATGTATGCAAATATATATATGCATACAGATAAATACATACAAATACATACATAAACACAAGTATTTAATACATATACATATATATATATATATGCAAGTACATGAATACATTATACATATACATATTAATAAATAGTGGATTGATCGCAAAATATAATTTAGTGATAGTATATACATACACATACAAAGACATATACATGAACATGTACACATTTATATATATGCTTATAAATACACCCACAAATATGTTGGATTGGTTTTAAATTGAAATATAAGCTATACATACAAATATTTACAACTATACATACATACACACATATGTACACGTATACATTTATATACGTGCATGTAAACACACCCACAAATATATTGGATTGGTCTTAGATTGAAATATAAGTTATACATACATATATTTACAATTACATATACATACACATGTGTATATGTGTATATATTACATAGACTCGTGCATAATTTATTTATTTTTATATATGGTGCCTTGCTTTTCTCAGGCAAGCGCCTAGGGAGCGCCTAGCGCCTCGGGCGTTTTGCACCCCCTAGCGCCTTGGAGCGCCTCTCGCTTTTAACAACACTGCTTTCTATATAGAAGTTGTGCCATGTTCGTCCACAGATATCCTCTCACGACACATTTCAGTCCAAGGTTTACCAGCTTGAGAAGCATCACCAGTCTACTTTTCATGATAGTCAGAGTCGCAGTAGCAATAGCTTATTTGAGTTGTTTACTTTGATAGTCGGGGTTTCAGTCGTGTTCGTGACCATTAGGGGACAAATTCTATATGGTTGCAATTGATAATTTTTCTGGGTTGTCATGGATTTTTTTTCTTGAAAAACAAGTATGAGGTTGGGTTTGTGATTCAATCTTTTATTAATGAAATAAAGAACATTTTTTCTTCTACTATTAAATATGGTTGATCTAGCAATGCCTTGAAGTTATGCACTTTACAGCTTTCTCAGTTCTTCATGTCTCTTGGCATTTTAGACCAGACTTCTTGTGTGTAGGGTGTTAGGCAAGGAATAGACCGAGAGAGAGAGTAATGAGTAATCAGACCTTTATATTACTCACTGCTTAGAGTAGATACATGAGCTTATCAAACGTAGTGAGCTCTTAGCATATACGCTAGACTTCTTCTGCGTACACTTCACAATAGAACACTATTGTTGAATGTGAACACTTTCATTTATTTGATGTGACCATGACCCTCCTAATTTAGAATTGTGCTCCTCACCCATTCTTGGGTGGTGCGGTTCTCATTACCTGTAACTTGGTCAATCATATGCCATCTTCTGTGTTAGGAGAGAAGATCCCTTTCTCGATTAAAGTTTTCTGAAAGATCTTTTCTGACACCATGTATCTTTGGTTTCGTTCATCATCTGACTCATGGTCATGATAAGCTCTCCCTCAAAGCTGTCAAATGTGTTTTTATAGGCTACTCCCAGATCCATAAGGGGTACTGGTGCTTTAACCATGTTCATCGAAAGTATTACATCAAGTATGAAGTCATCTACTTTGTGTCAGTGATGTATTTTTTTCCTACAAGTGATAGGTTCACTCCGCCTGACTCTGAAGAGGTCTACATGCCTCCTCCCACACCACTACCACCTTATGTTGTGATTCCTCCTACTCCACAACCACCTTCAACGCTACCTCCTATTATATTGCTCCTCCACCTCCTAGTACTTTGGCTCAGTTTTTACCATTTTTTACATTCACATGTTGTATCCCTTTCTCACGGGTCATTCTCATCATCCAGCAAACCCTACATGTATTTTGAGCATTTTGTTTCCACTGATGGCACTGGCAATTTATCTATGCAACATGATACTTTACAAGACGAGCAAAAGCTTCCTCAGGAGGCTACTTTATAGACCACACATTGTGTAATGATCTCGATGTACCCATTACTTTCTGGACGATGATGCGTACATATGTCGCGTATCCTCTTGCTTCTCATGTTTCCTAGGGAAATCTTTCAAAGGATTTCAGGAGGTTTGTCGTGAGGTATCGGTTGTAGAGATTTCATGGACATATCAGGAGGTTACGCATGACAGTCAATGGAGTCTTGCTATGAAGGAGGAGATGGTTGCACTACAGTCACGTGGCACTTGGAGCTTGGTCCCTATAGGGGTTTCTGTAATTGATTGCAAGTGGGTGTTTACAATGCAGCACAATGCGGATGGTAGCATTGATCGCTACAAAGTTAGACTTGTGGCTCGTGGGTTCACCGAGCCCTATGGGGTGGACTATCATGATATGTTATCTCCTGTGGTGCACCAGTCTACACTTCATATCCTTCTTTTGATTGCAATGGAACGAGACTAGTTCATGTCCAATCTTGATGCCAAAAATGCATTTCTATACAGTGATCTGTAAGAGGATGTCTACATGCAGTAGCCACCACGGTTCGCTGCTAAGCGAGAATGTTAAAAGATTTGCAGAATTCATAAGGTTATCTATGGCCTTAAACAGAATCCCAGAGCATGGTTCCAGAAGCTCTCGAATTTGATTGAGTAGAAAGGCCTCACGAGGTCGACTACAGATTGTTCACTGTTTGTTCAGAGGACTCAAAGAGGTATTGTCATTGTTGTAAAAGTCGACCGACTAAGCCGATTAGTCGGCCTGACTAGTCGAGTAGGTGGGGTAGCCGACTCGACTAGGCCTAGTCGGTCATTAATCGGTCAACCCGACTAATCACGCCGACTAGTCGGCCTAGTCGGCCGACTACAAGGCCGACTTTTACATAGAGAATTTTTAATTTTTAGTTTTTCGATTTTTTTAAAAGCAAACTAATTTTAATATGTTTAATGTTATATTTAAAGATAATTACTTCTTTTATTTCATTATTATAGTATAGAAAATGTACAAATCAATGTAAATATATAAGGATATATGTATAAAAATTGATTTATATATTTAAAATAATTAAAAATTCAAAACCGACTAATGGTCAACTAAATCCGATTAGTCGCCCGACTGTCGATTAATCCTTAGTCAGTGACCCTACCGACCGAGTACCGACTACCGCTTTATGCAACCTTTTGTTGTTATTCTGATCTATGTTGGCGATATCAGTACTATAGGAAATGATGTGCATGGCATTAGTGCGGCTAAGGAATTCCTTGGACAGTATTTTGTCACCAAGAACCATGGCGATTTGAAATACTTGCTAGAGCTTGAGTTCGCCAAGAACCAGCAAGGTCTTGTGATGACCCAGAGGAAGTGTGTTAAGGATCTCTCAGAGACAGGCATGGCAGATTGCAGACTTGCTACTACACCTATGGATCCCAGTATGAAGCTAGATGATGATGATACAAAGGTGGACAAGAGGAGATACATGAAGATAGTTGGAAGCTCCACTATGTGACCACTACAAGGTCAGACATTTTCTTTGGTGTAATCAAAGTTAGACAGTTTATGAAGCAGCCGAGACAAGCACATATAGATGTGGTTCATATGATTCTAAGGTATCCGAAGTCCTCTCTAGATAATAGATTTCTCTGTAGCAGAGAGACATCCCTTGCCATCACGGCATGCGCAAATGCAGACTATGCAAGATGCTCTAAGGATAGGAAATCCATCTCCGATTTTGCAGTGTTCATATGGAGCTCTTTGTTTCATGGAAGAGCAAGAAGCAGACTGTGATTGTTAGATTTAATGCATAGTTAGAGTACAGAGCCATGGCACATGGGAGCACTGAGATGATGTGGGTCAGATAAGTTCTGACCTAGCTATTGGCGTGCCACTTCCCATGCATCTACAATGCAACAACCAAGACGCTCTTTTCATTGCCAACAACCATGACTTCCATGAGAGAATCAAGCACATTGAGGTAGATTGTCACTATACACGTGACATAATTCAGAAGGATTTTATCTCTATTTCCCACGTCAGCTCAGGGTAACAGACAACATATGTTTTCACCAAAGCTCTAGCCAGAGGGTCATTTCAGAGGTTTTGTTCCAAGCTAAGCACGATTGATATCTATGTACCATCTTGAGGGGGAGAATCAAGAGTTCTTCCATCTTTTCCTATTCAACGTATTTTCTTTTCTTCCAATCTCTGTTATGTAATTTGTCCAACGGGGATTCCCTCTCTATATAAAGGAACCTTAAGACCTCATGAATAAGCAATTCATTATTTTTCTCTTCATAGAAAGAAAAATGCCATTTACCATTATGGGCACTACAAATGGCTACAATGCCTTCTAAGATACATCCAAGCTCATATAATCTCTTACAAGTTAATGATTCTACTGCATACAAGTAATAGTGGATTGTAAGTATTTTATTAAAAAATACATCCTCCTTAACTATATAATATACAACAAAGTTTAACAAATTTCTTCAAAATTATAAAGATTTGACTTAACGTCTTAAAAACATTATTTATTCATTACCAAAAAAAATTATTCTTTAATATTGAAACACTTCTATATATAGCCAATACGAACTTTCTAGAGCCATGCTGGTCTGAAATATTTTCACAGGAACATATCCATCCAATGAAAATTAATTAGAACAGAATTTCACATAAAAATTATAAACCAAATGCCACTGTTTAGAAGTACACAAAAACAAGACCGGTCCGTTCAAGGGAACAACTACCTGTATCATCAACCGGACTCACGGAGGTCACCATAAAAGATGATTCCCTGATAACCCCAAAAATGCAGTGATTGCTGCCAAAACGGCCTGCAAGTGAATGCCGAAGAAGAAATTCCAGTTAAATTGCATTTTACATCAGGATAAGTATCACATGCGAATGCAATGAAAATTAAAAGCTACAAGATCTGGAACAGAGAAAAGCTGATCATATAAAACATGATATTAGCAAATATAAACTAACGAAGGTACAATAAACAGACACGATTGTCTATATAAGAGGAAACAACAGACAGACTTTTAAAGGATAAAAGATTTTCAGTCCCAAGTAAAAAGTAAACAATACTTACAGCAACAGCACATGCAACTAATCCAGCCTTCTCTCTTTCATCAATGTGAACAAAGAGTAATATAAATGCCCCAACATACCACGGAACGGCGGCAAAAAAGAAACCAGCCACAAACCTTGCAAAGAAATGGCACACGCTTGTTAAGCAAGATCAATCATACAAGTGGAAAGCTCTTAAAAGCTATAACATTGGCAGCTATAAATTGTTATAATTAAAAGATAAAGAATAACAAGATAATAGAAGAAACGAGTAGGAAAAGAAAAGCGCACCACTAAAATTGTTTAAAGGTCGATGAACAACCCTTGTCTAGTCCTTATTGGGAGAGATGCTGATATTGACAACAAACTAGGCATAAAGTTTAATTGCCATATACATCACACAAATAACAACCACAAAGTACCCATTAGTAGAGCACTTTGCCAGTGATTGCTTAGCACTACGCCGCAATTCCATCTGACTGCAATGTAACGGGGCAAATTACTGAAAATTTTACATGATACTTGGGCTCCAAGCCATTGAGCAGGTGTTTAGTGCCTGTGTCGAAGCTGTTAATATGTCATGCATAGCATCAAATATCACGACATATTGCTGATATTTCGCTATCGCCAAATTGGTGATGCCGAAAGCAGAGCCTATATCTTTTTCTCGCATGTTCCGAGATTGCAAAAGTCAGTAGTCACTATTCAATCAGTCGGGTCACGAACTAATGTTAATCAGCAGTCAGACGACTAATCGGATTTAGTCGGTTTTATATTGTTAACTATTTTAAATATATAATTCATTTTTCATATATATAATCTAATATATTACATAAATTTGTACATTTTTATATTATCATAATAAAACGAAAGAAACAATTGAATTCCAATACGTTAAGCATCCTAGATTAACTTAGTCAAGTCCCCTCTCCCCTTGACTAAACAGCCTAGTCGGCCATTTTCTGCAGGCTAGGTGATATACTAGCCATACATCACGAATATATTACCATGTCAGCCATATGTTCTACAAGTAAAGATTACTCTTGTTTTTTAACTTGAAATGACCACAATATGGGTGATTCTTCCCTGTGGCGCCCGATACTTTGCTTCTAGTGGCATAATTGCACAATTTTGGGGTTTTTGGTGAACTTAGAGGCTATTTCGTGAAGATCAGTGATGATAAAATCTCTTCCCCAATTTTCTCAACACGTAATTTGTGAAAAATATAAAGATTGAAGCCTTCAATCTTGATTTCTTGTTGAAGAATTCCAAAAGTTGATATAATGCAAAGATTCTTCGTTATAGGAGTTTTGATAAGAGTTTTGATAAAGTTTTGTGTTAAATACGAGGTTTTTAGTCTAACATTAGATTGTAGACGAGCTTATGGGTGGGCGTCTACAGAAAGTCACACCATCCTTTTCCTTGAAAAACATTAGAGACGATTCGAGTGGAATTTTGTCATCGTATTGTAATTTGTATAATGATAACGACATTTCGACTTGGTTTTTTGCTGTTATTGACATTCCATGTTGTATTCATCCCTTGCATTCATGTTGATGAGCGAAGATCATGCCTTCTAGTTAAGACTCCGCGCAAGCTAGAGCTGGAGGCATATGATCAAATGTCGCGAAATCGCCGATGGCATGTCATTTCCCAGCTTTTTCGGCATGTTACAGGTAGATTGCCCCCATTCTAAATTTCCGGTATATCTAGAGATAAACCAATTACTTCAATCATACAGATCAAATTAGGGTGGCATCTGCTTAGATACTCGAAAGTATCGGCCACATGGGTGATACGAGGGAGCATGCCATTATCATCAACAAACCTAAGGCTTGGAGATGTCACGAGATGGTGCACTTTTGTAAGGAGGGGTTTTTTGTTGCTGATTTTTACTTGCTCTTTTTACATTTTTCTTCATTTTTTGAATAAATATTAGGTTTTTTTTTCTTAATTTCATTTAGTAACATACTCTTTTACTATTCACTTTATCTCCTGCACTTGTTGGACAACCCCTTGAACTAAATTCTTTCGATCGATAATTCATCGAAAATATTGATGGACCGTAAGATTGTGAGAACGATTTGTATTCCATAATTTGATACCAAGTGATGCAAACAAAAAAAGGGGAGGGAGAAATTTGATTTTTTTGTGTAAAAGGGAGAAATTTGATAAGGAAGGAAAGTATAAGAACAAGATTCGCTTGTTGTGAGGGGCTTTGGAAGATGGAGCACGAAGATGTATGGGGGAGAAGGAGAAAGGGAAAGAGAGATAATGTAGTGACTTTAAATTTTAATAAAGCTTGAACTATCTAATACAATGACTCATAACCCCTTTATATATGAGGGATGAAATTACAAAATAAAAATAAAGAGGAAAGAAATCTTAATTTGACTCCTAAATTTACTCAACTAATTAGAGGTCATGGACGATCTTGTTATTTAAATAAATAGGAAATTGCAATGGATTTAAATCGAACGAAAATAATTCTAAACCTAACCCTAATTAATTAGTGACTCTAATTGGACAAATGGAGACCATACTTTAATAAAAAACCATAATTGGACAAAATTGTCAAACGAGAAATCATAATTGAGCCTTTATATTAATTACATGTCGCATCATCCACCCATCTCAAGAAGTTCCTCTGGATGTACAATACCTCCACATCATTCCTACAAGTCTCTCCACCTAAGCCCCTAGGCACCTCTTTAGTGAAATGACCGGCATCAAGATACATCTACCTGAGTAAGCAAGTGGAGAACAAGATGAGGTAACAAATGGAGGTGGGTTGCCGTGAGATTGGGCTAGCAACGTCTATCCATTTAAAGTCAAGTCTCACCAAAGAGGTGAAATGGAAAGTGAATACCTCTCCTTCACGATAGATGTTGGCAAAGAATGAGGTTGGTTAAGGAGAGGTGTTGGACCAAGGATGGAGGGACTGGAGAGGACATTAGAACTTAGCTCAACGACGTGAAGTGTGGGGTCACTAGACTGGAGTTGTAACCCTAGACAAGGGAGATCTCAAAGAGGTGGAAGGGGGAGGCAACCGTAGAGGTTGGGCAAGCTGACACAAGGGTGGTCTAGGGAAGATGAGATGGCTTAACAAGCATGGACTCCCTTGGTTACAGTCCCCGCACACATATCCTCCTTGCAAATTACCACATGCCAACTCCCTCCCCCCCCCCCCCCCCCGCAACCCACAAACATGCACCATGGCCATCCAAGACTATGATTCCCTCACCTAGTGTCATGTAAGCACAAGACATCCTTCTCTTTGCGACCTAGCTCAAGAATAGGAGGGATGACATCAAGATAAATTGCAAGGCGACGATGTTTGAGCTGATCACAAAATTTGATATTTTATGAATGAGAAAAGAGACATTTTTGCCATTTCCTATAGGGAAATGGAAACATCCACAGTAGTTAATATCTTATAGTTACTGGTTATCAGGTTAAAATTGAAGAGTTGTGAAGTAATATCGAATATCATAGGGTCGATGTATTAATAGAAAATGTTACAAGGTTGTATGAAAACCAATTTTTAATTATTTAAAACAAACTATTTTTAAGAACAATGGCATTCTTAAAATTCTTAAAAGCTCCAATTTAAGAATTTTTGCTTTTCATGTGTGCTACTAAAAAAATCATCCTTTTTCGGGAAAAGTAACACATTGGTGAAGATTAGTTCCAACTTCCAACCATGACCTTGTTGCATGACTACTTACTCTAGCAAAGACTCTTGTATTACATGCATTCTAACAAAATTTAGAATGATTCATGTGCCCACCTTAATATCACGCACTCATGCACCTCCTTTATTTCTCTTGGTCAGCATTTCTTCCTAGAACTTGATGCCCTGTTCGTTTCACATTGAATCTTAAAGAATACTCTACATTTTCATTTCCTAATTCAAAATTAAAATGTTTTTTAAAAAAAACATGAGTTATGTATTGGATAATTGTGCATTGTATATTCAAAATGAATATGCTTTTTTAAAAAAACACAAGTTATGTATCGGATAATAATGAGTGATATACAACAAATTGCATTAATAGGCTTGGTAGTCTCGTCTCTTTTAGATCTTTGACTTCTCCAACCCTCGATTCACATTCTCGATCCAGTTTCTCCATGTACCTCATGTGATTTGCTATGTAATATCTCTCTACTATCATTCTCTCTCCTCATATCTAATGCAATACATTCATACAAACTGCAGTGATAAACAACTCAAGTCATGCACTCGAACCTGCTATACTCCTGGAATGCTTGCTGCCGGCAACTCTTTTACACCCTGCATCACGCCGGCTGAGCCCCACCGACCCCAACACAGTCATGCATTATAGTTCAGTCCTATTGTAAGCCATACTGCTTTACTCTTTACTTCTTTTTCTCTTTTTTTGTTCTTTCTTCCATATTGTATGTATCCTTTGCTTGGTAATTATTTCTTGACACTGTTAAAGGCGCGTCCAATGACAGCTCAACTAGCTGTCAAATTTTATACACTCTCATAGGCCTCTGTAGTGTTTCTGGGATATCGACAGATATAATTTTGGGTTATCTCATTTGGCATATACTGTGTATTCTGTTTACGGTATAATCTAGTATGTTTTGCATGTTATTAGCGCACACCACCTCTGGATTGCAACATTATCCCTAAACCATCTTTAAATACTAGATACAGATTCTATTGCATTCTAATTATATTTGACCGTACCTTGTGCATTGATAACAGCTATATTAAGTTCCATAAATATCTATATCCTTATACCTACTACGCGGTAACACTATAACTTCATATGTACTTACATTATAATTACATTGACAAAAAATTTACGCCTTCTATACACAACATTAATATGTATCTATATATCTAAGCTCATGGCACATGTAAAAACAAGCTTTTCATACTCCAGGCGATATGATACTTAAAAGGGATTCTAATATCTACGCTTTTGCTTGCAAACATCTAAACCGCATTGCACTAGCTATTGATCTAGACCTCATATATCACAGCTCGTTACCAATTTAAAAAATCGCAAAATTCACACAATATCCAAAAAACTAACTATCAGCGCTAACATATAATCGAACTCACAAACTCCAGCCAATCCCGATGCCACAGATCGGAAGCCTCGGCTCCCTCACCCTTACGATCTTCACGGGTACCCCTTCTGCCACAACCTGCGTCCCCGCATACGACTGATATCCAACTGTAATAGAAGAAACGAATCAACTACGGAGAGATCGACATCAAAATTGGGGCTAACACACCAGATCTGAGCAAAGCAAGAAGGCCTCGTCAAGAACACACCTGGGACGACGTGGTACTGAGGCGGCAGTGACTGGGCAGCACACGGCGCAGGAACGGCGACGGGCGGCGGAGGAGGTGGGAAGGTACCGTATATGGGAGGGTGGAGCTTCGCCGGATCGCCCTGCAGAGTGGCCATCAGGGGAGGAGAAATGATCGGGACCCCCGTCGTGGGAGCCGCGTTATTCGTGGAAAGACTTCATGTGGAGCGTCGATTGGGGAGGTGTGTAGATCTTGGAGAAGATCTGAGCCGTTGGATATGGAAGCGCGTAGGGTCGGGGGCTTTTTTAGGATGGTGCCAAGGTGGTGGTGGAACATGATGTGGGCGTTCTCACACTGCTTTCATCATCATCTTTCTAAAGTATATAATAATGAATCTTTGTGATTTCTATGTATATATGGTCGTATGTTTTATATCGTAATTCTGTGATACTAAATTTGGCCGTTTGTACTAAAAGTAATAAAAATATAATAAAAGTAGAAAATTTGTTTTGAGCTCGTGGTCACGTTCTTCGCTAGGTGCCCAACAATAACATTTTCCTCTTCAAACTTGTCGAGGACGATTGCAAAGTAGGGATGTAAACGGATATGGATATATCCGTATCCGATCGGCCACCGTATCCATTTTATATAAATTTTGTCATCCGTATTCTTATCCGTTTTAAAATGGATACGGATATGGATATCGTTTTGTTATCCGTAAACATCTGTATCCGTATATCCGTTTTTGTATATAAATATAGTCATATTTTTTAACCCTATATAACATAATTATTTATCTCCTTTTACCATATTTATATAATTTTTATGATACAAACACATTTAGTAAATTAATATCATGTATTTTCCATCCAATTCTTATATATTTAAGTCGATTCTATAGAGTATTTCTGACATTACTCGTGTGCGATCAATATCTGTTTTACATCCGTATCCGTTTTTCAAGGATATGGTAAGATAATTTTAATATCCGTCAATATCCGTATCCGCATCCGTATTCGTATTAAAAAACGGATAAGGATACGGTAATATTTATATCCGTATCCGTATCCGACCGTTTGCATCCCTATTGCAAAGGGAGCTCGTCGAGGAGATCGTAACAAAGGATGGTGAGTGAGTGGTGCGCTGCATGGTTTTGAGGTGAGGGTATGAACATATGTATTGGTGATTGAAGGGTTATTGGGATGTTCCCTTTCATATATGAATTTAGCCTATCGTTCAATTATGATCTAATGTAGATTTGAATTGACAACATTTAAATATTTGATTTGCAACCATCAATTTAGAGATTGATGGGTGAATCTCATTATTCATTGATTCTCTCGTGATTATCAATTAGATGATTTTGATGGATGCTCTTATTGGACTATAAATCGAAAAAGAGGGGTGCATACCAACGTAAGGTCTCACATGCTCTCACATCACAAGAAAGAAATCGGATTGAGAGAAGAAAAAATGTTTGTGGATATTGTAGAAAAGTTTTGAAGGAGTAGCCCTAGAGTTGCTAGTCTCCACTATTCCGTATATAGTAGTTGGAAGCAGTGATTTGGTGATATGTTTCTTCGTTACTTTTATCCATTTTTAGTGATTAATATCATCACATAGAGGATTGGCTTTGTGTCACCCCCACGGTGAACTAATTTTAGTATAATGTCTAGTTTGAATTTGGATTCCAATCAACCACGCGATTGTTTACCCCCTAGTATTTTTCATATTATTCTACATGCATCTATAATTGATTTACTTTGATTAGATGATATTCATGATTGTGGTTCCTAGTTGGATTTGAGATATCATGCAAGATCCACTTATCAACTTGTATTTTTTTCAACAATTCAATTCATAAGGTGAATTTGGTACCGTCAAGTGGTATCTTTGTAAGGATGTGTGATAAAATGGATTATAGTATGAGGAAGATTAATTTAAATGAGACCAGCTACAAATTATGGTATAAACAAGAAAAAACTTACTATATGCGAAGGGCGTGCATCTTATGCTTCTTGTGGAGTATAAATTCAACATCAACAAGGAATGGGAGTTCAAGCATACACAAGTTTCTGGATGAGATTTTTTACAATCATATTCACAATGAGGATAATGTAAAACCAGTTTGGTCCAAGTTAGAGAACTTTTACGCTTCTAAGATAATGAATAAATAGTTGTTTCTACTTAAGAGAGTAATGCAATTAAATTCAATAATGATATTCATGTTCTAGACCATTTAAGCAAATTTCAAGGTATTATCAAATAGCTTTACTCATTGTAAAAAATTTTGAATTATGAAGTTTTAAGTATGTTGCTACTTGTTTTGCTCTTCTCGACAATTGGGGGACATCTAATTTCTCTCACCAACTTTGCATGCGATGGAGTTGTTTCCTTCGAGATTATCAAGGTTGGTACTTTGAATGAAAAGATAGAATAAAATCTTAGGTTTCTTCATTGCAATCATAGATTTAGGTCATGGAAAATAGTAGAAGAACTTAATCTATGAATGACAAAGGAAGAGATCAAAGAATAAGCATGTTTATATTCAAATACAAAGATTTTTTGCATCACCATTGTAGAAAAAGAAAGGTCACATTAAGAAATATTTCTTCTAAATTGACATAGATAAAAGAGGGGCGAATTGATAAACGATCGACCATGTTAGATTGATGGCAACGAAGAAAGATTGGATTCATATTTACTTTAGTATTTGTTAAAGAGCCAAAAAGAATCACACACTGTAATATCACTAATCAATTAACTAAAACTACTAAACGATTAGTATAAATATATTGAATTACAAAAGCCGTAAAGTTTGTGTTCATAAAAACATAGAAATGCATATTTTTATATGTTATTACATTCAAAAGCCTATTGAATATTCCATAATGAAAAATGAATATTCCATAACTTCCATTAACTACTCCATTATCTTAAACATTTCATTCTAAATTTAAAAGCTCTTATTTTTTCCAATGATTCTATACTTTTACATGACAACTCTCTAACTACTCCTTAAAATCAAATCCTAACCTTTAAATATTGATCCCATAGTAAAAATAACTCCTTGAGAT
This sequence comes from Ottelia alismoides, assembly GCA_037367405.1. Lineage (NCBI taxonomy): Eukaryota > Viridiplantae > Streptophyta > Magnoliopsida > Alismatales > Hydrocharitaceae > Ottelia > Ottelia alismoides. Next base: position 89,795 of record JAZKJV010009715.1, read on the forward strand.
TATATTTTTTAATCCATAAAATTTTGAATTTCAAGTATAAATAAGAGGGCTTTCCTTTTCATTTTTCAGCTTTTATACTACTACTTCCAATCAAACACTTCTAAAAAAAGACTTCATTGTTCTTGAAAATTAGGATTGTATGGACTGAAAAAAATATATCTCAAGGAGTTATTTTCACCATAGGATTAACACTTAAAGGTTAGGTTTGATTTTAAGGAATGTTACGAAGTTGTCATATAAAAGTATAGAATCAATGAAAAAATAAGAGACTTTAAATTTAGAATGGAAGTCTTAAGATAAGATGTAGTTGATGAGTGGCCTTCCAACTGAGGTTAAATATCAAGATAAATCAATGGTTGTTGCGATCTCAATCAGTAGGAAGGCTCAATAAGAAGAATAAAACAACTCAGAGAAAATCAAGCAATCAAGTATGTAAGCGGTTCACTATTTTTATTTACCTGGTATAACCACTAGGGGTCGAACACAAGGAGCACGAGAAAGTTACGAAGTAGTCAAATTTCAGAATAAAAACATTTTTTTTAGTTTTTAATTTTGATAATTTTTAATTTTTGAATGAAAGCAAGCAAGTACTAGAATAAAGGCAACATGCACAACAATCTTTTCGGGTTTTTTATAAGGCTAAAAATACTCAGAAAATTAAGAGAAAAATATTTTCGGATTTTTCTGCTTTTTAAAGTGTTTTGGTAATTTTTCTAGGGTTTTTTAACGTTTTTATGATTTTATAAAAATCAAATAGTGCTTAAAACTCCAAACCATATACAACCAGGGAAAAATTGCAACTTAAAAATATTTTAAGTGCCCCAAGGTCATGGACGACAATTTTATGATAAAATAGATATATAGAGCTAAGCACAAAAACTAAAATCACATTTTTTTATTTTTCTTTGATTTTATATAATTTTGTAAGATTTTTATTGTTTCATATTTTTAGAGTTTTTATAGTGAAATTTTAAACAAAATCAAAACTAGAAGTAAAGCAAGCAAAAAGGCACATAAAGAAATTTTTATGGAATTTTCAAATATTTTTTGAATTTTTATAATTTTCAAAAGGCGAACATGGATATTTTAAGGGTTTTTTATTTTTTAAAAATAGGAAATGCAAATAAATCAATCCAATAAAATTACAGTAAATATTGTACATTAACAAGAGCCAATGGTAATTTTCATGTAGTTTTTCGAATTAGTTTAATATTTATTAAGTCCAAATAAAAACAAATAATTAAGCACAATTCACAGGGACCTATTAGTAAATATTTTAAGTTAATAGACCAAAGAATAACACATTGGCAAAACCTAAGGTCTAATCTACAAAAAGCCCATCCAAACACATGCATCACATGTGATCCAGACTCATAGGGGCATATATGAAAATAGTAAAAACATGTCATTCATTCCATAATAGATAAAAAAGTGTAGAAAGATAGTGTAAATATCCCACGACTCACGTGAACATGCACGTGCTACAGACTGAGAGGGACTAAAGTGCAAATACTATAAACTACGAGGTCCAAACTGCAAAATGTCTTAAGCTACAATTTTATTTAATGGACTAGAAGCAAAACATAATAAATGTAGGGGTGAAAAGCAAAATATAGCCAACAGACGCGTGTCATACGCACGAGGAGTGGAGGTAGATGGCTCTGATCTTCTCTGGAAAGTGATCTAACGTATGAGGATATGGTTGGTAACGTGCGTGTCAGATGCAGCCTGCAAGGCTGATCCAACGGTCTGCAGATTGACGGGGTTGAGCGGCTGAGATGAGATCCGGATCTGATCTGACCGTTGGAGGGTAAGCGTGAATAGACGGCCACGATCAGAACTGGGCGCGGAGGAGCATCGAACGACTCCGGAGGATGCTGGAGGAACTGAAGCCCAATGAACTTCGACTTGACAGATCTCGCAATCTACCAGTCTGATCGACGCGATGTAAGGCCCATCACCTTCGTGTTGTTTCTCCACGTCGGATGGAAGCTCAGATTCGAGAGCGAACGACTAGATTGGCGTGATGACTCTTCCTCGCCTGGGGTTGCACTGCTTGAGCAGCAGGGAATCCAAATGATACCCCATGCACGCACGGACACCTGAAAGGGGTAACAAGACTTGGGGTCAATGCTCCAATCTGATTATTGCATTGAAAATAAGGTGAAGCGATGGGGAATGGAGTTCTTAGGCTTCTGACGAAGGTGGGGGGAGGAAGCCCGACCTAATCCTACTCCGATGAACAAGATCCAGGGGTAGTTTGCGTGAGAAGATGCGGGGCGAGAAGTAGCATCAATCGGAGCGGGTGAATGAGTGTAACAAGGCTCCGACCAACTGGTCGGAGCAGAGATGGTTGTAGTGGTGTGAGAGGGAAAGATGGGATCGAAGTGGGCAATACAAAAGGAAAGATAGATACCTGAAAGGCCAGAGGATTTCCTGAGCTTCAGGAGAAGGCGGGCAGACAGGGTATGTAAAGCCACGAACTTGGCATCTCTCGGATCGTATATCATAAGATCCGACTCGTCAAGAGAAAATCAACGGAATTTGTTTCGTGTGAATCGGACTTCATTTCGATTTGTTATGATTTTCGGAAGAAAGAGAAGTAAGGAGGGTTAAGACGTCATTAACCCATAATGACTGTCATTAAAACTAATTAAGCATGATTAAAGAAACTAATGTTGATTTGAAAACCATTAATGATCATTAGCAAACACTAATCAATAGTTACCAAAAGATAAGCGTAAGCCGTGAAAGTTAAATCGTGATTAGTAAAAGTTAATCACGATTAGTGGTAATTAAGCGTCATTAGCGAATCTAGAATCCTCTGGAATGTTCTAACTTGAGCCCTAAGTTTCGGATAAGTTTTGGCCAAAACCATGGACCAAAACCACGGACTGCTAACTGAGGTTAAAGGCTATACCGTGGTTTACTAACCATGGTTAGAGGTTTCATGGAGCCTATAAATACCCCCCCCCAACCCATTCATTCTCTACGATTTCCACTACCACCATCACCCAAGGGTTGGGGTTGAGAGGTCAGGAGGAGGAGTGGGAGGCGGGGAAAGAACGCTAGCGAAGCGCTGCCGGGAGAACGAGGAGGAGGAAGGTATGATCCTCTCTTAGTTTGCTTCGTAAGCTAGACTTTCAATTCATCCTCTTTTCTTCCAAGTTTTGTTCTTGATTCATCTTTCTTTCCGATTCGTTTCCTATGTTGTTTGAGGAGAAATCTGTGTAAGACTCTACTTAGGTGCGGGCGGCTACGGACGTCAGTGAACCCTGTGATTCGTCACACATTCACTCACCTAAGATGTGTTGTGTCTATCGCTTCCCCAGTGCTTATTGTTCTTTATTTTCCGCTTTTATAGTTATTTTGATGAAGAAATCCGTGTAATACCCTACTTAGGTGTGGGCGTCTATGCACGTCAGTGAACCCCGTGATTCGTCACACACTCACTCACCTAAGACGTGTGGTGTCTACCGATTCTCCATCGCTTGCAGTTTGATTATATTATTTCAATTTCACTGTTATTTTCCTCTCGATTGATTTTATAAAGGAAACTCTTTTCATTTTTATTTTGAAATATGTCCCGATATAAGGGGAAACTCTGTTGAAATTTTCTGAGAAATAGGTCTCATATAAGGGGAAACTCTGCTGAAATTTTCCGAGAAATAGATCCCCATATAAGGGGAAACTCTGTCGAAATTTTTCGAGAAATATGTCCCGATATAAGGGGAAACTCTGCCGAAATTTTCTGAGAAATATGTCCCGATATAAGGGAAAACTCTACCGGATGTTTCCTAGAAATATCACGGGAAGCTCTGCTGAATTTTCATGAGAAAATATGTTCTTGGCATTCTTCGTGTTCTTCGTATTCTTCGTTCGTTCTTCGCGTTCTTGAAACGTTCTTAGAGGTTTTGATACAAAAATGAAATTTGATCTTTTCAGGAACCTTAAAACATCCTTCTGAAAATGAAACACGATAAAGCATTGCATACGTGAGAGAGAGCTCATTAGGTAACGAAATCCTTCCTTTTGCTGTTAGATTTTCATATGAGATTATTGAAATTCTTGATTTTATGTTCCGTGCTATGAAGAAACCTATTTTTTTTGGTTATTTTTGAAAAGTCTGAAGAGTTGCTTTGTGATTCCTACTAAAATAAGGTTTAAGCATCGAATTGATGCAGTGGCTTGGAAATTTGGGGTTTGGGAGTTATAGGCATAAATATATATGCACATGAATAATATATATGTGAGTCTATACTAAGTATTGCTGATTATGTAAATCGAAGACTTAACGAAAGAATTACATCATGGGAATTGATGTGGTTTGAGTTGAATCCTGAAAAGGATCGTGTGTCATGTTAAGGATGACTAGGAGTAGAACTACAGGTCGGGCATGCAACCTGTAGGTTTGTCGGAAGGAACTCGTATTGGCGTTTCTCTACCTAGGTGGTACACGGTTGCCCTGTTATGATAAGTACGCACGAAATGAATGATTTGCAATGCATGGTACCGTGAGCCAATATCTTCGGGTTGAACGAAGGAAGATGTGGTCGTGCCATGTGGAGGCACGGGTGGTTCAATAGCGGTTGGGTCACGATAATATGTATTTAAGCTGCTAGGTTATAATGTTAGCCCGAGGTTTTAAGCAACCGAGTCCTCGAGGACGGTGTGCTCGTTTGTTTTCCAGGCTGATGGTTTGAGACCCTGATTAATAAAAGAAAAAGAAATTATCAGGGTAGTATTGAAGGATTGGTTGAGGCGACGTGCGGTGGCATAAGCTTACCAAGATCAACATAATCTCCAATCCCGAAGTGTCCACAGCTTCGGAGTCCAAGAATGGTGGAGTTCCCCTGGACTAATCCCTGACGTGGAATAGAAAGGAATATGACTTAAATTAACGAGAAAGAATGAAACCTTTTGTGATAACAAGTTTTGAAAAAAAATTACACAATTTGTTTGCTTTTCTCTTCTTCGTTACTTAGCATTCGCTAATTTTTATTTTATGATTGATGGAAAACCCAACAGGTGTTGATGAGCAAGCGCAAAGGACTTTAATAATTCAACCAGTTAACATAGTCGTCCAACCAGCCCCAGTAGCTCTTCTCTGTAAGGTAGTTAGTAATCTTTTGTCTATTTTCTTTTCAAGCTGATGTACATGTAAATGGTTATAGTGGAACATTGTTTTATGTGAACCTTATTTTGTGAATGGAAAAGTGTTAAAATACTTTCTTTTGAGTATTTTTAATTGCAGTCTGTTTCTGAATGTTAGTTGTGATTGCTGAATAAATTATTGCTGAGTAACCAGATCCGGATATGGGAGGATTCGATGACTCGGGAAACGGGGTCATGACAGGGTATGGCTTTGACTGAGCTATGGCTGGCTGGGAGGCTTCACACAGCGGAGGTCCGACTGTATTACGAGCTACAAGCCTCCAAGTGTCTCCTAAAGATCCTAAGCTACTCCTTGAGTGGTTGTCACTCCAGGGAAGGAGGCTAGAGAAGAATGGAGGCGCGAGGGATGAGTTGGAGCGCTATGTAGGTGGAAAGGTTATATAGGATGCCTAGGGGTCTGGAAAGATCGAGAGGTAGAGCGCAACCCTAAGAGGATCGGGGTGATTCTAGGGATTCGCGAGTATCAGGTGTACAAGGAATCTCGGGTCCGGGTATCGAGGTAAGAGGTGGTCGGAGTCAGGCGAGAAAAAACGGAGAAGAAGCTTCGGTGAGAGGGGCTTGACCCGACCAGGGCTGGAAGGAGACGTTGACCGAGGTCAACATTCCCATGTGGACAAATAGAAAATTCATGATTTACAAAATGAAAGGAAATTCAATAAAAAATAGCAAATGAATTTAAAATAAAAAATAAAAAATATTTATTATTTTATAAACTATTTTCTGTGAATTTTAATTATTTTTATGAAAAATAAAATAATGTATATATAGTTTATAGTACTATATGCAGGTATAATACACCTGTGTATTATGTATGTGTCTTTTTATTCTATTATTTATACAAAAATACCTTTCTGTTATATTTTATTTATTTACAACATTATTTTAAGAATATAACATGATTTTAATTTATTTGTATAGATTGTTTAAGGGTATAAAATACATAGAGAATGCAATATGTACATGTGTATTTTATACAATGGTTTGATGACTTCATTTTTATCTTTATTTTATTTTTCTGATTTTTATTTTATTTTTATAATATTATTAAAACTATATAAAAGGGTTTAAAAGAAGAAAATAATTTTGGTTTTATAATAATAAATAAATATTGTATGTAAGTATAGGTGATATATACAATACATAGTAGAACTTATCTCCCTCTACCTTTTTTATTTTGCAATCAGGTCAAGTCTTGACCTTCTTTTGGGATTTGGATAACTATGTATTTATTCTAAATACATCATTATTTTTCTTTTCCTTTATTATTTTATTTAGCCAAAAACATGTTAATTATGTAATATTAACAATGCCATGCAAAATGCTAAATTATTGTATTTACATGTATTTACAAGGTGCTTTGCCAATAAGAAGAGCTAAAAAAAGAATAAAGAGTGAGAATCATGAATTCATCACTAGTTAATGGAAATTGTGGGATATTTATTTTACGTATAACTCTTTGAGATTGTATTTTTTTAATATATAAAATCTTAATTTATAAGTATAAATAGGAGAGCTTTCCTTCTTATTTTTCAACTTTTACACTACTACTTAAAATCAATCACTTCTGAAAAAGAAAAGCCTCCATTGTTTATGAAAATTAAGATTGTTTTAAAAGTTAATCTCAAGGAGTTATTTTGCCATAGGATTGACATTTAAAGGTTAGGATTTGATTTTAAAAAGTAGTTAGGAAGTTGTCATATAAAACAATAGAATCAACGTAAAAAATAAGAACCTTTAAATTCAAAATGAAAGGCTTAAGATAAGAGATAGTTAATGAAAATTATGACCTATTTATTTTTCATTATGGAATATCTAATTGATATTTGAATATAATAATCATATCAAAATATGCATTTCTATGGAATTTATGAACACAAACTTTACGACTTACATAAGTCAATATATTTATATTAATCGATTAGTAAATTCAGTTAATTGATTAGTGATTTTTTTATCTATTTAAAAAAAATAAAAATTCAATCTTTCTTCATTGTCATCAATTATCCATGGGTCAATATAATCTTCAATGTCCTTCATGTCATGATTTCGATCTTTCCTCCCATGTGCTTCTCTTTATGGTTTCGATCTTTTCTTTTACAAGCTCAAATGTGCTTTTCTTCTTCTTGTGTTCACGATAGTTAATATAACATGTAAATATTTTTGTAGAAGATTCTATAGAACATTCAAATACCTATTGTATATTCCATAATAGAAAATTGATATTCAGTAACTTTCATTAACCACCTCTTATCATAAGCCTTTCATTTTAAATTTAAAAGCTCTTAGTTTTTCCATTGACTCCACACCTTTATATGATAAGTTTATAACTACTCCTAAAAATCAAATCCTAACCTTTTAATGTTGATCCCATAGTAAAAAAAATCTTCGAGATTGTATTTTTTTAATACACAGAATCTAGGGATGAGCATTGGGCTGGGCCGGCCCGGCCCAGCCTAAAAAGCCCGGCCCGGCCCAAGCCCAAAGGAATATTGGGCCGGGCTTGGGCCCAATATTTAGGCCCAACATTTTTTTGGGCCGTGCTCAGGCTGACCCAGCCCAAGGGCCTGACCCGAAGAGGGACCGAGTCCTTTCTCACATCCTACATGCACAAAAACTCCCATATATTTCATGTGCACTCTCTTCTTCTATCATGTCTTCATACGATGTCTATAAATCAAGAAAGTCAAGCGTGTGACATGAGTTGATTATCAATGTATTTCAATTAAGAATTAATTCCTTAATTAGTATTTGATTTAGATTCTTTTGGTTATTCTTGAATTTGTTAGTATTTATTTTTTTCAATCAATCATTTTCTATTATTGCACATTTATCCAATATGGGTCTTATGCCTATTTTTTAACATATAGTATCTGGTGCACCTGTTATTGTTAACTGGGTTATTTTGATTCACTCTTTCAATTTCTATAAATGAGGGACATTCATGGTATCTAGCATTGAGTGCACATGTGTAAAATGAGAAATCTTCGAATTTGGTAGAATTGAATTTTAATCATTTTACAAGTATTATGGTACATGTTTTAATCAAATTTGGCTTGTGTAACTTGAATTGAGATTAACTTGAAACAAAAGAGCCAAAGTTAATAATATCTAATTGGAAGATGGGCCGGCTCGGCACAGGCCCGACCCAAAGGAATTGGGCTGGACCTGGGCTTGGGCCGAACAAAAAAAAATTTTGTGGGCCTAAGCCTGACCCAAGGCCTGAATTTTTTAAGCGGGCTTGGGCCTGGGCCCTTCAAAGCCCGGCCCATGCTCATCCCTAATAGAATCTTAATTTTCAAGTATAAATAGGAGGGCTTTCTTTCTCATTTTTCAACTTTTTCACTACTACTTCCAATCAAACACTTCTAAAAGAAAGCCTCCATTGTTATTGAAAATTAGGATTGTTTAAAAAAAATCAAAGAGTTATTTCACCATAAGATTGACATTTAAAGGTTAGGATTTGATTTTAAGGAGTAGTTAGGAAGTTGTCGTATAAAAGTATAAAATCACGGAAAAATTAAGAGCCTTTGAATTTAGAATGAAAGGCTTAAGAAAAGAGATAGATAATGACAATTACGTGATATTTAATTTTCATTATGGAATATTTAATATATATTTGAATATAATAATCATATAAAAATATGTATTTCTATGTATTTTATGAACATCGATGACTTACGTAATTCAATATATTTATATTAATCAATTATTAGATTTAATTAATTGATTAGTGATTTTTAGTTTGTGATTCTTTTTGTCTCTTTAACAAAATAAATATAAATTCAATCTTTCTTCATTGCTATCAATTATCCGTAGATCGATATAATCTTCAATGTCCTTCATGTCATGTTTTTTACCTTTCCTACCATGCTCTTCTCTTTATGATTTCAATCTTTTCTTTGCAAGGTCAAATGTGCTTTTCTTCTTCTTGTTTTCATGATAGTTAATATAACATGTATATATTTTTATATAAGATTCTATAAAATATTTAAATACTTATTTAATATTTCATGATGCAAAATTAATATTCTGTAACTTCTATTAATTACCTCTTACCTTAAGCCGTTCATTCTAAATTTAAAAGACGCTCAATTTTTACATTGATTCTATGCTTTTATATGACAATTTTCTAACTACTCCTTAAAATCAAATCTTAACTTTAAATGTTGATCGTATAGTGAAAATAACTTCTGAGATTATTTTGTTAACCTATAAAATCCTAATTTTCAAGTATAAATATGAGGGCTTTCCTTTTTTTAATTTTTATGGTACTACTTCCAATCAAACATTTTTGAAAAGAAAGCCTCCATTATTCTTGAAAATTAGGAATGTATGGATTGAAAAAAATATATTTTCAAGGAGTTATTTTCACCATAGGATCAACAATTAAATGTTAGGATTTGATTTTAAGGAGTAGCTAGGAAGTTGTCATATAAAAGTATAGAATCAACGGAAAAAACGAGAGCATTTAAATTTATAATGAAAGGCTTAAGATAAGAGGTAGTTAATGGAAATTAAGGGATATTTATTTTTCATTATGGAATATTCAATAGGTATTTGAATGTAATAACCATATAAAAATATATATTTCTATGTATTTTATGAAAATTAACTTTACGACTTACATATTCAATTTATTTATACTGATCGATTAGTAGATTTAGTTAATTGATTAGTGATATTTTAATGTATGATTCTTTTTATCTCGTTAACACATACTAAAATAAATATGAATTCAATCTTTCTTCGTTGGCATTGATCATCCATGGGCTTATATAATCTTCATTGTCCTTCATGACATGATTTCGATCTTTTCTCACATGTACTTCTTTTTATGATTTCGATCTTTACTTTGCAAGATCAAATGTACTTTTCGTCTTATTTTCATGATAGTTAATATAACATGTAAATCTTTTCATAGAATATTCTACACAAACAAAAATATCAAAAATATTTATTATATTACATATAATAAACCCAACACTTAATTTATGAATGGTAAAGGAAGAGGTCAAAGAAGAAGCACATCCATATCCAAATACAAAGATTTTACGTGAGAAAGGTCACATTCAGAAATATTACTTCCAGATTGAAAGAGATAAAAGAGGGGTGAATCGACAAAGGAATGGTAAGGATGAGAATATTTGGTGATGTCAATATTGCACATAATTTACTATAATGTCTCGGGCTTATGTCCGCAGTCCGTTAACGGAGAAAACTTACCTTTACAACTTATTGGGTTTGGGATCAAATGGACACGTTCACAACCACTGGACCAAATGGACATGTTGATAACCACCCAAAATATATAAAACCAAGCTGTCAAATAGTAGTCTCATCACTTATAACCCACTCTCACATTTCACGAGTTTTCGATGCGGGACTATGTTTGGGGGGCTGGGTTGTTACAACCTTCCCCGCTTATATCTACAACGTCTAAATTGTGATATGACCCATCACTTATTCCCAATGATAGCGACAGTCACATGCTCCGGGTAACTTTTTCCTCCCATCTCTTTATAGGGGTGGCTCCACCTTTCAGATAGCTCTTTCGACTACCAGATAAAATTTGGCTCTAACACCATTTTGTAAGGAAATGGACCGCATCGTTATCAGAAGAATGTAACTTTAAGTGTGTTTGAGCCATTACCGAAACATGCATGGTAATCAATGAGCATTTAAAAATAATCATTCTCAAAGGATAAAAAAATCCATTCAAATTGAGAGTTCCATTATTACATCACCGACAATGGTAGCTTGTAAAAATAGAACTAAGTAATCAAATAGCATGACCTTGGTTCCACTGGGCATATAGATATCTTTGTAACTTCATATAATAAATCCTATCACCACAAAAATCTTGATGAAGTCATCGTATAATCCACCTCATCCATCACCTGAAAAATAAAAGTATAATTTTCGATGAGCTTAATGCCTATTATGTATCAGGGTCCATACATAGGAATTCTAACAGTCTTTTAACATATTACATTGCATATACTTGGGGACTCATGAGTCGTGAGAATTATCATCATATGCCTACTAGTTCCCATGCATGTTTAGTTCATTCCCCCACCAAGTTGTATGTTTCTTTATTACATAAATATAATAACAGTTGTGCAATAAACATAAGATATATAAGCTATCATTTTTCATTCTCGTTAGATCATTCGTGTATGTTAACCCCTTAAATAGCTTTGCAATACATGTGATGGTTTATTATTCTTAAACTCTTCCTTGCATAATATATAATGGTTTATCTTTAATTAAATCATTTTCTTGCATAACATGTAATGATTTATACTTAATTAAATCATTTTCATGCATAACATGTAACGTTTTATCTTTAAATAAATCCTATTCTTGCATAACATGTAATGATTTATCTTAAAATCATCGAATTATAGTATAGGGAGATAGACAACAGATGATCAAAAACCACAAGTTTAACAATTATCATGTAGTCAAATTTTTTGATTGATAAGTATACCAAGGTCAAACTCAAGGAACAATGATTCTTTAGTTGAATGGTTCAAATTAATTCATGTAATTAATTATTTGCAATAATAGTTTTCATGTTGAAAAATATACAGAAATGAGCTATGTGGTGTAGATGTGTGTTTTGTGCATTTTGTGGCTTTGTAAATTTTTATTTGTTTTTAATAGAGATGAAGAATAGTTAAGTAGAAAGTGAATGATGCAAAAGGGCTAATATGAATGAGCTTGCAAAAGATCATAAAAACTCAAAAAGTATTTGCAATCAAATCCACAATATCATTCCATATAATTTCTATCAATTGATTACAAATCTGAATCAAATCCGTGCACTAATTGACATATCAAACTTTTATCTAAACACTAAAGTCAATAAAACATTCTATTATACATGCTTACAGTCATCATCGAAATTTTCCTTTGAAAGGATTTAGTGTTTAATTTCTACAAATAATCTGCAATTTGTATAAGAGAAATAGCCCCAAAATACATGTTTTTGTCAAGAATAAGTAATAAATTCAAATTGCTTCAAATCAGGTCTCAAAATATCTCAATAGATAAAACATAAAATTATCTTCGAAATGATATCAAGTTTGTAATTTTTTGGCTTGAAATGGAAATTATTGTTAAATATTCTTTGCAGAGACTAAAATGCAACAAAAATAGATAAAAAATATAACAAATAGATTCAGAAGGACTTATCTACAAATCAAGAATTCATCTCAGTTCTTCTACAATTTGTCCCAGACGAGTGTGTGTAGTTTCCATAAACTCCACGAGCACGACCATGATTAGCCTAAGTTACATGCTGCAGAGCACGTGACTTAATGTCCCGATCCAGCGGCTAGAGTACACTCCCATCCTTCGGGTCATAATACGACACATGGCAAAGCTGATCGATGTTGGATGCTCGATCCAACGATAATCGTTGAGGCGTTGAACAACGGCCTGGATGCCGTCCCCAAGACGATCCAACGGTATCCTGATGACGCTTCTTAGATAGACGGGATTGAGTGCCACGTGGCTACACTTGACGGTGAGGATTCTTCCGAACACGAACGGCAGGGATCAGGACTGCACTGATTGACGGTAGCTGCATCATGTCCTTCGCGCATGGTCGAAGGGGTGAGGATTAGGGATGCAAACGGACAGATACGGATACGGATATAGGTATTACCATATCTTTATCCGTTTCAAAATATGGATACGGATACGGATATCATACGGATATCAAAAATTGAATACCATATCCTTAAATACGGATACGGATTCGAAATCAGATAATCATGACTCGGATACGGATATTTAAGAAACGGATACGGATTATCCTATAAATATTAAGTGCCTCCTCATACTTTTAATTAGAAATGATGTCTTTACGAACTTGTAATTGATGGATGACTAACCCTAAATTCAATAAAATTACAATGTTACACAATAAATAAGGAAATAAATTAAAATATTGAATGAAATAATTAAAGTGCATATATAAAAATTCTATGATGACGTACCTCTGTCTTCCTTCATTTGAAATGTTTTCAAAATGTAGGTAATATTATAACATTGTAACCAACTAATAAGATAAATGTGATATGGTATATTTCATGAAATGACATTATGATAAATTATAAAAGTTTATTACTTTTTTTGACATTTCATGATGAGATACAATTTCGTGTCAGAGCTACATTGAGGCATGCAAAACATTGGTGAAGCTGAAATATTAATGGATAATACGGATATCCATATCCGTATCCGTGAAAAATATATACATCCGTATCTGTATCTGTATCCGAAAAAATTCTATAATGATATCCGTATCCGAATCCGTATCCGCAAAAAAATAAAACTAGTATCCGTATCCGCTAAAATCCGAAAATGTATATCCGTATCCGCTTAAAAGCAGATACGGTAGCGGTATATCCGTATCCGGTTGCATCCCTAGTGGGGACTCAAATGTTTTAGCAGAGGTGCTCTGCTACTGTTGTTGCCGAAGATTGGTCCGGTGCTTCTATTGCTCAATGGCCTCGTCCAGGAGGTGCCATCAATAGAACCGAGGACACGCGGTATGGAGATATGCTCGTGTTGTAAATAAGATTACCAGATCATACATTAAACAGTATAAAATCGGATCCAAATGAATTAACAGAGAAACGATGCAGATTAAAATCATATTAATCATATGTTTCCCAATCATTATCCGATTATTCAATGTAAATAGGAACCGATTAAAAGAACAGAAACACAAATACGGGCAGGATCCAGAAAGGGTAAAGCAATAAACGTATTGCGGCAAGCAAAATAAAATAGAGATTAGTTTAGAAGTCACCGAAGCGTCCATGAAAATGGACTGTCCTTAGAGAAGATATCGCCCCCACAATACCGGTGCGTAGGGTACTGGCGATCCGCTCCCAGGATACGACGGTTCACGATCGTCGTCGGCGCACACCAACGGGATCGTCCTCGATTGTACCTCAGTGAACTGCAGCCGAGAGAGGTGAAGAGAAAGACGTTCGTCCGCGAGAGGAAGAACAAGAGAGACGGCGTGAGAGAGAGAGGTTTTTCTAGCGAGTGTAGAAAAACTGAGTCGGGTGAGGGATATAAATGGAGGGTCTCGCATCTTAAAGACGTGACCTTTGGTTTCCAAAGAATGCGTCCTTTGGTTTCCAAAAGATGCGTCCTTTGGTTTCCAAAAGATGCGTCCTTTGGTTTCCAAAAGATGCGTCCCGAAGACGCATCCTTTCGGATCCCAAAAAACGCGTCCGTAATGGCGAGTTGAATTCCCATTTAAGTCGACTTACCAAAATAATCGTACACGATTAATTTAATCGACTTACCAAATGAAATCTACAGCAAAAGTATCGAGATCCGAATTCACTCTCCCGAGCCCGAGCCGGAGACGGAGCGGAGCGGAGCGCGCGCGCGCGTGTGTGATCCTCCATTCCTCCCTCTACTATTGCTACAAGAGCTTGGGGTGTGGACTCATATTTAAGTCCACCAAAAAGTTTAGTTCTCCCCGGTGTGGGACTAAACTTCCACCCAAACTCCAATATTTCAAATTTGGGAATTCCCAACTTACCCTCCAAACCATTTGGTTTCCCAATTGAAACCAAATTGAATGCCAATTGTAATTACATAGACTTTCCAATTAAAGTCTAAATACAACTTTAAATACAACAATCCCCCACGAATTCACCAATTTGAAAAAGAGATTCAAAAGGATTCAAGAGACTTCTTTCGGCTGCCCACACTTTGCTTTCAGTAAAGGTACCTTCCGGTTTGAACCTCTACCTGAGTTTACTACTTTCACTTTAACAGGAACGAAGTGAACTACGTCTTGAACTTCAGACCTTGGTGTTAAAGTATACGGTAGAAACAACAAAGCGTTGTTCTTGGTACAATCTTCAGAGTTGATGCTCTTAAAGGCCATGCACCCTTATCCTGTTTCATGAGTGTGTTCAGGAAAGACCCTCTTCCTTTAACTGCGGCCCACAGTAACACTCACATAGGTGGCGTTCTCCAAGGATGCACTGCTAACATCCTGCCCTAAGGCTTGAACCCATTCAGAGCCTATGCTCTTCCTAAACTTGCAGCTTTAATGACACTCAGGCTTCCAGGGATAAGACACTCATGCTTACGCATTAAAGTTAGAGTGCCAACCAGTTCTCCAAACAGCTTGTTATTACCACATTGAACCTACTTTGTGGGATCTCCACTCAGTTAGGTTGGGTTGCTACTGTAGAGGAACTCCCAATGGGTCTCAGTCCCATCCCAAGCCTAGACTTTAGGACTAAAGATCTATCAAGTCCCTTAGTCAATGGATCTGCCGTGTTGTCTTTTGATCCAACAAAATCCACAGCCAACACTCCTCGAGACACCAAATCCCTTAACGTCTTAAGTCTGATTTGTACGTATCTCCTTGTTTTCTGATTGAACTTTGAACTCTTGATCTTGGCAATTGTGGTCATATTATCACAATGTACCGAAATCGCAGGAACAGGCTGACCTACCATGGGAATTTCAGACAGAAGTTCCCTTAGCCATTCAGCCTCAATTCCGGTGGTGTCCAAAGCACACATCTCGGCCTCAAAAGTGGATCGAGCCAAAATGGTCTGCTTCACAGACCTCCAGGAGACTGCACCGCCTCCAAGGGTAAATACATACCCTGTAACACCATTACTCCCGGACTCCTCTATTTTCCCTATCCAGCTTGCATCACTGTATCCTTCTAGTACAGATGGATGTCTACCATAATGCAAACTAAGAGAAATAGTTCCCTTCAAGTACTTCAGTACTCGATCCAGAGCCTCCCAGTGAGTACGGTCAGGACAGCTAGTGTATCTACTCAGCTTTGCAACCGAGAATGAAATATCAGGTCTCGTGCAATTTGCAAGATACATTAGACTTCCTATCACTTGTGAATACCTTAGCTGGGCTACAGGTACTCCACTTTTATTCTTAAATAGCGTTTTGGACGAATCAAAAGGAGTGCTTACAACTTTGCAATCTTAATATCCAAATTTCTCAAGTACCTTCTCAACATAGTGAGATTGAGAAACTACAATCCCATCAACTGACCTTATCAGTTTGAGACCCAAGATCACATCAGCAACACCCATGTCCTTCATCTCAAACTTGCTACTCAAGAATGCCTTAGTCTCATTAATAATCCTCATATGTGATCCAAACAACAATATGTCATCAACATATAGGCACAAGACAATACACTCATCACCTTTCACCTTAGAATAAACACACTTGTCGGATTCATGAACCTTAAAGCCATATGACAAAATAGTCTTGTCAAATTTTTCATGCCACTGCTTTGGTGCTTGTTTTAATCCGTAAAGGGATTTGACAAGCTTGCAAACCTTTCCCTCATTCCCAGGAGTCACAAGCCCATCAGGTTGATTCATATAGATCTCTTCCTCAAGATCGCCATTCAAGAAGGCGGTCTTCACATCCATCTGGTGGATAGAGAGATCATATACAGATGCCAATGCTATGAGCATCCGGATTGTGGTCATCCTAGTCACAGGGGAATAGGTATCAAAATAATCGATACCTTCCTTTTGCCTAAAGCCCTTGGCAACTAATCTGGCTTTGTACTTTTCAATTGATCCGTCAGGTCTAAGCTTTCTCTTAAACACCCACTTGCACCCAATAGTAGAGCACCCTTTGGGTAAATCAACCAACTCCCAAGTTCTATTAGCCATAATGGAATCCATCTCGGATTTGATGGCTTCCTTCCATTGTTTTGCTTCAGATGAAGCCATGGATTCCTTATAACTTGGTGGATCACCCTCGATCTGGTAGACAACGAAGTCGCTACCCAGATCCTTGGCTATCCGAGGTCTTTTACTCCTCCTTGGCTCAATCTCTTCAGAGAGATCATTGGGTTTAGGTTGAGTCTCAACCCCCACATTCGATATCCTTTCCACTTGGTCTGGAATAGATCCTGATGTGGAGGCGCCCTCAATGGTCAGATTCTGAGGAATCCCAGTCTTTAATGGAAAGACATCCTCAAAGAAGGTAGCATCACGGAGTTCAACAATAGTATTGACATCTATACCCGGTATCTCGGACCGAATTACCAAGAACCTATATGCATAGCTATTTTCCAAGTAACCTAAGAAGACCGCATCAACAGTTTTAGGACCCAAGTTTCTCTCTCTTGTGTTCTGGGACTAAAACCTTAGCGAGACAGCCCCACACTTTGAGATATCTTAAACTCGGTTTCCTAATTCTCCAAAGTTCAAAGGGACATTTTTCCATATGTCTTGGAGGCACCCTATTCAGAATATGGCAAGCCGTATTCAAGGCTTCTCCCCACATATAGGTTGGAAGTCCAGAACTCTGTAGGAGAGCATTGATCATGTCAGTTAAGGTTCTATTTTTCCGTTCTGCTATCCCATTTGATTGCGGTGAATATGGGGCCGTAACTTCATGAACTATGCCAAAAGATTTGCATTGTTCATCAAATAAGTTAGAGGTATATTCACCTCCTCTATCTGACCTAAGGCGTTTAAGCACTTTTTCTGTTTGTGTCTCATCCTCATTCTTAAAGATAAGAAATTTCTCTAAGGCTTCATCCTTGGTTTTCATTAGATATACATAACAGTATCTACTGCCATCATCTATAAAGGTGATAAAGTATTTCTTATTGTCTCGGGTCAACACACCATTAAACTCACAGATATCCGTGTGCACTAGATCCAAGATCTCACTATCTCTAGAGACAGACTGAAAAGACTTCCTAGGTGTCTTTGCTTGCACACATATCTCACATTTTTGAGTTTTATCAATTGTGTGTTTAGGGATCAATTCTAAATTCATCATCCTTTTAATCGAATTTAGATTTACATGACCCAATCTACCATGCCACAGATCACAAGATTCAAGATTATTCACAACTTGAGACACAGAACTAGAACATTCAGTACTCAAAACATTCAATTCATTAATGTTTACTGAATCACATCTAATTCTAAATAACAAATCAAAGTCAGCCAAATAGCCTTTACCATAAAAGACACCATGTCTCAGAATAACAACTTTATTACATTTAAAGTTTAATTCAAAACCATTTCTAACTAAGATGGAGCCGGATAAAACATTCTTCTTAATGTCAGGAACATGCAGCACCCTGTGCAACGTCCAGACTCGTCCAGAGGAGAACCTCAAGTTGACTTGTCCTGACCCTAGCACCCTGGCCGCAGAATCGTTCCCCATCTTCACAGTCCCACCGCTGCAGGTCTGATAAGAAGAAAACAATGTTCTGTCAGAACATATGTTCATATTGGCTCCCGTATCCACGAGCCACTCATTTGGATCATGGATATGGTATAGTTCAGGTTTTACAGAGACATACCCCTCGCTAGCCCCGAGTCCCATAGTGATCATGTTCACTTGTGGACTCCCTTAGGTTGAGCCTTCAAGGACGGACAATCCTTCTTCTAATGGCCAACCTGATTTACAGTGCCAGCAGGGTTTATTCTTTGCCTTTTTCTGGATCTTGCCCTTTGGTTTCATTTTATTGTTATTGGGACCCTTTCCCTTTTTATCTTTGCCCTTCGAGGTCATGAAATTGACCTTAGCCTGAATATCAACAGGAAGCACAGGTTTTTGTTTCCTGTGTTCCTCCTCTATGGCAATTGCCACCATCAAGTCATCCATAGAGATTTTCCCCTTTCTGTGTTTCAGGGTCATACCGAAGTCTTCCCATGACTTGGGAAATTTCTCTATGATGCACATGACCTGAAACTTCTCTGGAAGTTTCATTTCGGCATCCTCTAGACCATGGAGCAAGAGTAAAAACTCGTGTGCTTGTTCAGAAACAGACTTCCCCTCGGCCATGGAAAACTTCAAGAATTTGGCTACGGAGTATTTCTCAATACCGAGATCTTCGGTGTTATACTTCCGATCCAAATCTTCCCATAGCCCCTTCGTAGTCTGCGTGGATGAACAATATACGTCAAACAACGTGTTGGACAGAGCCAACAAGATGCAACCATGACATATACGGTCGCGTTCCTTCCACGCAGATTGCGCCTTATGGCTATCGGGTGAGGGGTTTTCCGCCTCCACCGTAGGACAGTCGGTTTCAAGCATCGAGATTAACCCTATGGTGGTTAACCAGATCTTCATGCGTTGTTGCCAACGCTTAAAATTCTGTCCACCGAATTTTTCAGGCATACCCGTCATATCTACCCTCGATTTAAACATTGTTTCCGACATTCTAGAATCGGTTCGGGATATCTTCTCTAAGATTGTTGTAAATAAGATTACCAGATCATACATTAAACAGTATAAAATCGGATCCAAATGAATTAACAGAGAAACGATGCAGATTAAAATCATATTAATCATATGTTTCCCAATCATTATCCGATTATTCAATGTAAATAGGAACCGATTAAAAGAACAGAAACACAAATACGGGCAGGATCCAGAAAGGGTAAAGCAATAAACGTATTGCGACAAGCAAAATAAAATAGAGATTAGTTTAGAAGTCACCGAAGCGTCCATGAAAATGGACTGTCCTTAGAGAAGCTATCGCCCCCACAATACCGGTGCGTAGGGTACTGGCGATCCGCTCCCAGGATACGGCGGTTCACGATCGTCGTCGGCGCACACCAACGGGATCGTCCTCGATTGTACCTCAGTGAACTGCAGCCGAGAGAGGTGAAGAGAAAGACGTTCGTCCGCGAGAGGAAGAACAAGAGAGACGGCGTGAGAGAGAGGTTTTTCTAGCGAGTGTAGAAAAACTGAGTCGGGTGAGGGATATAAATAGAGGGTCTCACATCTTAAAGACGCGACCTTTGGTTTCCAAAGAATGCGTCCTTTGGTTTCCAAAAGATGCGTCCTTTGGTTTCCAAAAGATGCGTCCCGAAGACGCATCCTTTCGGATCCCAAAAAACGCGCCCGTAATGGCGAGTTGAATTCCCATTTAAGTCGACTTACCAAAATAATCGTACACGATTAATTTAATCGACTTACCAAATGAAATCTACAGCAAAAGTATCGAGATCCGAATTCACTCTCCCGAGCCGGAGACGGAGCGGAGCGGAGCGCGCGCGCGTGTGTGGTCCTCCATTCCTCCTCTCTACTATTGCTACAAGAGCTTGGGGTGTGGACTCATATTTAAGTCCACCAAAAAGTTTAGTTCTCCCCGGTGTGGGACTAAACTTCCACCCAAACTCCAATATTTCAAATTTGGGAATTCCCAACTTACCCTCCAAACCATTTGGTTTCCCAATTGAAACCAAATTGAATGCCAATTGTAATTACATAGACTTTCCAATTAAAGTCTAAATACAACTTTAAATACAACAGCTCGAGCAGAAAACTCATCGATGACATTAGGTACAAGAACGGGAATGGGGCTCCCTCGATAGTGGAAGATGGGAGCCCATGAGTTGGGGTAAGTCACGATGAAGCTCTATCCAGCCTTGCATCAATCCTCGTAGACCATGCGAGGAGTTTCACCATGATGAAGAGTTTCCCCATGACTCTTAAGTCCAAATTTATTAATGCACTCTTTGAAATCCTGCAACGCAGTGCATCCCCT
The DNA here is from genome assembly GCA_037367405.1 of Ottelia alismoides. Taxonomy (NCBI): domain Eukaryota; kingdom Viridiplantae; phylum Streptophyta; class Magnoliopsida; order Alismatales; family Hydrocharitaceae; genus Ottelia; species Ottelia alismoides. The sequence goes on from JAZKJV010009715.1 coordinate 110,535, forward strand.
GGGTCTACCATCCCTTTGTTCCATGCAAATCTAATCATATTAAAATCATACCAACCAATGGGCGACTCCCAAGCAAAAAGTGCCAGGTTTCTCGGTCGTATTTTAGTTTCAACCAGCTCGATGATCAACATATCTAGGAGATGAAGTTTGCCGAGCATGAGCCATATATATCTCCCGTGGCTTGTTTGTTCCCCTGACATTGTAGACATCAACCATTGTTGAATACTACTTAGGGTAAATTATAATTTGGGTCCTCATCTATGGGTCCGATCCCAGAATGAGTCCCGATCTTTAAATTGTAACGATTCGGATCCCAGAACCATTTAAGAAATGGAAATTTTAGGATTCATGACGAATATGCTCTTGTTGAGAAGAAAATGTGGGTTGAGTTCTAACTTTTAAACAAGGGTATATTCGTCATTAGCTTTAAAAAGTTCCTTACATTAATGGCCTTGGGACCCGAATTGTTACAATTTAAAGATCAGGACCCATTCTGGGATCGGACCCATAGATGGAGACCTAAATTGTAATTTACCCTACTTCTTAGCAAGGGGAAGGCCCTAATGGGGCATTGGGCTTCTTCACAAGCACTGTTTGTTTTTTCTTCTTATGATTCCCAATCTTCCAATTTGGGTTTTTCTACACAACCTCCCCTATGGTGTTGAATTTTTTAGTGTTCAATCCGCCATTGTCCTACCGATATCATAGGCTACCATTGAGATCAAAATGGGTATTGAGTTACAAATTAGTCATCGATATCCAAAGCAATATCTCGGGATTGCTCTTCTTGTCCTCTCATTGGCATCTTCCACAAAGAGTTACTAGTAGACAATGCTCCCATATATGGATATATATCTTTCCACAAAATCCAATTTATCACACTGATGCAGGATGCCGATTTAATCAACTCGTATTGAACCAGTGCCTCAGTTAGCCTTTGTGCACAACCTTTGCACAAATCCACACACAAGTCATTTTGAATCAGTCTTCCCCTAGCATCAAAGTACAACCTATCATTCGAACGACGAACATCAGAAACATCTCCTCAAGTAGTCCTAGAAACTACCTAGTAAACCTACACCAAGCATACATTCATTGAAATCATCCATTCAACCAATCTTACAAATCTGGGACTTCATTATGGATAACATGATGAATAACAGGATTGTTAGAAGGCAGTATTCAGCATTCAGTCGAAGGGGTCATTAAATAGAAAATAATCGGTATTCGGATGACTATTCCAAATTATTCGATTTTTTATTTTTTTAATATAAAAATTATTTATAATACATATATTCTTATATTTTTATACATATATGGTCATTATTTAATATGAATCCAAGAAAAAGTACCAATCAATGTAATAGATATATAGAATTTGACATTTATGGCGATATCGTGGTAACATGTAACCCATAAAAATTGAAAATAAATAAATAAAGATATCAAAAAGTCGAACTCCAGTCGGCCTAATAGTCGGGCCAGTCGGCCGACTATTCGATCGGGCAGACTATTGCCCAACTGGAGGTTTGTTCAGTCAGGGATCCCCCAACACCGCATAGTCGGACCGACTATTCGGAATAGTCAGCCAACTATTACAACACTGAAAGAAGGTATCCTATCCTTCGACAAATCCAGGGCTTCATAATAGGCACAACCAAGGGATGAATAATACGGCTTCACAAGTAAAGCGAGAATGGGCCGACCATCCCCAAGTAAGGTGCACCGACACCAATCCTGTATCATGCATATAAATATGATAGGAATAACAAGTGCCAATTCTCTGTTATAACCAACCCGCACCAAAATGATCCATATATTACTAAATGGTAATCCAGCTTATATGTTAGAAAAGGGAACATTACTAGATATCACAGAAGTTAATTGTACAATTAGGGTTTAGGTTGGAAAAAGGGCTTCTTATATCCCAGCAATCTTCAGTGGTTCAACAATAATCTAAAAGGTGAGAAAATCACTAACAGAATAGTGAAGAGACTTTAAACACAATTGAAAAAGGGAGACGAAGCACACTTGTTCGTGCTGGTTTATCCAGACACTAACTTCACAGTAATGACAATCATGTTCAAAGCTAGAAGAGGAACCCTTAAGTACTGGGTGGCATAGATGAGCCCTATCAACTGTCCCTTCATAGACTTCGCGCTCCCGCCTGCTGAAAACTCAGAGAAACTCCAGCCTCTCGGGGCCAAAAACCTGTCTTCATTCAGTATTGCCAATCCATTTGCCAAAAGAAGCAATCCTTCCAACAATGTCCACAAGCCCATTCCTGAAAATATTTATGTCAAAAAAGAAGAGTTTCCTCTATACTATGAAAGAAGTTAATCACATATCTTGAGCATTATTTCACTATAGGGAAGAATTCAACAGCATAACTTAAGCAACACATAAAAAAGGCTTTTCAAAGCATATTTGGGTGACATAAAGCAATAAGAAGCACGATGCTAACACAAGATTATATCTTTACGTGAGCACTATGTTTCTACACAGGATCTTTGGGGAAAAGAACTCTACTAAACACAATTCTGGGAAAAAAAATATTGAATGTTTGGTTTAGAAAGACAATCTTTTGAAAAAGTACTCCTCTAAACACAAGTTGGAAACTGAAATCTTGAATACATTTGAATGGTTGTTTTATAGAGAAGTATCACTTTTTTGGCTACGGACGGTCATTTTCTAAAGGTGAATTTATCCCATTCCATAAAGTCTGCAGATTCATTAAAAAAAGAAGACGAGTCCACCACTGGAAACACTTGCAGAGGCACACATATTTTTAGGGTAGACTCCTCTTCTTTATTGCAGTACCTCTTTCCAAATGTTGTTTTGAAGTAAACCTTATACAGGATTTTGTTCCGAATTGCAGCAATATATAAGCAATGCAGGTTGCCCATTCCATTATACCGATCCGAATCCATTTGACCCTGTTAACTGAAGGCCGTATCGGCGATATATCGCCGATATATTGGTTTCGACAAGGAAAGGATTTCGATATTAACTATTATATCCTTTTACAGGGATATCGGCGATATATCGCCATATTTGCTCATATTGGTCAAAAAATTGAATGACATATTAGAGGGATATAGTTATGAAAATCCATGGAAGCATTTTTCAAAAAAAAAATAAAAAAAATTTGAAAAAGAAGAAAATGGAGTAGGTAAGTTACCGACTCCATGGAGTAGGATCCCTTTTCTCTCTATATATATTGTTTCGAGTTGGGGATGTTGGCCCCGCACCACCGCAAGGGGGAGGGGGGGGGGGCAACCTTGGCCCCCCCTAGCTCGCTGACCGGGCAGCAAGACCCCCGTATTGGAACGGTATGGTGCGACATGATGGTGCATACAATGGTTCTTCAACTTGGGGGTGTCCAATCAATTTTAATTCTTCTTCTCCCTCCCCCCTTCGAGAATATTATTATGAATTATGTCTCTTAAAAAATTCCATATCCGCTATGAGAGACAACATGGTAAGGGGGCCGATTCAGATCCTCCATGAAATTCTTAGTTTTAGGTAATCTCTTTTACAATATTAAACTGATTTAAATATTTTTCATTTATTTTTGTAATTAGATAAATCTTTATACCAAAGAAAACATTGTCTCCTTAAACATTATGTATATTTTTTGAATCAAATGCCTCATGTTAATGCCATTCGCTATGTCATGTGACTAATATGAATGGCATGAGCGAGTGATATAAGGATCATGCATAATCTATAATTATGTGTTAAGAATATCTACGGTATATTTGCAAGTTATTTCATGTAGTAAGAATTTGAATGAATTTCATTTTCAATATCTATAAGTCAATTCTTCAAAAAAATATCTATAAGTCAAGAGTCAACATTTATATCTATACGTTCGAAATGATCGATATATGCGATATAAGCTTCATAGATGATCAATATGTGTGATCTAAGAGTATATTTCTAAATTATTTAGTGATCTAAGAACTTGGATGAACTCCATTTTCAATATATATAGGTCAACAACTAACAATACCAACGATATGTTCGATATGATCAATATGTGCAATATAAGGATCATAGTCTTCATAAATGATGTATATGTATCATCTAAGTGCATATTTGTAAATTATTTAATGTTACAAGAACCTGAATGGAATCTGTTTCCAATATCTATAGGTCAAGAATAAACATTAGTTACGATATGTTCGATATGATCGATATGTGCGATATATGTGGTCTAAATGACCGATATGTGTGACATAAGTGTGTATTTGTAGGTTATTTGTTGTTTTAATATCTTAGATGATCTTAATTTCTGAAAAAATGGAAAAAATGACTTTTTTGAATTATTTCTGACATTTCCACCGATATCGTCAATATATCGGCGATATATCCCGATATATCCATTTCCAAGCGGACCGAAACGATATCGATATGACCTTCCTTACTGTTAAGCAACTCCACACATCAACTACCCATCATTTTGGTTTACCATCCACGATGAGTAACCCGTTGATCCGAGTTAGTCTTGTCATCCGATCTTTCCTTCCTCACTAGAATCAAGGCATACTGTCCTTCAAGATGATTTTTTTTTGGAAAAGAACTGATGTCCTTCAAGATGTCTTTTTTCTGGAGTCAAGGCATGCTCGTTCTATAGAGGATCCCAATCATTGAACTCCTATTGGGTCCAAATCATTCATCGAATCTTCTCAAGAACAGGGAAATAAGCCGGCCTAGGAATCTTGTCAACCCCGCACAATACCATCAAATTCTACACTAAATGCGCTATTCGAGATCAGCTGAAGTCCAGATCGTGCAAATTGGATTAGATAGTTTAATGAAAAAGAATAGCTAGTTATCTGGCTTCCATTGGAAAGAAATCAACCATATCTCTTTAGTCTTAAAATTTGTTGCCCCTAACTTCAGAGTACTGGCCCAAAATCAATCGTATTTCTTTGGCGTACTTGCCCTAAAATTCGGATCCACAGGCCTCAAATAATATTTTTCAGAATCAGACATCGTCAGTATCAAGAAAGAACCAAACATGCATCAACAAGCAAAGAAACAAGGCTTCTGCATTTGTGGGAATGGGGGATCAGGGTAGAAGAAGTCAAACACCATCCAAAAGAAAGGGTAAAAACAAGCTTACAGATGATGCTGTTGGATGGCGCGAAGGCGGGACGGCGGGGGGCGGAGCGGGGCAAGGGGACGGCGGGTGGTGAGGCGTGGAGGAGGGCCGCGGTTGGAGCTGGAGGAGGAGGCACTGGCAAGCCTTAGCCTTGAACGAGAAGCAAATCCGGACAGCGAGAGCTTGGGTGCGGGGAAACGTTACGAAGGGTTGATACCCGACCGGGTACCCGGTTTCCTTCCGAGTATTCCACCGGGTTGGCCCGATATCGTTTCGTTGGGGGATCTCATTCGTAGTATAATATAATATTTGGGTAATTTACTATTAGATCCATGAGCTTCAGCACAAATGTGAAATAGTATTACCCTAGCTTTGGCTCCACAACTTATTTTTGAAGAAATGAATAGTTATTCCCATTGGCACTTCTCAAGGCCTCGGGTTGAGCATTGGACCGGGCGAGCATGACCCAGCCTGCAACCTGACTCGTTAAGCCTGACCCGAACTTGAATCCGTTTACATTTGGGTCGGGCTCGAGCCTTAAAAAAGAACCCATTTCTAAAACGGGCCAAGTCCGGGTTCAGTAGAGCTCGACCCGAAGCCCGATCTCAAGCCTATATAATATAATATATATAATATATTACTTTAACCCAAATCCCTCATGGTCCATCCCAATCCCCTTCAAACCCTATCTCCACTCTCTAACGATACTACCCTGTACCATCATTTCAAAGTTTTGAAAAAAATTAAAATCTATATGAAAAATCAAAAGTTTTTTAAGAGAAAAAATCAAACAAAGTTTTTTTTTATCTAAATGCCATAGGGATGTCAAAATTCTTAGATTTATCACTAGTTTTTTTAAAAAAATATTTTTAAAAAAAAGATATTTCCATATCACTCGTTGAATTAAGCATTTAAAAAAATCAAAAAATTTTAAAAGGGAAAAAAGTTACTGAACCGACCCGACCCGAACCCGGCCCGTTTAACTTCGGGTCGAATTCGAGTTCGTGCTGGTCCATTCAGTTTTTTTGGACCGCGGCCCGATCGAAACCCGAAAAAATAAACGGACTCGAATTTGCGTCGATGGCCAGCTCGATCCGCCCGACCCGATAATCAACCCTACTCAAAGGTGAGATGGAGACTTAGCTTTAAGAAAAGATCGGATGGGTCATAAGGCCTACCTCCCACTCCTTTCTCATCCTACTTTTGTGCAGCTTATGAGATTAGAATTAGGCATTTTGACGCAAAAGCTATGGGTACTTAGCAATGACTGCTAAAAATCCCAATGGTTAATGAGACGTTAAACTTCATATAGTGTTCTGAATGGTAAACTAAAAAGAACAAATAAGAAATGATGGTGTTTCTTTTTTAAAAATAAAAAGTGAGGGTCAAATTGATAACTTGAAAAGCTAGGGATTGCATTAAAATTGGATCTAAAGTTTCATAGCTTCTTTTGTTCATTATTTGTAAATACCTTCTTTTAGAAGGATAATTTATCTACACATTATATCAACACGGATTTTCTTTATAATCAAATATCTGCCACTTACATTTCGTATGAATAGACAGCAACCTAACTATATGCTACACTTTACCAAAACATTCCATAAGAGATCATTATCGGAATATAATAATAATTTGATAGGGTTATTCATCTCTTTAGCCATTATTTGTGTTTAGCTTTCCAAATTATCAGTTAATAGAAGTAACAAAATTTTGACGTTTATATATCTTCCCAACTAGTAGTTTGCAACAATGACACATGCACATTAGGGTAAAACCTTTCCAATTATACATAACTAATGTCGATATATTGTTCTCATGGGTTTAAATATCATAATTTTTAATAAAAATGTGATATAAATTTAGAATTTTCTTCTTTGATTTTGTACGGAGATTATTGTAACACCGGTCCCTCACCCGATTTGGATATGACTGAATGGTCTCGTGTCGGATGTAACCTCTATTGCAACCAAGATCATGATCATCCAATATTAAGTAACAGATGATCACATCAACCAACCACAACTAACCTCATAAACATAGAAAAAATTCTATGGATTTAACATAAAATATAAAGAATGATGTCAAACACACGCTACAATGCATAATAAAAGTATTTAGTTATGGATTGAAAATATTAGGAAAAAAGTTCTCAATTTAGATTTCACTGATATCCGAATCAGTGTGAACTGCATAGAGGAAAAATAGACCAAAACATTCGAGAAAAGTGCAACTAAATGTAATAAAACTTTGGAATTCATTCATAATATTTGTGGTCCACCGTGGTGAGATCATCACATTTAGTGATGACCACTCTAGATATGGCTACATCTACTTGCGATATGAGAAAGAAGAAGCACTTGAAGCCTTTTCAATAAGGTCTTTAAGACGGGTTATTAAAGTGGTCAGATCAGATCGGGGTAGTGAGTACTTTGGTAGGCACACTGAAACAGGATGGATGGCATGTCCTTTTGATCTTGAAGTCATTATCACATAATATTCCATGCCTGATAGACCTAGCCCTATAGTCTAGTTAGAGTAGTTGATGAATCACAATTTCATCTCTCTTAAAAGAATTGTTGCAGTACAGGAGACAAAAATGGATCAAGCAGAGACCATACTTTTGAATATGTGGAGAATTTAACTTGGTAAGTGTACCAAGGTCGAACGCAGGGACACACGTTATCTCAATGATTAATCATATTTCAATGTTCAAATTAAGTGAATAAATCATCTACCAAGGTCAACAAAACATACACATTGCATAATATAATACGATGCAAACACAAGATACAATGTATGATGAATGAACCAAATATATTTTTTATTTGGATTTTCATGCAAGTTAAAAGTGAGCTAACATGCAACAGAAAATCATGATATGCAAACAAAAATGAGATGCATAATTATGCCCCTAAATGATTACGTAATTGAGCAAGGTGAAGAGAATTAATTTCATGAACATCATTAAGAATAAATGAATAGGAGATACAAATTTTGAATTTATCATGTCGTTCTATGTTTCATAATATCATATAATTAATATCATTAGATAGGTAATTAAATAAGAAACAAAATGAAATTGAAATCACTGAAATTGGAGTTCGTATGCTCAAGATGTTAAGGAAATGATCTAGGGGCATAATTGCAAATAAAAACATAGAAATAAATGCAAAAGATTCACAAACAAGTCCCTGGATGGGTATTTTTGCAATATTAAAAAGTTGGGTGGGCTTCGGTGCAATTTTCCCAGATACACCACATGAGGCACACACATGGACCTGTATGCAAATATGGAGACTGCGTTGCATGATTGCAAATTTCCAAGCCATAATGTGCTGGGCAAATGGGCGGAGGTTCACAGGAGGCTTGGGTAGCTGTAGGTGGCTCGAGTTGACTTCAGATGAGGTTCAGTCCCACCGAGCTTCCGTGCTCCGGATGAGTAATGTGGCTGATCCTGAGCCGTTGGATGAACACCGAAGGGGTTCCATCCAACGACATATGTAGCTTGTGGTTCCTCCTCCTACGCTCGACGGTGACGTAATTGGAGCTCCGACGAGGCTGCTAGAGCTCCACCATGCTCTTCCGTGCATGCTGAAGATCCATGAAGATTTCGGGGACAATGGTGCTGAACAGTACCGTCCCTGACTTTTCATGGGCCCTAGGCAAAAGAAAAAAAGGCCCTTACAATTTTTTTTACTAAGAGCAAATTGTCCCTAGTGTGTTTACCATCAAGTATAAAATGAAAGATTATATTTTTGGAGAACAATCGACCCTTATATAATCTCATTAAATTTTTAGTTTTAACATTGAGTTGTTCAATGCAAATTTAAATATGTAAGGACCCATTTTTTAGTGAGTTGTTTCACAGAAAATTCAATTTTATAAGGATCCACTGAGAAAGATATTATTTTATTCATAAACTAAAAATCATATTACATATATTTTGGGCCCCCAAAACTAATGGACCCTGGGCATTTGCACTTCAAAACCATGCCCAGGGCTGCCCTGGTGCTGAAGCTCGAATGAAGGCGAAGGTGCGGAACCTCTTGGAAATCAATGACGACGTTTGCTCGCTAGATTTTTATGGAACACATTGACACATTATTATTCTTCATTACTTAAAAATAAAACCCACATAGAATCTTCATGACATCATTAAGTATTGAGTGATTGTCATTTCTCCTTATTTGAATACCATCAGCTCATTCTCCAACCACCACAATCATACATAATTTCTGTGCGAGAATAGTATGATGAGTGCATCCCATGCTTCGTTTTGAGTGTTGGATTCTTGCATATGTTCAATAAAATCCTCCTCGATCATTTTCTTGATAACAAACATTGCCTCCTCGGTCTTAATATTCTATTTCCTTAGTGCATTACCATTTTTGTTGATGGCACTACCACATCGCCACCAATAGGACCTCCCATATGTCATGTCCTTAAAGATAGAACTTGATGCATGTCTTTCAATAGCTGTAGTTGTGATTGTTCAACTTCTTGATGAAGTTGATTGAACCATTGTCGTATGCCATATCGGTCAAAAGATCTTCCATAACTTGCTGAAGAAATTGGTCCCTAATCGCATTGACTTCATAGTCCTATATTGTGTGTGGGTAGAACCTTCCCTTAGAAGTTCTCGAGGAATGACTCAATGTATGGATAGAAAAATCCACTTTCTAACTTCAAACAAAGATGATTTTACTTTTATGGAGGACAAACACAACTATATTATTTGGTGGGTGGGTACAAAACTCCTAACAAAACATATCATTAGAATCTAGAGAAAGGAAAAGCCTATGATACCACTTGTAGATTTCTTGACTCAAAGAAATGATGTGTTGTACATTGCTACTCTAAAAATATAGCACATACAACAATCACTCAATTCTCTACCAAGAACTAGCATTCACTTGATCACTGCAACAAATTACTGAAGCTCTTCTCTCTTTCTTACTTGCATTATGACCACACACACGCACACACGCGCATGCACACACACAATATAGGACTATGAATGCCCTAGAAAGATGGATGTTGTACCCAAGAAATTTCTAGAGTTTAATCCTCTTAAGAAAATTATAGAGAAAGGGAGTCTTATCTTCTCAAGAATATCCTAGAAACGTGGATTAATCACTCAAGAAATTTCCAGAAATGGAGAAATGGGTAGTGTCCTTTCTTATTTCAACAGTCCTCTGTTTTGGTCCTAGACCCACATCCTGCTCCCCCTTTTTAAAAGGGGTTCATAAAGGTAGTTTACTTTTGACACTTGTAATACTGTAAATAGCTCACTGACAGCCTCCTCCTGCCTTAGACAACCATAGATGCCCAATCCTTTGCGATTTCGGTCATTGGTAAAAAAAAATAACAGAGTAACCTTGCAAGTTGCTATTAAATCTGAAAATACTCACTTCAGTTTTTTAATATTTTGAGAAGATGCCATTCAGTTATCCTTGTATTATTGTTAGGATGCTTTAAGTTAAGAAAGGGTGACTCCCACTCCATCTTACTTCAACTCTAAAAATTTTGGCTTAGTGGCGCAAGACCTAACTGTAGTGTTAATTTTCATATATAGAAGGAAAAAGATAAAGTATTTGATTTTCTTCAGGCTAAGGTTTCTTCCTGGTTGTGCCCATCTGCACTGGTTTAATTTACTGCAACTAAAACCTGTCACACTATCCACATTACATATATGAATCATGACCCATCATATATGTAGGACAGATATCGTTAATTTCTGTGAACCAACCAAATAACATACAACACTGCCCAAATGGCAGCATCAACAGCTGTAGTGCCCCACTGGTTTTAAATCTTCTCCAGAACGTACGCTCCAGTGTTCTACAACGTGATGGACAGTACATGCACATCAAAATATATAGAAACAAGTTACACGCTAATTAATAAAGCAAATCAAAGGCAGTCGTGTTAAGGTTGCGTCAATTACTGTTCGATTTTCTTATATTAATGGACTCCAACATTAAACTAACTCAAGTTGCTGAATCCTCCAGTGATGTTGAAGGACGGAACGACGTCCTGGAGGAGCCCGTAGTTGGAGATCCCGGAGTTGGTTCCTCCTCCTCCTCCGTCGCGGGTTCCTTCGTAAGGATTGTAAGTGTGGCCGCGTAACATGAGCAGGCTTGGCGACGGCAGGGTGGAGGAGGATGAGAACGACATGTGTGCGTGATGACCGCGGATGCTCGAGGGACTTTGGTGATTGTGCTGGCCTTCGTATGTCGTGATGACCGTCGACGGATCCTGCCATGATCTCTCCACTCTCTTCTTCACCGTGCACTTCGAAGATGTGCACCTGTAGTAGCTCCTGTTCCAAATCAAGATATTGATATGAAATTTGTGGCAATATATTATTAATTGCAATTGAGTGATGTTAATGTCTAAATCCACTGGCACAAGATGAATTTCGTCAAGGTTTGTTGCCACGAGGTATTTTTGTTGTAGTGAGAGCTTGTTTGAATAACGAAGATCGCATGCTTGAGTATCATGATGCACAATTAGGGATGAAAACTGATCGGATACGCCTATTTCCATATCCATATTCGCTTGAACTCTATCGAATACGAATACGGATACGGATATGATTCGGATATGCATTAAGGAAACCATATTCGTAAAAATATGGATACGAATCAAAATCGGATATATATCGAATCCGAATACGGATCGAATAAAGTGCGGATCCGAATATAGATTGAGTAAAAAGCTAATCCAAATATGAATTGAATAAAGAGTGAAATCAAAATATAGATCCAATAAACATGAAATCCGAATACGGATCGAATAAAGACCATATACGAATACGAATTGAATTTTTATCAAAGTTCATAACAATTTTTAAAAAATGACAATGAAATACAAACAAGTTGCATCATGACAAAAGGCAGCATTGAGATGACATGTGTTCTTGACCGAAAGCAAAATGGAAATAGGATTCGTAACTTTTGTTTGTGCCCATCCCCAAACAAATGGAAGTTTATTATTATCATTAACATATTGTATTATATAATGTGTAATACTACTATAATAACACGGGTTTGTGGTTTATATTATATTAACTAATATATAAAAAATATTAAATATTGTATTCGGATATCCGGATCTGGATCCGGATATTCAAGCCATTACCATATCCGTATCCGTATCCGGAAAATTTTTATAATCCATATCCATATCCATATCCGATCCGTATTTGATTAATATTTGGATACAGATATCCGTATCCGATAATTTTTCGAATACGGTAAGCGGATATTCGGATATATTCGTATCCGTTTTCAGTCCTATGCACAATTCAGTCAGTAACTTCACATGCGGTGAGTTTATTACTACGGTCACAAAAACAAAATTATCTCACAAGAATAAATAAAATTATCTCACATGCGGTCAGACTTGGAGGTGGAAGATCCCATGACGAGTCAAAATCTTCATGTGGCTGATGAGCAGAGAGATGTTGTTGACTAGCGCTCGGAGGGCTAGGTTGTTCCATGGTTCTGACGATTTGTGTAATCGTTGTTCCGAAGATGTGGAGGATAGTGACCATCTTTTCTTTACATTACCAATGTCAAAAGAGGTTTGGAGGAGTTAACCCTCATTGAGGTCGTGACGGAGAACTTTCATTCTTTCTAAAATTCAGTTGAGTCGTCGAGAAATGGCCAGACATCTGTAAAGGTTCTGACGACCGCAACGATCTGGGCGATATGGCTCGCGACGAATGGGGTGTTATATATTTAGAAGAGAGAGATATTATGTAGAGAATGTGGTACAACATGCCAAAATCCTTGAGGATTCTTGATCTTTGTAATTATGACCTCTAACCAGTGAATATAAAGTTTTTTGGTTGCACCATTTTTCCTTTCAAAAAAATAAACAATATCAATATTCGTTTATATATCATATCGGTTAAGAATATAGCTAAATATTATTTGTTATAAAATTATTTTTGATTTGTTTGGAATTTATGATGTTTATCATGCCATTATTTGTTGACTAACATAGTGATTAACATGATAATTAATATAATGACGATTATTTGTTCAATTATTTGTTGATAATTTTTTAAAAAGATATATTAATCATCATCCATCTAGCAATAACTTGATTTAAAAAAAACTCAACCGACAATCTTCACAACAAAATGAATTTATAGTGACGTGACAGTATATTGTTTGTTTGTTAAATATATCATATTTCTTAAGAATATAAATACAAATATTATTTGTTACAGAATTATTTTTGATTTTTTGGATTTTATAATGGTTGTTATACTCATCTAACATTTAATATTATTTGCAGTTATTTGTTGAAATTTTATTATTAAAAAGTTGTACTAAAATTTTATTATTAAAAAGTTGTACTAATCATGATCCATTTATCAATAATCAGATTACTCTAAAAAGTTAGTGGGCAATCACTACAATAAAATGATTCTATAGTGACAGTTTTTAAATCCGTCACTATATCATTAATTTGCTAAATATGAAATGATGAAGATTTATCATTGTAAAATAAATTTTCACACTTGAAATTAGTAATCAATGTCATTATCCATTGTTATCTTTTGCTATTTCTTCCAAAATTTGAAATAATTGTAGTTTTAGGTATAAAAAAACATTTCACAATAAATAATATTCATCACTATATATTAAACAGGAATGATATAGTAACATATATACTTTTAAAAAAAGTCACTAGGATCTATTTATTATAGTAATAAGTTGTTATATGATTTGTAGCTAAAAAAGTCACTAGGATCTATTTGTAATATATACTTAAAGCAGTGAATCCCATCTCGGGATGTCACCTTCACGGTATTCCAAAAAATGATTTATTGCTAAAACTATGTTAATAAAAATGGTATTGAGATTGACTTTTAAAAACCCAATATGTTTGGCAATGAATATTATTCGCTGTTATGGAATCAACATCGAAATATATAACTAATGAATCCTTAAATTAGTCCTGTCGTAACTCCATTTTGTTGTCCCAGGTATAGTCAAATAACTACAACTAATGTTTTTAACTTAATTTGGGAGCATGATCTTTTGGGTAAGGTATTCATGAAGCAACAGGAATAAGGAGATTAAATTTCATATAAAGAGACGTTTTTAACCTCTCCATCACATGGATATTTTTGAATCTTTGTTGGAATATCCTCCAATGTAATATATATACTACAACTATTAATCATCACAGAATTATCTCTTTTAAAAAAAATTAAAACGATTGTCATATTTATTGACAACAACATCATTAATTCAAAAACTATTATAAAAAAGTATTGAAAAAGTAAAGTATTGTTGACAGTATTGTTCATTTGATGCTATTGTAGCATGCGACAATCATAAATTTACATATTATATTAGGTTGTTATAAATCTAATATCGGAAGACATAGCAATGAATAACTAATCATTTGTCGTTATAGCTCCACTTTGTAAAATATTAGATGTAGAAACAGAAATACATGATTGTAGTACATCACCAATGTAATCCCATTATGTTCAAATAAGCACATGGGAAATTCAATAAATTATATTGTTCTTACGTGAACATTGAGAACTGGTATCTCACAGGGCACAATGATAACGACACGTCTAGATTTGGTCCATTTGTTGTAGTGTTTGCTACTCAAACTCTCCATTCATCCCTTGTCCATATCATATATGTGTTTCTTTGGGACGATTCAAAATCATACTTATCGGAGGATTAAGGGGATCTAATGATGATATCAATAGGATTATATCATATCTTCGTTGGATTTGGATCTATTGATAATTAGAGATCTTCATGAATAAAGTGGCGTGTAATTACGGCTGTGCTTAGTTACTTGCAGTGCGGATGTTGATAAGGCTATAGGATGGTTAAACCTATTGAAAAGTTCTTAGTATTAGGGTTTGGACCATGACTTGGAAAGTTGGATGCCAATTATAGTAAAAATATATAAATTAGGACCTAGTCTAATCGCAACCTTAGACTGATCAGGAAATCTGAATGTACACGCTACAACCATGTGGAACTAAGTACCACACAAGTCATTGTTAAATACATATTAACCGATGCTATTAATTGTGGCTTAGAAACATGATGTTAGTTGCAAGATTAAAACATGTAGATTAGAAGAAATTAAGAAGCAGTGACCTCGGGTAGGGGCTGTTCTTGACAGCCTTCTGGCCATACTTCCTCCAGCGATACCCATCCTCGAGGTGATCCACCTCGCTCTTCGTCACGAAGGCGAATCGCGGCTCCCTCTCCTTCTTCTCGGCTTTCCTCTTCTCCTTTGTCCTGTTCAGCACGGATCTAGGTTAGGCAAGTGCATCCATCATTGAACACCAATGTGAATTATTGGTTCCTTTGTATCCCCTTGTATAGATATATATATGAAAACGACCATTATTCTAAAATATGCAACACCAAGTGTTATCTGTTGTGAAGTTATATATAACATAATACTCCTTTTTTATACTCGTGATTCATCGAGCAGCCACACCATTTTGTTGGTTGCTGCTGAAAATAGAAATTATAATTAGCATAAAAAATCAATCCAGTCGGAAACTATATATATGCAATGGGATTGCATTTGTCGGTGCACATAAAACTAACAATGACTCGTGTTGTGTTCATACGACAAGTGCTATTTATTGGCTTAAGTCTATATTTTGTTATAAACGTGACAAGTCATCTAAAGTTTATTTATCATGACCGAAATTGGTGATTTATATCTAACCTAAAGTCGTTACCATCTGAAAGGACTGCCACAGCTGTTCAGTAAAAATAAACTTCTTTCTTCACCAGGAGACATATATATCGTATATATCCCACACAATAACTTGTTCAGATGTCGTCGACAGACATACTATTTATATTTAAAAAAACTTGTTTACCAGTAAACAAAAAAAGAGTAGATCTCCACCTCAGAAAAGAGAAAAACCTAAATTATAAACCTTCACTAAGAACATATATGGTAATTTTACTACAGGACAACAATTAAACCTACACTTTCGTAGACTTGGCAGCTTCCTCGCAGGACTTCCCATGCTCAACCTCCGGATCCTTCTTGCAGGACTCCTCCTCGGCACCGGCTTCGATCGACGAAGACGATGCGGTCGCTTCAGACTTTATCACCGCTGGATCTGTCTTCACCTCAGCAAGGTCTGAAGGTGCTGATGACTGCAGCAAGGGGGGGTACGTAGAAAAGGGTCCATAATCAAGAGATCCGTCAGGATAATAGCCGGTGAATCCCATGCAGGGATCCAACATCGCACCATAATCAGCAGATCCCTGCGAGCTGAAGGGGGAGAAGGGGTGGAAGTAGAGGTTGTCTTCGTTTCCCGACATGAGGAGATGATCAGGAGATCTATCTCAAGCAGAGGTGTGTGTCACAAGATCCAGGTTGATGATATAGATATAATTATGTGCAGAGATGGAGAGAGGAGGTGATCAGATGTGCATGAGCAAGTGGGGAAGGAGGCGTGAAGAGCAAGACCCTCTCGCTCCGGTCCTGGACATATGCTTTTTCTAGGGTTGGATTTGGATGGGTTCTTATCTTAATGCCAAGCAATATAATTCCATATAATATAAGTGATGGATAGTTATTGCGATCTTCTCCACCTTGAAAAAGTTGTTGACTGAGTCGTAGATGATGTGTTAACATCGCGATATTCAACGTTACTTCACTGAACATGCATATGCATATATCTGCATCTGGAGTTTTTAATGGAAAAAAAAGCAGAATTTGACCCCCGACCATTAATTTGGTCTGAAGCACCGTTGGTTCGCAGCTGTTGAAGATGTATACAAGGTTGTGAAATCATGACATTGATATATATCAAACTTGAGTATTATCTTGAATGGGTCAAACCCAACACCAGTTACTGTTGTTTAGGTCTAATATCACCCCCTTCGATTAGATTAGCATGAGGCAGATCAAGCAAGCATGCGCGCAAGAATCGATCAATCAAGCAAGCAAGATGAACAACGTAAGGCAGATGTACAAGATCGACCTTTATTTGTGATTTTCCTCTGGGTCAACCTCTACTGATCTCTCTTCTTTGGTGGTAAAATGGTCCTCATAATCCAACACAGAAATAGAAAGGAAGTCCACGATCGTAATTGTTTGGTACCGAAAGAATCCATTCGCGTTTGTTGGTAGATGTCCACTTGATTTCGGCTCTGACCACTACATTTCTTCGTCAAACTATTGTTTTTTTAAATAGATACGTCCAGTACAACCGCGTCCCACATCAAACAAATAAACATATTGTAATAAATACATTTTCGCCACTGTCAATATATAAATCCATTACAAATTTGTAATTGGGAGTATTATTAAATCGTTACCCGATCGAAAAGAGATTAAGCTTATATATGAATAGTCATCTCCTTCGAGTTCGGGTACAAATCAAAGGATGTCTTAGAAATCTTAGAAGAACAGTCCATTCTTATTTTCATGACAAATAGTCGAAATTTTAAGTGTTTCAAATCCTATTGGTTGCTCACGTTGAGATCAATAAATTTTAAAAGGGAATATAAAATTTCCCTATTATCCCTTTCAGAAAATACAAAAATGATGGGCAAATTCCATACACGTGATTTTGACAGATGGATTAGAGAAAAAGGGTTTCAATATAATTTCATTTTTGAGCAAAATAAACACTGTTTAGAGGCTTAGAACAGTACTCGAACATTGATCTTTCTATAGTTTTTTTTTGCCAAACCTTGTTAAAATAAAAGATGATGGGTGTGTTGTAGAGGTAGGGTGAAATACACAACGATCAAGTCATCTAAAAGTAGACAACTGTCATTGTAATGATCAGTCAGTTTTAATAGGAAATTTTATTTATTTTATTTATACTCCTAAATTAGATGTATATAGTGCAAAATACGGTATTTATACATATAGTACATATAGACAATGTGACTCAAATATCAAAACTCACCCGTTTTATTCTAATTTTTCTAATATTTTTATAAATAGTATTAATTATAAAACAAAGTTAAAATATGAGTTTCGTTGATTTGGAGTTTTCTATTTAGTTATGACCCTTGGAAGTCGGCTTTTACAGCCTTTACAGCTCATTGTAGTATTTTTATATTGAATATTTTTTTTTGATATTTTTATAAAACAACGTATATTTTATAAACAATTTTTGTTAAGAAAAGATTTTGATTTTAGATTTTCTAAGTGGTAAATAAAATAGGTGAAATATTTATAAGGTGGAAAATGTATTTATGCACAATTTATGATCTAAGTTTTCTAATATTTCTATAAGTTAAGATCCTTAACTTCTCCTACTTATTTATTTTATTGACCACGTCAATATTGACCCGGTCTTAGGGTTAGGATCAGTCTGTATATATTTTATATACATCATTCTTTTTCTTTTCTTTTCATTTTTTCTTTATTGTTTTATTTTAGATAAAATAATTGTTAAAAATATAATATTAACAATTATGGTAAGAATGTTAATTAGTGTAAATTAGTGATATTTACATGTATTTTATCAAGGATTTTAGTCAAAATAAAAGAATAAAGGCGATGAGTCATATATTTATCATTTCCCTATACTTTACATTGGCTAGTCCCTTAGCAAATATATTTATAAATAAGTGCAAGTAAAAGGGAAAGAGAAAAATTAAAGAACTTAGAACATGCTTGTTTCTTTAAACCAAATATCACTTCATCCAAAATTTAGGACTTGAATTAGACCTTTGGATTAAAAGTGTGTCAGGACTCTATTAAAATTAGGATTTAAGCCTCGACAGCCCTCAAATTCCATAAATCATTATCCAATATTCACCTCGACAACCATCTCAGATTCACCCATTCATCACGTAAACTTTTCAGCTTTGAAAACAATCTGTACTCTCTATGAAGGGTCTTAGCTCTTCCTACTTAAAGAACTGAAGAAACAACCCATCCAGTAATACACTTCCATTGGACCCTCATCCAACTACTCGATCCTCAAGGAGGGGGTAGTTCCTTCTAAGACCATGTCATGTTGTGTTCACAATCGAATAGAGAGAGAAAAAAGAAGAATGGGAAGAGAACTGAAGTGTGATCAGTGCAATCACATCTTCTTGCGAAGTCTGGTCAGTTTAGCCAAGTCTCCACTAAGATAATGCAAAATTTTCTGAAGCTTGGACCATTGTGGTCATATTTGTATTTGGTGTTCGGCTTTTTTTGGTAGAAATTATTTTTGCACTGCATAGATCTTTTATGCCCCGATGGATATAGCATGTTTTATTTCCGTCCATTTTTTGGAGTTAGAAAAAATTGTGCCAGCATATCCTTACCTCGTTCGAAGCTTCATTTCAACCCCAATCTCTCCCGTCTTTATACGTCAGTGCCACTAGACAAGGATGGAAACACACCACCAAAATGAATTTCCCTTCGCAACTCCATGCAAGTTGAGCTAAGCGTAGAGCGTATGAGATTCAAAATTGGTTCAATTGGAGAAAAGTTAAACGGATTACGCCAGGTATCCTACTTAGGCAATATTGAAGTTGAATTCCGAACATAGTCTCATGAAATTCAAAGAACTAAGTCTAAAATACGTCAAGAGTCTTAATTCTAGTTCCTAATAAAGTCCCATTAGAATTAAGTGGATTTAGGCCTAAACCAAGCTCCATCTCTCAGATTTAGATCCATTCTGTTCAAGAATCAGACTTGTTCTAGAAAATGCAAATGAATGCAACAATTTTGTTATGAAGTAGATTTTTTGGCTTAATCTTTTTATGTGGGTTTTAAAAGGATTTTGTAATTTTTTTATTACTTTTAAAACTTTTTAATTTTTAGGCCTTTTTGAAAGAGTTAGTAAGGTAAATCAATTTACACAAATTTTACAAGAAGTTTGTACATTTTACAAAGGATTTTATGCACATTTATACACAACTTTATATGTATTTTACACATAATTTCATAAGTTTTTTACAAGTTTTAAATAATTAAGGATTTTATTAAGGTATTTTACAACATTTTTATATACAATTTAAGCCATTTTTAGTCATATTTACGGTTTTATTTACAGCTTTTAGAAAATCCAAAATATATACCCGTACTTTTAGAGGGTCATATTATTAAAAATATAATAAAGTATGAGTTATGCCTTCTAAATTATATATAGAATATATATACGACACCTCCTATACTTGACATGAACTATGCTCTTATAGTTATCAAAGAAGCGGCAAGTAAAGACATAACTCGGGCTAAGTATAGATTAGTGAAAGAATTCTATACTACAACGACTCAAAGAATAACGAATAAAATAATAGAAGTAAATCATCCCTTCTATACTTAGGATCGGATAATCCTAAGAATAGCATACTTAGAGCCGAAGATGATCGAGGTCAAGAGAATGTACAAAATCAATGACTCAGCTTGTCACCCCTATACTTAGGGTAAAATATACCTAAATGTAAAGAAGAATATCATATGTTGAGGGACAAGCGAGAGAGCAGACAATATAAAAATCAAAATAATCAAAAGCGACATGAGCGATATTACCCCCCATATACTTAGGGTAAAGCACATCCTAAGTATAAGCAACAACATATGTAATAAAAAAGAATGATGTGACAATACAGTGTCTACACCCCCTATACTTAGGATAAAGTACATCCTAAGTATAGCAAAATCCTAAGCGTGGGTGTAAGATAAAATTGAAACAAAGGAAGATTAAATCAAGAATATATACAAATTGATCTTGAAAATCAAGTATGAGATGCAAAGTATAAAGAGTGAAGAGCAAATCTCACACACAATGAATCTGGGCAACCTCAATGGTCAACAGTTCATGATCAAGGAGTGTCTTTAAACGTTGACCATTGACGCGAAAGGTGGAATCCGAAGACAACTCAGATATATCGATGCTACCATTGTTGTACACCTTCTACACAAGATATAGGTCTTTCCACTTGCTCTAAAGTTTCCCTGGAAATAGTTTCAATCTCGCATCGAATAGCCATACTTTCTGATCGGGCTCAAACTGCTTGTGACTGATATGAGCATCATGGCACTCTTTCTTCCGCTCCTTATAATGCAGACTACTCGAAAGGCTCTGTCTGTCAATTCCCCAAAGGCTGACAATTCTATTTGCCCCTGATCTCCCGCATCATCTAGACCAAAGATAACCTTTTTCACTGCCTACCAAGAACTATGCTTGATCTCAACAGGTAAGTGGCATGGCTTGCCATGAACGAGTCAAAAGGGAGATGTACCCAATGGAGTTTTGAAGGATGTTCTATAGGATCAAAGAACCGAGTCCAAAAGCCGCGACCAATCCTTTCGGTCTGGGTGATAACTTTCTGCAAGATCATTTACCTCCCTATTTGAAACTTCAGCCAGACAATTTGACTGAGGATGACACGGAGTAGCAACCCGATGGTTTATGTCGAACTCATTTGCAAGTTCTCTTACCTTGTCATTGATGAAGTGACTACCCCCATCTGATATCAGAACTCGAGGGACCCCGACCGTAAAATGATATGTTTTCTCAAGAACTTACAGACTTTATTCGCATCAATGGCCTAAGCAATGACTCACATAATCTAGAGCTAGAAGAATATACTCGAATCCCTGACTTCTAAGGAGCGTGCTCATAAAATCGATACCCCATGCATCAAAGACTTCACAGAAGTGAAACTACTGCATCGACATCATATCTCTATGTCCACAAGTACCCATTATCTGATAGTCAATAATCTCTTTATGAATACATGAGCATCCACAACGAGAGTCGGACACCACAGGACGGATTGAAGCACCTTCTGTGTTGTCCTCTTCCCTGAATGGTGTCCTCGATCTTCTAATCTATGGAAATATGTGAGGACACTATGGTATTACTCCTGAGGAATACATCGATGCTAGACGGAAATCCGCTCCTTCATGATAAAGGGTCAGATCCTCCCAATGGTAAGACTTGGCTTTCGCGAGGAAAGTTTCAAGTCTCTGCCTGGACGAACCTTGTAGGATCTTAGCAATAACAAAGTTCACAATGTCAGCATACCATGGAAGCAAGGCAATAGAAAGAATCACCTTGTCGGGGAAGGTCTCAGTGATTTGTGCATCAAATTTAGAAGTCTTGGGTAATTCTAATCAAGAGGGGTGATCCACCACTACTTCTTGACTCCAGGCTTATACTTGATATTTATATAGAACTCCTGGAGCAACATAATCTATCTGGTCTGGTGCAGCTTGGTATCCTTCTTATCCATTAAGTACATGATGGTGGTATGGTCAGTGAAGATGGTTACTTTTGATCCTAAGATGTGGGACGACCTAAATTTATCTTAAGCAAATACTACGGGTAGTATTTCTTTCTCTATAATGGTGTAATTCTGCTGAGTGGGATCCAAAGTTTTTCTAGCATAGTGTATGGTGCATGGAAAGTCATCCCTCCTCTGTCCCAACACAACCCCAATGAAAAAATCAGAGGCATCCATCATGCTCTCAAATGGGAGAGACCAATCGGGTGGCTGAAGGACATGTGTCTCTACAACCATTTTCTTAAGATTTTTAAAAGGCAAAAGACACTTATCATCAATAATAAACCTGATGTCTTTCTCTAGAAGATCATATAACGGTCGGGCAATTTTGCTAAAGTCTCAGATGAAACATCGGTAGAAATCAACATGCCCAAGGAAAGACTGTAACTGGTTTAAATTGAACGGTGGATTGAGATTCTTTATGATATCTACCTTGACCAGATCCACCTCCATGCCCATGTTGGAGTTGATGTAGGCAAGGACTGCCTATGAGTCATCATAAAATGACTCTTCTCCCAAGAAAGAACGAGATTAACCTCCGTGCACCTATGAAGCACACAGTCTAGGCTAGAAAGTCAGGAATCAAAATCATCATCGTAGATCGAAAAATCATCCATGAAGACCTCTAAAAAGTCACCCACCATGTCCGTAAAAATCAAAAGCATGCACCTTTGGAATGTAGCCGGAGCATTACATAATCCAAAGGGAATCCGTTTGAAAGCATACATTCCGAACGGACATGTGAAAGACATCTTTTCTTGATTTTCAGGTGCGATGGTAACCTGATTATACCCCAAGTACCATTAAGAAAGCAGTAATAGTTCTTCTCGGCTAACCTCTCGATGATATGATCAATAAAAGGTTGCAGAAAGTGATCCTTCTTGGTCGTCTGATTCAAACATCTGTAGTCCACACAGACTCGCCAAGAAGTTTGTACTCGGGTAGCGATCTCCTCTCCATCATCATTTATCACTGTAGTGATACCCGTCATCTTGGGTACCACATGTAATGGACTAACCCCCTTAGATTCGGAGATGGGATAGCTAAAATCGACACTCCATCACTTGGATATTTCCTTCATAAACAGCTCTTGAAGATCCAGGTTTAGCATGTGCTGAAATTCACGACATGGTTTGGCATCATCCTCAGGAAAGATGTGGTGGGAGCACAGAGCCAGGATAATCCCATGGAGATCCACTACTGACCACATGATTTTCTTGCGATTATTTTCAAGAATCTCCATCAGACGAGATTCTTGATCTTCGGTCAGATGATAAACAATGATGATAGGAAAATATTTTAGGCTCTCCGACAAGGAATATGTATTTCATGCTTTGAGGGGAGAAGGAACATGGTGAGCTTGTTTGACTAGGGCATGGGTATAGGATACTAGGCGATGAAGCTGCATTTCATCATCTTTATTCTATCATTTTGGCCCTAAAAATCGTAGTAAATACGTGTAAATAAGATTAATTTAGGCATTTTAGCATTCATGCATCATTGTGTAAATATTGTATAAAATGCGGTTTTTATAGCTAAAATTATAGAATAAATAAAAGAAAAGAAAAATAATAAAATATTGTAAATATTTTATGACCCGAAACCCCGAGACCTAGACATCTTGATGACTAGATCGACAAGGAATAAAGTAGGGGGAGATAAGGGCCGAAATACAATAAAAATCCCTTTCATTTAATTCATTCTTTATTCATTTTAGGACCTATTTTTGGTTCTACTTTTTATACTTCAAATAAGGAAACTTTGTACATGAAAGTTGTAGATAATTACATATAGAAAAATACAAAATTGATTTCACCCAAAAATAATATACAGATAAAAAGTTATGATCTGAATAAGAATCTAGAGTCCCAACTTCCCAGACCCGTATCTCACAAATAAAAACTCAAAATGTACCAAACTCACCTTTAATTATATATAGTTTAAAATAAGCTATTTATTGGCGGTGGTTTCGTATTTTTTGGAGTTACGGTTTGGAAATTGAGTTTTGGAACCCTATTGTATACTTGTGCAGATTAGAATATTCATTTTATTTATTATTCATTATTTTTTTAATCTTATATTTTTATAATTTTGTAAATATTATTTATAATATATATGTACATTAAAACAGGAATAAAAACCTAAAGAAAATATAAAATAAAATACTTGTATATAAAGACCTAGGTATAATACCTGTATACATACCTATATAAATCATACTCATATTGTATTAAGTGTACAAAATACATCACAAAAATAAAATAAAAATATATTTAAGTGTATAAAAATATTTTATAAATTTATAAAATAATAAACAAAAATAAATAAATTAAATGTATAAAATAAAAATAAAATCTTATAATATATAGATAAATATACCTATATGGACCTAAAAAGGGAACTTGTTATTTTTGACCTCAAAAAAATAAATAAAAATCACCATAAAATAATTTACAAAATTATAAAATTTTTTTATTTAATAACCTAAAATTAATAAAATCTTTTACTATTTTTAAATGATTTTATAAATTATTTTTTTCTAAGATTTTTTTTCTGATTGGTCCACGTGGACCGACCAGACTTCGCCCTTGGTTGACCTCGGTCAACTCTCTGACCGAGGTCTGGACATTGTCAGAAATGGGTTTTGTCTCTTTTTCTCGATTTTTTCGAGGCTCTTCCTTGCATCTTCTCGTGATGGAGCCTTCTGCAACTTTTTGCCTCGTCCATTGGTGATTCACGCCCAGGTGTTGTCTTGGGTTGTGAATCACTGATCACGACGAGGTGCCTCGTTCTTCATGCCGCCAGAACCATCCTCTTAAAAAGACCCTTTGACCTTCATTTTGAATTTGATCCCTCTTCCTCCACCCTTCACCGAGTTTGCGAGTGTTCTTCGAGTACCTGGTGACAGCAGCTCCCAGAGCACCCCTTCATGTGGAGATTGGCGTTGAATTGAGGTGTATCCAATTCCCTCGCCGGAGCTCCGCCCGAAGTCCGCACCTTCATCTCCGGTGAGTCTTCCCCCTTTCTTTTTGCTTCTTTTGCTAGCTTAGGTTTAGCTTATAATAGGGTACAAACAGTTTGTGTTTCCTCCTCGATTTGCACCGTGAATTGGTCCACGAAGATCTCGGCGGAGCTCCGCTCCGCCTCCGATTTCCAGCCAACTCCGTCACCGACATCCTATGCGGTCACCTCCATCTCCTTCCCTGTCACTCCATCATCACGAATCACCCCTTCACTCATCTCGATCTCGCTCAGATCGAGCTTTTCGAGCTCCTTCTCCGCCGTACGTCGAAGCTTGTCGCCGGACCTCCATTTCGTACCCATTCACCCCCGATTTTTATGCCAATTGCTTCGCATTTTTGCTCCGCTTCTAACCCTGCAAAGAAGAGCCCAAGAGAAGGCTCTATCGAGCCTCGAAATTCCAGGGACGAAGCCCCCAGGTGTCGACCTCCGTCCAGCCACTTCACGCCAGCTCAGCATCGGTTGAGCTCTCCATTGGACGCGGATCGCTCCCACGACCCTTTTGCCCTTGGTCTTGGGCCGGAAGAGGCCGTGTGTCGGCCACAATCGGCGATTGAAGCAGCGTCGGGCGAAGTTCTTCGTCATCATCCCCCTACCGTCAGATCGGGGTCGTTCTTCCAGCCACTCCGCAGCCGTAGGATCGGACTGCCTTCTAGCCGTTCGATCGTCCTCTCACGATCTAATCCAGACCGCTGAGAGTGAAGGGGTACGGGCCGTCCGATTGGCGCCACGTGTTAAGTCGAGCCGCATCAGCCGTCCGTCAGCGCCTCATCCTCGACCCTTGGATGCGACACGTGGATAAGTGACTCGCCCTCAGACGCACGATTATTTCCTGGGTATTTTGCACTTTAGACCCATCACTTTTTGTTAATTACAAATATTCCCCTGTGCGTAGATATTATAATATGTTTTGGGTAAATTGCACTCAGACCCTGTCGAGTTTTAATATTTGCATTTATACCCCTGTGAATAGCAGAACACGTGCTTTGTGCGTGACTTTTTGGTGAAATTGCAATGTTTTCCCTGTAACTTTTATATATTCGCAAAAATATCCCTGCTAGTAGTGTAGTTTCTCTTTGCTTCTAGTATTTATTTCATGCATCCATAAATCCCTAAAGAAGCCACAAAAATTAGTTTAAGTTCCTGTTTGCTTGCTCATTCACGCCATATCTTTGGATTTCATTTTCATTGCATTCTACTATTTATAAAAATTCAAAAACATGCATTTCCAACACTGTTTGCATTAGAAAATCCATAAAAAATATAAAAGCATATCAGAAAATTCTCAAAAAATATATTTTGCTTATCGTAGTGTGTTTTAGCTTCAGTCCAAAAATCACTAAAAATTACAAAAGAAAACTCCTAAAAATTACAAAACCCCTAAAACCTTCATAAAAACATTAAAAATTCTACAAAAATCCTAAAAATACAAACTCTATTTCTGTATTTTCCTTATTTTATTATCTTTGATTTAAAATTAATTTGAGGAATTTTGGACTCTGATTTATAATTTTCATCCTCATTTTAATTTCGGCCAGCAACTTTTATTCGCTGTTTTCAGTATTTTTGACTTTAAAAATACCAAAAAATTAAGAAAAATCTAAAAAAATCACAAAAACATTAGAAAAATATAAAAAACCTAAAAACATTTTATTCATGATTTTTTTCTTATTTTTACCTATTTTTATAAATACTTCATTCCTCCTCTTTCTTACTTTGCATATATTCTATTTCAAGAAAAAGAAAATCTACAAAAAAAATATATAAAATATAAAAATATATAGAATAAAAAAATAAAATATAAAATATAAAATTAAAAATTAAATAAAAATTACAAAATTAAAAACCCACAAAAAATCCATATTGGCTGAGTAGTTCACTAGATATAGGCCTTGACTTTTTGTCTGCTTACTTTACTCCGTGCTTCCTGTGTTCGACCCCTACTTGCTTGCCACTGTACAAT
Organism: Ottelia alismoides; assembly: GCA_037367405.1. NCBI lineage: Eukaryota > Viridiplantae > Streptophyta > Magnoliopsida > Alismatales > Hydrocharitaceae > Ottelia > Ottelia alismoides. Next base: position 137,914 of record JAZKJV010009715.1, read on the forward strand.
TTTTAGTAGGGTATAATAAATTTTGATCCTTGCTCTTGATTATTTAATTAATTATGTGGGTTAATTGTTGATCAACGTGAAGGCTTAAGTAGTCGCCTCAGCGACAGTGAGTCTGATTTGTCAGACCATTATTTAGCAGCTCTCGTCTTATCATTTTTCACTAGGTATGTATGAGTAAGCTCGAGCTGCTCTGACTTAGAAAGATCTGGAGACTGCTCATCTGATAACTGGATCTGTTGAACTGGCTTGTTCTCTAGGCTGGTTGTAAGATCTTCAAATTAGTTTTGAAGTGAAAGGAACTCTGTAAAGCACTGTTGATTATCATCTTCTGAATAAATCTATGAGTGACTGACAGCTCAGATTGTTCACTTCGGACTCATAGGGAGCAAAATTATCACAATGATATGAAAAAAGTACCAAAATTATCTCTGTTCCCCTTATCACTAATCAGCTCTAAGACCATGCTTTTCAATATCCCATCATCTAATATCTGAATCTTAGACTCGACTGAAGATGTGATGAAAGATTGTGTGCTCGGTTCATCCCAAATTACCTCATCATCAGTCTATACAAAATCACAGTCTTGATGACTATCGAGCTCATTATCACATGCTTGCTTTGACTCTTCTGATCTATCTTTGACATCTTGTATCGTCTCTATATGTATACTCTCGCCTTGGATGCGAAAGTACACATTTCCAATACCATAAATCGGAAATAGCCTTAGCTGTTGCCAAAAAAGGTTGTCCTAATATGATCGGGATATCAATCACACATTCAGGGACCGACATGTGCAACATGATGAAGTACAGGGGAATTTCAAACTTTGAAAGGTGATGATAACATCTTCAATTAATCCTTTAAGCCTCTTAACCGATCTATCTGCAAATTGTACGACCGTCCTGCTTGGTCGAGGAGATCCGAACTCAAACTTGTCGAGTAAGGAAGAATGAAGGAGATTAATTGCTGATCCGCTATATAAGAAAGTACGATCAAAAGTTTGATCGAGGATCTCACATCTAACATACGACGCTCTCCTGTCCAATCTCTTGGCTAGGAGACGATTCTGAGTTTTGTGACATGTATCCTTGGTCAACACATGGATTTCTGAGAAGTGATTGCACTGCCTTATCTTTCTTCGGACTATAGTCTGCTCTTTGAGACCTTTCTGCAGAAGAGGGATGTGTGCCAAGGCTTTCAAAAGAATGAGTTGGATCGTGAATTTGTCTAACATCTCTTTCGTCAGATCAACCATCTGATTCTTTTTGGAGTTTTCTATTTTTCTCCTTTTTCCAAGCAGAGTGCTTGGGGAAAAAGAATCAGTACATCCTCCTTATCAGTCTGTACAATAGGAGGATCAGAAGAAAAAAAAGATCTTTTTGGAAAACGGGGAGTTTCTCATGTAAATTATCAAGAGAAGATTCATGAGATCTAGATTGATAAACTGTCTTTTCTTTGTTTCTTTTTCTGGTTTTTCTCTTTTGTTATTTTTTTGTATTTTTCTATCATCATTACTATACAAAAAGAAAGGCAAAGCAACTGCATCAACAATGGACTTTGGTTGCTTCTCTTTAGTATTGGTAACATCAGCACCATCATCAACTTCCTCAAAGGGAGAGGTGACATCAACACCGCCATCATCAAGTTCAATCGGATCGCTTATATCATCAAGTGTATCTTGATCAAGTCTAGTTAAGTCTCCACCTACGGGCATCCTACCCCTCCCAAGAGAAATGAAATTGGCATTATCACAGTAAAGATAGTCATCTAAAAATATCTATGGCTGGAGAGTAGGTTCGATCAAATGTACCTGGTCTGAATTCCTCTTCAGAATATTCGAATTTGGCTTCAATCGAGCAGGAATAACAAACTCCCCTTTGATGAGATCAGTGACATGGTTCTTAAACTCATCCATTTCTCGCCTAAATGTGACTTGCTGGTCGGCTATGAAGCTAGCGAGATACTCAAGAGCTGGATTATCATGGAAGGGACCATGAGACGAGTCTCCTCGATGGTCCTGAGGTTGTTGCGGAGCTAACTGTTGCTGTGGAGAGTAAGATTGCTGATATCGAGAAGGATAAGTGTTCTGTCTCCACTGAGTTGACTGGTATTGACGAGGATCAGAATGCTATTGCAGTTCTCTATTCTGCCCAATTTGTGCATGTGGTAGCTGTTGGGAAGAGGCACCTCCGGAAGATCAATGGAAACGAGGATGATCACGATGGATCCCTAGTTGTTGTTGCTAGTTGTACCATATCCCATTGACCTCTGTTAATGGTTCATGCATCTCAAAATAAGTAGGGGGCATAGATGCTAATGGCTAATCACTCTGATACACCACCATATGGGTGTCAGATGATGGTGTCTGCTGGTGCTGCGGGTAAGCTGGAGACTGGTGGATCAGCTTAGAATGCACATGGTATTTGTGTTGAACTGATGGCTGATGACCGAGAAATGAGATCCAATCACTATCGGGCTAAGGTAAAAATCAATCAAAGTTCGTTGTGACCCGAATAGTGAGGCTCAGTCAATAAAGAAAATCAGACCACCAAATTCAAAGTAATAAGATAAAAATCCGAATAACGGTCTCGCTATTTATTTCACCTGGTATAGCGACCAGGGTCGGACACAAGGAGCACGGGTTGGCCAAAGAGACCTACAAAGTAGTCAAAAATGAAATAAAAGAATAAAATATTTTTTGGTGGATTTTATTTTTTTTAATTTTTTTATTTTTAATTATGAAGAAAATAAGGAAAAAAGTCAAAAAGAGCACAATCAATGAATTATTAAACACCACAAAACAACTCCAAAAATTACAATAAAAATATTTTTGAGTTTTATGAATTTTTATGTGTTTTCGGAAATTTTCTCATAATTTTTTATTTTTAGTGGATTTTATAAAAATGGAAAAAAAGGCAAAAACAGGAACTCAATGTGCAACCAGACTTGAAAGGCTAATTAAAAATATATAATTAACCTCAAAAAATCTGAAGACAATTTTTATGAAAGCTAAAAATCAAAACTAAGTACAGAACAAAAATTGTATTTTTTTTTGAATTTTTTAGAATGTTTAATAAATTTTATAAGGTTTTTAGGGTTTTATTTTTTATGGGTTTTATATATCCAAATAAGATGGAAATTGGATAGAAGCAAGAAAACACACAAACAAATAGTAGTAATCTTTTTAGAATTTTTAGAAGATTTTTTATATTTTTAGTTGATTTTTAAATGTAGACAATAGCAAAAACGAGGGTTTTTGAATTTTAAAAATATAAAAACAACTCAAAAATGTCCCAAAAAATTAGTGAAATTTTCAGTGGCAGGGACCACGATTCCAAATTTCATTAAATTTGGATTTGATTTGCTATTTTATTCAACCAATAAACAAGCAACTGCACACAAGTACCTATTTGCAAACAAAATAAATTTCCAGGGCTCAAAGATAGCACATGCGAAAACTACATGGTAAAAGTTGCAAAAAGCCAAGATGGGCACGAGGCAACGCACGTGATTCACAATTAGAAGGACTAAAATGTCATTCCTAATTATAATCGATCAAAAAATAACATCAAGAAAGTCCAGGCCCATACATGCAATTTGTCCAAAACCTCACGTGTCGAAGCACATGCACCACATACACAGGGACGAAAATGTAATATCTAAAACTACCAGGTCCAAAGTGCAAATTACCTAAAATAAAAACAACTACTCTAAGTATTTATAAGACTAAACTATAAATGCAAAAAGGAAAGGGGCCTAAGTGATATTACCCCTTTTATTAAGAATCTACGGCTGAAGGGAGTCCACGTGTGAGATCTGACGGCTGAGACGTGTGGTACCCCATCGACGTTGAACGTCCTAGATGAGCTCCTCGGATGATCGGATGGTTGAGAACTCTCCAAAGGTGAACGGCTGTGATTGACCTGGAGCGAGGGAGCTCGATCGACGGCTCTGGAGGACCCACGGAGAACAAGTCGCTGGCGACTTTTGTCGGGACAATGTGTGCGCTAGGATCCTCCTTCGGAGCTGCTCAGGTGGGCAAATCGAAGCTGGTGGTTGTCCGTAGCTACTAGGATACTCCAATGGGACGGGGAGGACCTGGAGGGTCCCCAACGACGACGAGCACCTGGAGCTCCTGTGCCTGAACAGTCGAGCCTCCAAATGAGGCTCTTAAGCTTCGATACCTGCATAGGAAGCAAGAGGGGTCGAGGGAAAACTGCTTCGACCCATTAGCGGGCGAAGGGGGTGACCGGATGAGGCGTTGCGTGGTCCTCTGGCGAGCGGCGGCGAAGGAGGACCTAAGTCTTGGTTTCGAGGCGAACCAAGATGATCGGAGGGGCGTAGAAGGTGCGGAGAAGTCTCTGGGTACGATCGAATGGTCGAATGGGGAGATGGGCGGTCGGAGCAGTGTGGATTGGCCGGAATCTGCCGGCGGCGAAAAACCTAAAATCGGGAATGGAAGCTACGCCACAGGCTAAAGAGGGTACCTGGCGATCGAAAGCGTTTGTGGGAGAGATGCTGAGTCTCCTGGGATCCTCGCCTCAATGGAGCGACGCCTCCAGAGGCTCGAGCTCGCCGATGGCGGAGCGCGGCGACAAAGATCACCGCATCTGGGGCTAGGGTGCTTCTATCCTCATTGCAACACCTCCTAGGGATTGCAGTCACTCAAGGCAAGAAGGTGGAGGTCCTGGGAGTCAAAGACGATGGCCGAAGGTGCTGAGGAATGCGGCTGGAGCGGATGTTATATACAGGTGCAGGTCCGATAAGGCGGGAGAAGAGCGCGCAGATCGATGCACGGATCCCTAAGATGAACCTCGGGCGTGAATCTCGGATGAAGGAGCTGCAATCGGAGCCCGAGGTTTGGGTAAATGGGAGGTGGAACACGTCTGCATAAATGAGAGAAGTCGGGTCGAGACGAGGTTAGCGAAGCATAGTGGTCCGGGGGAGTTGACCGGGGGTCAACATCCCCCGTGAACCAATGGGAAAATTCCATTCAGAAATTATTTGGAAATTCAAAATAAAATAGAAAAAGATTTTATTTCAAAATATTTTCAAAATAAAAAATGTTTATTTATTTACAAAGTATTTTTTGTGATATTTATTTATTTATTTTTGAAAAATAAATTATGTATATACATTATATATTACTATATATGGGTATAAATACCTATGTATTTTTTATTTTTTTTATTTTTATTTTTGTTTACTTATCCCAATTTTATATTTTATTTATTTACATCATAAAATTTGGGATACAAAATAATTTTATTTGATTTTTATTAGTTGTATACAAGGGTAAAATAAATAGTTCTTTTATTCTTATATACATAGTATATGTACACTGAGGAGAGAGAAATTATTTATTTTTATTTTTATTTTTATTTTTCTCATTTTATTCTATTTTTATAAATATATAAAAGATAAAATAAACACATTTTTGTTTTTAATAAAATAAAATATATACACTAAGAGGGGTATTTTGTACAAGGTTGAGTTACCCTATCTCTCTTTACCTGTTTTATTTTGCGGTCAGGCTAATGATTGGCCTTCCCTTGGGCTCGGGTCACTCAATATTTATTATAAATATTTCTCTCTTTTTTTATTTCTTTATTCCTTTATTTTTACACAAAACATGCTAATCATGGCTATTTACATGAAGCATGCATTTTGACAATTTCTTGTATTTACAAATAATTACCTAGTGTTCTGTAAAGATTTCTAGCTAAAATAAAGGAATAAAGAGTGATGAATGGGGATTCATCAATGGCCATGGAAGAATTCCTTGATCTTTGCTTCCCGAGTCAGCCTGTGATCGAGAAGACTTCATGAAATCTATCTGAATTTCTTGAAGGCACATGATTTGTCTTCATATCACTAAGGAATCTTTCAAGCTCGTCAATTTTGTTGAGCTTGTCCAAATTCTGGCACTTATTTTTTATTATATCCATATGATCCAACTTTTGGCAGATGATCCCCATATCAACTGAAGAGGATTCAGTGTATGTAGATACGACAGAAGAAGGAGTTTCTTTGATGTGTTCCATGCGAGAATGCTGGTGGTAGGTTAGTGGCTTTGTTTGAGTGTAAAACCAAGTCTAGGATATTATGATGTAATTATCAACCATCTCCTCGTAGATGGCCCATACTTAGTCCTCATGCTTGGAGAAATAAGAACCACCACAGGAGGAGACATTCACCAGTCCCAGTAACTCATGTGTCAGCCTAAAAAAAGCTTTGAACTAGGTCTGCCTTTGAGATCTTGTGGTGGGGACACCTATCAATGAGCTCTCTGAATCTATCCCATGCATTATGGAACTGCTCATTCCCGATCATGGTGAAGTTGCTTATCATGGCTCGTGCATCATTCGTACGACTGAGTGGGTAGTACTTGTTCAAATATTCGGTCCTCAATTGTTCCCACATCGATACGTATCTCCGTTAATGCTTTAATAAACAGGCTACTATGTCTACGGGGGAGAATGGAAACACGATCAACTTGATCGTGTCCTCGTTCACATGCAGATCATGCACCATGCTACAGATAAGCTCATACCTCTAGAGGTGCAGGTGTGGCTCCTCTGTATATATCCCATGAAACTTGGGAAACAATTGCATGGTTTGCGGTCGGAGCTCGAAATTTCCATGAATGGCAGGAAGATGGATCCGTAGATGTGTAGTCGTAGCTCCAAGGTTATAGAGCTGCTTCATTGCACGGTTCTGATCTAGTGGAGGTCTCTCTGCTCCATTTTGTCCACCAGCCTCAGCTCCTAGGATCTCAACGTTGAGAGTCTTTCTCTATGCTCTTAGCTACGTCAGCTCTGCCCGGATGTTGTTCATCAGTCATCCCTACTCTGTTATTTGATTATGCATCTGCTCAAGGGACGCTAGAAGACCGTTGTTGATTGTTGCCTAATCTATCACTACTGAGGTAGTCTGTGATTGTTGTGGTCCTTTCCAGACATGTCTTTTGGAAAGGAGAAAAGTCTAGATCAGGTTTGACCAGGATAATATGTAACTGTGACTGTAGGTGAGGGTTCTCTCGAAGTGAGGGTTATGATGATAACGATTGAGAAGGATATGGAGAGGGAAGAGAACTTCCAAGGTTGGAGTCATGCCTGGAAGAAGAAATGCGATGACATTTTGGTTTGGGAAGAGGGACATCCTGAACTGACCTAGATGGCTGGGTAGGTATTCTAGAGAGCAGATCAGTCAGAGTCATTCGAAGCGATTGTCTATGCAAAATCTTGATATAGACAGATGCTTGATTGATATAGATCTCTGAAAGATAGGACTCACACCTCAAGAAATCAGACACAAAGCAAACCTCAGATTCACCAACTCAACCCGGTGATGACCATAAAAGTTTGGTCATTAATCTTTTCAATTTTAGGGTTAATTGGAAATACAATTCTTCTAATAGATTACACGAGCTGATAGGTGCCCAAAACTTCCCGGAAGATTGTCCCGAGTTCTTATAGAGAACTACCTATTCTCAGTTAGTATGGAGTAAGTACGGACTATTTCCAGCTACCCGTGTTAATTGAGGACGGAGCCTTGCACAATGTCCTCTAAACCTCACACTCTACTAAGGAAACTCGGATAGTTTCCGGCTAATCGAGAGTCCTCACTAAAGAATAGAGCGATTAACTTTATGAAATCATTAGTATTACAAAAGAAATTCGAGCCCTAGCTCTAGCCTTATGGGTCGTCTCTCACTCAGAAATCTGGAGAGTACCTGTTAGACATTCCATGGGGATTACTCTCCCAAAATAAGTGGAGCCCGTTATATTTAATTTTATGGTCAGATAGTATTAGTTGTCCTTGATTTATTTTTCTGGTTATCCCTTTTTTTTAATTTTTTCAAACAACGTTTGATGATTTTTTGTCTTTTTATTTTTGTCCTAGATAAGCATACACCTAGTTGCGCATCCTAAATCTATCTACGGAGGTGCAGACAAAGAAAAATCGAAAATCCTAAGAAAACACCCAGTCTAAAAAAAGCCACAGAAAATGTCAAGAAAAACACGATGCGAGAAAAGTCACAGGGTGCCCTGTTCCCCCAAGTGCATGACACTCGGTGAAATAGACCTCAAAAAGAAGAGAGGGAGGTACAAGTCAGGATGCCCTTACGGAGTCCTCCCTTCTGTAAAAATAGAAAACGGGCAAGTGACCTTGATCTCTTTATTTTTACAAAGGATTATGAAAAAGTAAAAATTCTTGGCTCTCTGGTTCTCAATTTGTGGCTCAACCCATGCTGCACAAATAAAAAACAAAAAGCTGTGAAGTGAGAAAAATAAAATGGTGAAAAAGAAAACCCTAAACCTAAGGTCTACGGTCTACCCTAGCACTGCCTCCCAGGCAACGACACCATCTGAAAAACATGATCGATCGAGTCATCTAAAAGTGGACAACTGTCGTTGTAAAGATCGGTTAGTTTTACCAGAAAATTTTATTTGTTTAATTTATACTCATAAACTAGATGTGTATAATGCAAAATACAATATTTATTCGTATAGTACATATAGACAACGAGACTCAAACACCAAAACTCACCCGTTTGATTAATTTTTTAATATTTTTAATATATAGTATTAGTTATAAAATGAAGTTTAAAAGTAAGTTTGGTCAATTTGGAGTTTTCTATAAATAGTTATGAACCTTGGAAATCATCTTTTACGGCTTTTACGGTTCATTGTAGTATTTTATTTTTATATTGAATATATTTTTTGATATTTTTATAAAAAAAATATATTTATCTTTATATTTATAAATAATTTTTGTTAAGAAAAGATTTTTATTTGAGATTTTCTAAGTGGTAAATAAAATAGGTGAAATATTTACACGATGGAAAATATGTTTATGTATAATTTATGATCTAAGTTTTCTAATACTTTAATAAGTTAAGATCCTTATCTCCCTCTACTTATTCATTTTGTCGACAAGTTAATATTAACCCGGTCTCAATGTTAGGATCAATCTGTATATATTTTATATACATCCTTCTTTTTTCTTTATTTTTCTTTTCCTCCTTATTATTTTTTTGGATACAATAAATCTTAAATATATAATATTAAAAATTATGGTTAGAATGTTAATTAGTAGAAATTAGTGAATATTTACATGTATTTTACCAAGAAGTTTGACCAAAATGAAGGAATAAACACATTAAATCATAGATGCATCATAGGGCTGCTAATCAAATCGAATACCTTCGAATCCACCATGATTCTGATTCAATTCATTATAAAAGTTTTGAATCTAAACTCGAATTGAATTTTAAACAAATTTACCAACTTAAATTCATATTCAATTTATTTTGAGTTTTGGAGATTCAAATTCGATTTTATTTCGAATTTCAAATGTTAATTGATATTTTAGAGCTTATATAAATAATATTATATGAAGAATAATATAATACAAATATTTTATTTTATAAGTCCTATTTCAAATATATATTATTACAATAAACTGAAAAAAATAATATAATGAAGGAAAATATCAAAGCAATACAATAGAGTGGATAAAAGTACATAATTTTTACAATTATTATGCGTATTCATAATATAAATATAAATTTTTTAATGATGAAGATATATATAAATACAATATAATTATATGAGCCCACCAAAGAGAGAATATCAATAACAAAAAGCTAAACATATTATAATTACCATTGCATGTTAAAGCAAAACAAGATCATACTTATATAGAAAGTTTATATAAAATAATAATATTATTATTTCAAATGATGGGAATAGTAAAAAATAAGCATGATGATATTCAATATCAAAAAGCTAAGCCATGAAAATAAAATATACATAATTTTTTATATACAAATGAACAACTTACATTATGGTGAGAAGAACTTGTATATTACTCATGTGATGCTAAATATCGCTGTGATAATGATAATCATCATGGATTATCATGCAAGGGAAAAAAATAAAAAGTAGAGGAGAGATATCTAGATAAATTTCGAATCATGACATGTTAAGGAGGAACTCGAAGTAGCAAAATCTTGATTTTCAAGTGCTAGGAGAAATTCCACCATAATCTACTGTAGGTTTTTAGGATTGATAGATAATGAAAAGAGGAAGGGAAAAAACATTTTAAGGATGTGGGAACATATATAAATTTATGTTTGAGGAATTAAAATAATATTGTTATATATATATATATATATATATTCACACATATAGATTAAATTGAGTTTGGCGTGAAGTGATTTATGATCCTCTATGCCTCAAAATTTCTAAATAACATGCTGAGATTGATTATTGTATTTATACAAAGTAACCCATACATAAGCTACTATCACTAGGATAAAATAAGAAGTAAAGACATAAACTTATATGTTTTGTATAACTGATGCTTTAATGACCTGCATCTCTAACTCATAGCATATTTAATTATAAATTGGAAAGGAAAGGGATTGGTCTCACTAGGGGGGGGGGGCTAATGTTGCATATACACGTCACACATTGATAAATCACGTCTGTATAACATGGTAATATGAAAATCTTAGCGACGACATCTGTATAATCATATCAATGGAACCTAGATATGATTATCAATTTAAAAGTAATAACTTAGTCATTGCAGTAAATTGGTTTGAGAGTATCTTTAGATGCTTGCATATGCTATGCTTAGTGATATAATGCAAATGCTAAATATTTCAATGTAAATTAACGTCGTAAGATTTAATACATATCCATATATTGTATTCTGCATCTTTTTACTTACAAATGAATTGAGTAAATACATGTCAATCTTTTTGATGTAATTATGCTATAATTCCTTGCATTAGAATATTCAGAAAGAATCCTAATCAATCCAAAGTGGGGTTGTTACACGTATGTATGTAAGTATGTATGTATATGTGTGTACTATGTACACAAATATGTGTTTAGAACTATATAAATATCAAATTGAATTATTATCAAACAAATTCAGGTTAATTCGGATTCGATTCATTTGAGATATGAATTCACAAGTTAAATTCAAATTCACTTTGTTTTGTTTTAAATCGAACTTTTTTCCAATTTTTATCGAATGAATCCTAATCAAATTCGAATGATTCAGTTCAATTAGCAATCCTATACAGGAGGTACTTAAAATAGGACATGGTCCTTCTTTAGTATAGGAAGGTCATCCTTTTTGTAAAAAATACCAATAATTTTGTAAATATATATATATATATATATAATATGTTTTATAATGCAAGTTTTGATGTTTGTTATAGAAAAAAAATAATATGTGTATTTTTATATTTCATAATGTATAGTTGTGCATTACAATGTGACATTACAATACAAACTGTTTACCTATTCTACTAAAGTTATGTTTCTTTACAAAAAAGGAATGTCATTCCTGAACTTAGAAAGGACCACATCCTATTGGAAGAGCTCCTTTTTTATGAATAATGCGAGGGTGACATCTCGAGATGGGATTCACTGGTTTAAGTATATATTACTAAAAAAGACAGAGTACATTACCCAATGTCCCAGAAATGATACATAGAGTTAGAAATGGTGAGTACATTCTCTTAATAAAACCTTTGATTTTTGAAAATGAGATCATTCATCCATCCCCCAAAATAGCCCAAAGAATTGTGAAAGGAAAAGCACAATCATCAGTGGAGTTGCCCCCCACCGACCTCACTGATCTCCAGAAATCTACAGCACCTCCCGATTAAATTCATGGCACCCCAACCTCCTTCCATACCTTCTCGGACATCGGACACCTGAAGATCTGTGTCTTCCACTTGCTCTCCGTATCTATCGCACATGAGTGTCTGGGATGCCGAAGATCCTTCCCCTCCTTGCTTTATCGCACAATCTTCCACTTCTCAAACACCAAAGGAAAACTTTAACCCTGCACGGGACTTTGCTAGCCTAAATAATCTTCGTATTTATCCATGATCGATGTTGTTATCTTGAATTCCTTGTACGCCTTCTTCATCGTGAAATTGCCTCCCACCCACTCAAAATGGTCCCTGCCATGTGTGATGCAATCTGGCGATGGTAGTTCCGACTGCATTTTGGATAGCTCCTCCAAATGTTGGTTTGAAAGGACCGATACAAACTGCGGAGCCCAAGATCCCAATGCCATAACCTACACCAAAGAACCCTCCTTCGTTGTTGCTAACACAAAAAACCTCGGGAACCTACTTCTTAGCAGCTCGTCCCCCATCCAATCATCCATCCAGAACCTAAAGCACTCCCCATTACCAACCTTCGGCTTCAGTCTCAGAGCTAATGAAGGTAGAACCTCCCACACTTCGCCCCACGGTGGAGATTTGAACATCACTCTCCCTGCCTCCAAGGAGCCCCGAACTCCGTAGAGATCGTGCAAGAGTATGGCCACCAAACTGTCCGACTTGGCCCAAATCTGAATGACCCACTTCACCAACAGAGCCTTGTTCATGCATGCCACATCTCGAATATCCAAACCTTCTTCGCCTCGCGGCTGTGTCAGCTCTGCCCAACCAATAAGATGCATCCTCGATCTTTGTTGTTTGTCATCTGACCAGAAAAATCTCCTAATCATGGCTTCAATCATCTTGCATACACCTGTTAGCATCAATATAGAGGACAAAAAGAAAATAAGGATTGCCGACATCACATTCTTTAGAAGGATCAACTTTCCTCCTCTGGATAGAGTATCTGCCTTCCACCCAACTAACATCCTCTCTAGTCTATGTGGAACCATGTCCCAATGTGACCTCTTGAGCTTCCTGTGACAAGGGGAAGACCAAAATAAGAAACAGACAACTCGCATAGCAAACAATCCAACATTTCTGCCATTCTGCCACCTTCGTCATCCTCCAACCCTAATGGAATCACAACTGACTTAAGCTTGTTGATCTGCAGACCCAAAATACTGCTAAAGACCTCCACAATCTGCTTTGCCCTTCTAGTCATCTCCTTCGAACCACCCAGAAAGAGCACCGTATCATCTGCATATTGTAGGAGAGGCACAGAGATGGTCCCGCATCGGAATCACTCGCACAACCCGCCTTCTACCGCACGCCTGATAATAACTGCTAAAGCATATGATACCAAAACAAATAGCATCGATGGCAACGGGCAACCCTGCCACACTCCCTACTGAGGCTGGAAGAGCCCCCCTTCGGGTCTCCCATTTACCATGACTGAGTAAGAAGAGGTTGTGATACATCTCTTCATCCATGCAATCCACCGATCTGGAAATCCTTGACATCTAAGAGATACTCATAGAAAGCTCCAATCCACACAATCATAATCTTTCATGTAGTCAATCTTCTAAATCAGACCTTTCTTCTTTGCTCACTTACACTGAAGGTAGATCTCAGATGCCATTATCAAAACTATCAGCCATATGTCAACCAGGTATGAAAGCAGACTGTCCCTAAAGGATCACGGAGTAGAGGACAGTCTTGAGTCTATTTTTCAGAATCTTTACCACATTCAAGTAAATGGCATTAGACAATACAATCGTCATGTAGTCTTCCACTCTCAACGGATGATTTTTTTGGGAAGGAGGACAAGCAAATCCCTGCTGACTTTCTCAAAACCAATGTTCGCCTCCCTAAAATCATTGATCACAGCTAGAATCTCCTCCTTCAACAAGTCCCAGAACTCTCTATAAAAGAAGACAAGAAAGCCATCAGGACTCGGGATGCCATCTGCATTCAGCTCCCAAACTGCCTTTTTAAACTCCTCCTCCTCCTCAAAAGCATCATCAAGCCCCTCTACTTGCTCCTTCGACAACACCTCCACTCCTCTCCCAAGCCACTCCCAACCTTCCCCACTCCTCCTCTTGGATGCTTCCATAAAATGTCCCCTGAGAGCACGCCCCAGCTGCATGTCCCCCTCCACTCTCACCCCCAACCTCCAGTTCTTATTGAGATTCTGCCTTCTTTTTAATCTCGTTGCTATGGAATGAACAAATTTTGTATTTACATCTCCTTCAGGCAACCACTTCTGTCTCAATCTCTGCCTCCATTCTATCTCCTCTTTCCAATCTTCCAATTGTAACTCTTTTAGTAGCCACACTCTCTTTGCAAACTCATCCTAGTCTAGTTCTCTCTAGTCACCCAGCATGTCTACACGAACAACCCCCTCCTGGGCAACTTCCTTATGGGACCTTCATCTCGCCCTTACCTTTTCCCTTTAAGTCAATAGGAATTTTTTCAACAGAGCTAGCTTGCATTCTAGGCGGACCACATCCGATCCCTCCGGTCTCCACCCGGCCAGCACTATGTCTCCTCATCCTTCAATCCGTCTTCCAATAGACATGATCTCTCAATCCTGAAGCAAAATCTTGTCTTTGTCTGCTCCTCAGAAGACCACATAATCGATGTATGCTCCGAGTGGGCCTGAGGTAAGGCCCAAGCCCGAGAAAGAGGGAAGAGCTCCGTCCCTTCAGGTGAAAGAAGAACTCTATCCAATCGAGATCTTGATCTAACACTGCGCCAAGTGTAGGTGCAACCCGCTGATGAATCTCCATTTCATCACCTTTATTCTATCATTTTGGCCTCAAAAACCCCAGCAAATGCAGAGAAATAGCATTAATTTGCATAAAATAGCATTCATTATTTATTGTATTTACTGTACATAAAATAAGGTTTTTAATGCCAAAATTGTAGAATAAAGGGAAGAAAAGAAAAAGGAATAAAATATTGCAAATATTTTATGACCCTAACCCCGAGACCAAGGCCAGCATGGAATTGGTCGACAAGGAATAAAGTAGGGGGAGATAAGGGCCGATATACAATATCTCATTTATTAATTCATTCATTTATGCATTTTTAGCACCTATTTTGTACATAATTATTTATTCATCAAATAAAGAAACTTTGTTCATAAAAGTTGTAGATAATAATATAAATAAAAATACAAAATTGAGTTTGTGTAAAAATCATACACAGTGTACATTGAATACACAAAATAAAAAGCAAAAATCTCAACTTCACAGACCCATATCTTGCAAATAAAAACTCCAAATCACCCAAACTCACCTTTAATTGTATATAGCATTTCATAAACTATTTTATAAAATTGGCTTCATAATTTTTGGAGTCCATCTGTGGAAGTTAGGTTTTTGGCCCATCTTGTACATACTACCTGATTAAAATATTCATTTTATTCAATATTCATTATTTCTGTAAATTCATATTTTTAGAATCTTGTAAATAACGTCTATAATACAGGTACATAATAAAAGTAAAATAAAATCAAAAAGAATTTGTAAAATAAAAATAAGTCTATAAAACACATAGACAAAACACCTATGTTACCTAATGTATATAAATAAAAAGGGATTTTATTCTTTCATTCTTTATTCATCTATATTTTTATACCATATTAAAAATACAAATCTATAATAAAAACAAATAAAATTCGTAAAATAAATAAATAAATAAAATACATTAAATATATTTTATAGGTAAAATACCTATAAGTATACTTACCTATACATATACACATTTATTTAAAAATGTAAATAAACTCTTAAAAATAAAATAAAAAAATATATTTATACTCACAAAAATAAGTTGTAAATTTATAAAATAAGAAAATAAAACAATAAAATAAAATAAACAAATTAAAAAAAAATAAACTACACAAAAATACATGTAAATACATACATATACACATTATTGTAATAAAACCGTAATAAAATAAGTCATAAAAATAAATAAAAATCATATTAAAATACTACATACAATAATAAAGATTTTTTATTTTATACTCGAAAAATAATAAAATCATTTATTAACTTAAATAATTCGTTCTTTATTCCTCCAGCCTGTTTTGTCTTCTAGCGGCCTCCGTGGACCAATCGCAGGCCGCCAAGAGTTGACCTCGGGTCAACTCTTCAGACCCCAGGACTGCCCCTCTGACAAGTCACGAGAGGCCCCTTTTCCCCGATTTTTCACGCCAATTGTGTAGCTCGAGGGTGATAAGACCCTTCATGGGAATTGTTCCTTGTACATCCACGAATCACGCCACACCCCATGCTTCCTTGTACAAAGCCCAGATTCACCAGGATTCGCCGGCCAATAAGGGCGCAAACCCTGCTTATAAATAAACCTCTCGATCTCCTCCCTCATTTTGGCCTCCCTTTCAGTCGTTTTCCACCATCTATTCCAGTCCTTCGAGGTTCCTTGTGACAGGAGGGTCCTCCTGGATGCTTCAGACGGTTGGAGGAGTCGAAGGAGCGCCCACGGCCGCCGCGTCGCCGGAGGTCCTGCTCCCTGGTCGCAAACCAGGTATAAGAGCTGATGTCTTCTCGTTTTTAGCTTAGCTTTAGTTTTTACTTTGTAGTTTAGCTCTTAGAGTAATCAGTAGAACCTCAGGTGCTCGATTAGCCCAAGATCGAAGTTCGCCGGAGTTTAGCTCCGGCGAACCTCTCTACTCTGATTGGCACGCTATCCGACCCTTCGTTCCACCTCATCGCCTTCCCCTACGTATTCCCCACGCACCCACGCTTTAAGATCAACCAGAGCTCGCCCAGCTCTGCGAATCGAGGGCCTCACTCCTCCGCTTCGCCGGATCTCGCCACCCTCCACCTTTCCTCGTTCGTCTACCCTAAACCTCGGGTCGAGGAAGACCCCCTCGAGCCCCTCTTTCATTTGGTGCAGGACTCAAGCTGAAAGGAGCCCTCTGGGGCTCGATCCAAGTCCCTTCGAGGTTCCAGGACCCCCTTGTCTTCCCCGAGCTCGTTCAGCCGATCTAGGAGGTCCTGGACCTTCTGGAGTATCTCGAACGGTGCGCACCGCTTCGCCGGACGCCTGGAGGCCACAAGCAGCAACATCGAGCGCCTGGAGGCGGAGGAATCACCGATCGAAGCCAGGGAAGTCAGCTGTTCTTCCCTGTTCTTCGTGAGCAGCAGCAGCCGTTGGATCGAAGAGACATCCCCAGTTCTAATCGGGGCCGTCCATCTAGCACCAGCCGTGGCCGTGCGATCAGATCTCAGATGCAATCACAGCCACGGATCGCCGAAGGGGTATCGAGCGTCGAGGGCTCGACACGTGGATAAGTGGCGCACTGGAAGCCGTTGGATCACGCGCCTTTAGGGGGTAAACTTCATATCTAGCCCCCCGCTTTTTGTATTTATAGTTTAGTCCCTAAAATAAAAAGTTACTTTGTAAATATTTTGGAGAAATTGCATCGAACCCCCTGAGCTTTGTAATATTGCAAAAATACCCCTCCCAGGCGCGTGCAAGTCACGCGTCCTGTAGGTAAATTGCAGAGATACCCTTGCGGGTTTGGATATTTGTGTTTAATCCTTGAAATGCAAGTTCCAGAGTAATATTTTGTGGAAAAATTGCGTACGTGCCCCTGGATGTTTCACTATGTGCATATATGCCCTTGCCAGCACTGTTTGATGATTGGAGTCTTGTTCTAATTAATTAAAATATCATTTTAACTCCAAAAATTCCACAAAAATAGGGTTAAGCTACTGGATGCATATACTTTAACGCCCTATTGTTAGTTTTTAATTTTATCACTTTTAAATATTTATTAAAAACCAAAAAAAAAAAACCACAGCCACACAAGGATGACTGATATGCACAGATAGGCTCATGCATTGTCGTATTGCTCTCTGTGGTTCGACCTCTACATGCTTGTTCCCTATACATTTTATGGTAGAGTAAATAAAGATTAATTCACACTTCCTTTGAGCTCGATTGTTTTATTCTTTGATTGTGGGTTAATTGTTGACAAGTGCACCTCATTGTGGGTCGCCGCATCGACATCGGTTGTCTCCGCCTTGTGTGAGACAGACCCTTTAGACCTACGATGAGGGGTGCTTATCAAATGGCGCCGTTGCCGGGGAGCAATGAGCATAGCCTACTTTATTTTTGTCATTCTTGTGTGCATTTTTGATCCATAATTGATGATATTTTGTGAGCAGCTATTTTATTGCCATTAATCACTGTGCTTCATTGATCCATTTCTTGTGATTATCTTTCTGTGCTCTATGATTGATTGATTCAAGCTATTCTAATACACTCTTTTTGTGACTTTGATGCGAGGGTCCGCCACGCAAGGATGGCTTCTTAGGAGGCCAATGCAGCCAAGCTTGGAGGAGGATGGTCTTCCCTTCGCATGACCATCAGGAGAGAGTATCAAGGAAGCAAGGAGATGTGGATTAGATAGGCTTAGAACACTTAGGATTATCTTTGTAATTTTTGGTGAGAGAGAGACAATTTTGGCATGTAATAATTAACCGGACTCTACTCTTCACTATGAGGTCCAGTGCCCGGGTGTCTGTTCACCTGGGGGCCTCATCGCTGTTTTCCGCGATTTCTACCGCCTTCTTTCCTTTGTTTTCCGCTGTTCTGTGCTTTTCGCCTTTATTTTACTTTGTTTTGTGTGCTTGGAGCCCCTAGATATAGGTTGCTTGACTCGGTAGCTAGGTCCAAACATTAATAAGAATGCATGTTCCTATAGTCTACTTCGTATGGATCTAGTCAAACTTAAACAGCTAAGTCATTTATCTCTTAACCCACGTGCCGTGAGCGAGCCCCATCAAGCGCTACTCCTGAACTCGAGTGTGTCGAGAAGAGGAGGGGTGAGCCAAGACCGGACCCTTAGGTTAAAGATGAATGACCAAGCTTGTGGTTCTTCACGTTAATAGCAGCTAATGTTTAGGGCGATTTTGACAAATGCACACCGCCATGTAGATAAGTTTAAAAATTCTGTTTTGCATACCACATGGAGAGAGCTGGGATGCACTGTAAGTCTTCTAACTCAGCATGCATCATTCAGTTCAATGGTGAGGTTTCCATCATAGAACCACTTGCATGGCTTTTCCGCTATCTCCCTCTGATTTTGAGCACCTAGGACTTAAACGAAAATCTACCAAAACGTTAGGCGCTGGTATGAAACAGATCCAAAAAAAAAGTGAAAACCCAAAAAAAATTAAAACTAGGGGACTGCTAAATAAACTTTGACCTTAATTAAAATCCGTAATGGACTATCATTGTACCGGGTTCATAAAGCCCTCATTGTTTTCAGGTACCTTGGAGGGGGACCAAAACCCTACTCCCTTGAGCGAGTGCGACCCCCTAAGGATTAGAGCCAAAAGCCCAGTCTGCAACTGCCTTGTGTATCGCCTGGATTTCCGAAGTAATGGCGCTTCTATCGTACGTAGGCAAGTAGGGCTTGGTCACCAACGATGACTCTCTGTTGTGATGAGCATCGACCCTGTCCGAAGTATCGAGCATAGGCCACGCCTTCACGGGGGTGTCTGTCTCATTGTCCTACGTCCGAGTAGGTTCTTGTACGCTCACGGGTGATTCCGTTGCGAGCGAGGACCGAAGTAGTGGTTTCGCCTATCGGCTTCCTCTCTCTATTTCTTTGGCTGAGTAGGGATCCAGGAAGGGTTACGAGGACTCCAAAAAGTACAGACTACAGGTTACACAGGAGGAGGACAAGTACGGGATACCCTTCCGGCAGTACTCTCTCTCCTATAGGGTAGCGAACTAAGGACTTGTTACAAGATATGCCTGAAATAACAACTCTAAAAATGAAAAGATAATAGCCGAACCTTTATGGCTTCACATGGCGTGAGTTGGTGAACCCTATTTTGAATTATGTTTGTATGGATCTAGATTAAGGTTCAAAGATCAAGTCCCGCGCCTTTGCGCAAAATTTTGTTGTGTCACTCCTCTTTGACCCCCGCTCAGTTTGAGCCTTTTTCTACTGTTTTGCACTCCTTTGTAATCCTCGTTGACCATCGTATCATTCATCCAACATCCTACCTTCTCTTGTACTTCGCGAAGTTGATCCATGGATGGTTTCCGTCGGGACCATGCCGACACCCACATCGATTCCATGGACTCAACTCCGCCAATAAATAAGAGGCGATTCACGAGAACCCAATCCGGACTTTGCGGATCGGTCTCTAGACTCCTCGTTTTCTACCTTTCTCTTGACCACCCAATAAACTGGGATCACCTTTGTCCCACTTTCGCCGTTGTGAAGGGAAGTCGATTACAGTCCACATCCTTTTCCATTCACAACATGCTGGGGTTAACCTGAATTCCAGCATCATCTCGGCAGCTGAACATTGATTACAAGCAGTCTGATCAAGACTATCTCCTCATGCAGATAGAAGCCAGTGCAAGCCCTGGAGACTACTCCGGAGTTCATCTCTTCCGACTCGGACCCTGATATGGCTCCCGGAGGAAAGGGCAAGGGTCAGCAGCCACCCACACCAGAGGGACAGGCGCCAGATCAGAATCAGGTCAATGCACAATTACTGGCATCTATCCAGGCCATCCAGCAGCAGCTGACCGAACAGGCCCTCACTCAGACAGCTTTCCAGGACATGTTGAATGATGTGATTAACCGAGATGATGGAGGAGGAGGCAGAGGCAGAGGGGGCAGGAGAGGAGAAGGTGAAGGTGGAGGAGGTGGTGATGACCACAATGATGATCTTGAATTACCACCACAGAAACCTACCCTTAAAGAAACATACAACCCGGGAGACAGCCAGATGACCGAATGGATCCTCATTCCACCGGTACACGCTCACTTTGAGCTGAAGCCCCAATTCATTGCTCTTCTTCCTGCATTCCATGGAAACACCAGCGAGGAGCCGTACATCCACCTGCAGCAATTCTCCCGCATTTGCCGTACGACTCACTATCCCAATGTCCCTCTGGGCATTGTCAAGATGACGGCTTTCCCCTTCAGCCTACAGGATAAGGCCCTTTATTGGGTCAATCATATGGGAAAAGTTGTGACGACCTGGGAGGAGCTGAAGTCCGCCTTCTTGCACAAGTACTACCCTCTGGGTCGGCTCAACCAGATGCGAGCCCGTATCAGTAATTTCTCCCAAGGACCCCATGAGTCGATACATGAAGCATGGGAGAGATTCACTGACCTGCAGGAGAAATGTCCCCATCATGATATTCCGAAGACCAGCTTGGTTCAGCATTTCTTCGGGGGACTGAACATTGAAAGTCAAAGGCTCGTAGACGCAGCATGTGGGGGCTCACACTTCAATAAGGATGAAGACGTCGTCTGGCAGATCTTTGAAGAAATGGCCGAAGGAGAGGCCGCCCTCTCTTCATCCAAGGCTTATCAGAAGCAACCCCAGATCCTTCAAAAACAAGTGCACATGGCAGCGTCTAAGGAATCAGAGAGAGATGAGAGCTCCAACCTTAGCATCATCGGGGGACATCTCTCTAAAGTTGACATTATCGAGAAGCGATCAAAAGATCTCGAAAAACTCGCCTTAATCGAGAAGAGGACCCAGAATTTGGACAAGCTGGATCACATCACCAAGCAGCTGGAACTGCTGGTAGGTACCATCAATTCTGTTCAGTCGGCAGCACCGCTCGAAGCTCCAGCTGAGAGAAAAGACGAGCAACCACCGCTACACCAGCCTCAGCCAAGCCAGCAACCACCGACAGTGCAGCACGTGTACTACGTGCAGGCACCTGATCAGAGCCAGCCGCAACAGCAGATGGTGGTGTACCAACCAGAGTTTATCTCAGACATCGATTCAGTGTTCCCGCCACCACCCCTGGTCCAGGAAGTTAATGGGGTTTGGACTAATGATGCACAGCCGACCCGTCCTCAGGGACAACTCCAGGGTCAGCCATTTGCCAACCGGCAGTACCACCAACCTCAGGGTGGTCGTTTTGGGCACCCCTCTCAGCAACACCAACAGCCTCCTCAATTCGCACATCAATGGAGGCCGAATTTTCCGTATCAGCAGCAGCAGTATCGCCATCCGCAGCCGTATCACCAATACACGGCTGCTCAGCCTCAATCATACCAGCAGTATCCCTCTCCGTCCTACCAACAACTTCAACTTCCTGCTCCACCACAGCAACACCATCAGCAGCCTCCCCACCCATCTAACCAACAGCAGCGTGGTATGCACGCTGCATCTTCTGATATGCCCCCAGCTAATCCCACCATGGAGTGCCTAGCCCAGCTTGTCCAAGGGCTCGCAGAGATCACCAAGCGGCTTGATGACCTGACCGCCACTCGCACTACCATTCCGGCGCAGGTCGAAGCCAACCCCAACAATTTCAAGAAGAAGGAGCAGGTAGAACGTGATGTCCAGTCCACGTGTGATAATGATATTACTGCTTTTTCTAATGCTGTTACTCTCAGGAGCGGTAGGGCCTTGCCTCCGCCTGCTACCAGATATGGGGTGAATAAAGAAACAGGTGGATCGTCATCTTCCGCATCAGCCGTGCCAGCTCCAGGGGCGGGTGAGGAGGAAGAAGAAGGAGAAGCCAGTCCAGCCGTCGTGCCATGCCAGCAACAACCTCAGCCGAAAATACAAAAAAATCAGCAAAAACAAAAACAACAAAAAGAAGCTAGTAGCAGAAGCGAAGCCATGCCAGCAGTGGAGGAGCCGACAGCAACCGCCGATCCCTCGCCAGCCGATGGAGCAGATGCTACCCTTTTTGATCGCCCAACAACACCAGCATGCCAAGACCCAGCTTGTACCCTTTTTCGTAATTCGGGTGTACAACATTCTGTGGGCGATGATTTTGATGTAAATAAGAACTCTGATTTTCCTGCCAGTAGTGTACATATTCCTTTTCCTCATGCAATACAAAAATCCAAAAAAATTGCAAAACAAAAAAATGCATTGTCTGACCCAGGTGTTGTGGACATCTTGGACAAATTGACTGTTGAGATTCCCTTGCTAAAGGTCGTGGAATACATGCCAGCCGTGAAGAAAGGACTGAAGGAAGTATGTACCACTAAGCGTCGCCCATCAAGAAAGAACAGACGCCAGCAAGTTGAGAAACATGTCCTCTCATTAGCCACAGTCGCAGCTATCAGCAATCTCCCCCAGAAGAAACAAGACACCGGAGCACCTCTGATCAGTTGTGTGATTTTTGACCAAGTCTTCGAGCGCACTCTCTTGGATAGTGGTTCTTCCATCAACCTTCTGCCCTCGACCATAATGCAGGAATTTGGGCTGGGACCGCTCAAGCAGACACGCATGATCCTTCAGTTTGCTGACCGATCCGTCAAGCGGCCCCAAGGTATCTTAGAAGACGTGATAGTTAAAGTGCAGGAAATGAAATTCCCGGCTGACTTTGTAGTCCTTGACATGGACTCGCCTGCACCCTTGCTCCAGACCCCTATCATCCTTGGCAGACCATTCCTTCGTACTTCAGGCGCCGTGGTTGATTACGGGTCTGGGAAGATCACTTTCAGCTCAAATTCCCAGCAAATCACGATAACCATGAACAAAGAGCAGAATGCCACAACAGGTGAGTGCCAGGCAGCGTCAGATGCGGACTGTGAATTTATTACAGAGATCAGAGACTCAGTGTTATCATTAGATGATTCATGGACCCGAGAAATCCTCACTCTCGAGGAAGACTTGGAAAGCACAGTCAGCATATGCTCCGATGATTCTTGGGAGACAGATTCGCAGATGCAGGCGCATCTTCTTGAGCAATCACTCCGAACCGAACATGATCAGCTTAGCACAGAACCGTTCGGTGCATCACCAGGATCTCAACAGAATATTGAGGATGGCAGCATCTTCACAGAAGTACTGCCCACCATCAGCATGGTGTCAGAGGTGACAGATAACGTGGACAGATCGAAACCAGAACTCAAGCCACTTCCGGCAGACCTGAAGTATGCTTTCCTTACGGGTGAAGAACAAATGTATCCGGTCATCATCAGCAGCAGGCTGAGGCCAGATCAGGAATCTCGACTTCTCGAGGTTCTAGAGAAGAACCGCAAGGCACTTGGATGGAACGTATCAGATCTCCGAGGGATAAATCCAGCCTTGTGTTCACACCACATCTATTTAGAAGAAGACGCCAAGCCGTCCCGCGAATTTCAGAGAAGGCTGAACCCTAACCTTCGGGACGTCGTCATGAAAGAAATCACGAAGTGGTGTGACGCAGGCTTCATTTATCCCATCTCCGATTCAAAATGGGTAAGCCCATTGCATATAGTTCCCAAGAAATCAGGGCTTACCGTGGTTACAAATGACAAAGAAGAGGAAATTTCTACTCGGGTACCAACATCCTGGCGGGTTTGTGTTGACTACCGCCGTCTCAATGCAGCAACTAAGAAGGATCACTTTCCCTTGCCATTCATTGATCAAGTGCTGGAAAGATTAGCAGGCAAAGAATTCTTCTGCTTTCTGGATGGGTACTCCGGGTATAACCAAGTGGCGATCGCCCCTGAAGACCAAGAAAAGACCACCTTCACTTGCCCGTTCGGCACCTACGCCTTCAAGAGAATGCCCTTTGGTTTGTGCAATGCACCTGCAACCTTCCAAAGATGCATGTTAGCAGTCTTTGCCGAGATGGTAGGCAGTTTTCTCGAGGTGTTCATGGACGATTTCTCTATCTATGGTGATAGTTTCGATTCTTGTCTCGAGCATCTAGACAGAGTGCTTCAGAAATGCCGAGAAGTCAATTTAGTACTCTCATGGGAAAAGAGCCACTTTATGGTCACCGAAGGTATTGTGATGGGTCATGTCGTTTCCAAGCGTGGCATGGAAGTCGACCCAGCGAAGGTGGACGTCATTTCAAATCTTCAGCCACCTCAGTCAGTTAAGAATGTGAGGTCATTCCTGGGGCATGTGGGATTCTACAGGCGATTCATCAAGGATTTCAGCCGCATTGCCCGACCTCTGACAGAACTCTTGTGCAAGGAGACTGAGTTCATTGTTGATCAGCCGGTTCTCGTTGCTTTCAATCACTTGAAGGAGCTTATCACTCAGGCTCCAATCTTACAGCCGCCCGACTGGACTCTCCCTTTTGAAATAATGACCGATGCGTCAGATCTTGCAGTTGGAGCTGTTCTTGGGCAAAGAAAAGACAAAGTGCCCTACGCCATTCACTATGCCAGCAGAACATTAGATGAAGCACAGAGAAATTACACTGTGACAGAGAAGGAACTGCTGGCTGTGGTTTTCGCCTTAGAGAAGTTCAGATCCTATTTGTTGGGATCAAAAGTCACCATCTTTACAGACCACTCTGCTATCCGCTACTTACAACAGAAGAAGGATGCCAAGCCAAGACTGATTCGTTGGATCCTTCTCCTCCAGGAATTCGATTTGGAAATCAAGGACAAGCCTGGAACCCAGAATGTGGTAGCGGATCATCTCTCCAGAATAGAGCAGCATGAACCTCCCCTGAGCAATGCACCTATCACAGAAACCTTCCCTGACGAAGCCATTTTAGCTGTGGATTCTCTTCCTTGGTATGCTGAGATAGTCAATTACCTCGTCTCTGGGGTAAGAACTTCGGAATGGACGAAGAACCAAAAGAACAAATTCATGTCGACAATCCGTTTCTACCATTGGGAAGATCCTCTTTTATTCAGAGAAGGAACAGATTGTATTTGGCGCAGGTGCATCCCTCAGACGGAACAATCAAGTATCCTCGAGCATTGTCACTCACTCGAATCTGGCGGACACCACTCTGGAGATCGGACGGCAGCCAAAGTACTTCAGTGTGGCCTCTGGTGGCCTACTTTATTCAAGGATGCAACTGAATTTGTTAAACGATGCACTGACTGTCAGAGAATGAAAGGTACACTCACTGCCAAAGATTCAATGCCCCTGAATATCATTCAGATAGCAGATGTCTTTGACGCATGGGGCATTGATTTCATGGGACCTTTCCCTAACAGTCAAGGATTTGAGCACATCCTTCTCGCCGTTGATTATGTGAGTCGTTGGGTTGAAGCTATCCCTGCTCGAGCCGCCGACAGCAAAACAGTTTGCCAGTTTCTGAAGAAGAACATCATCTCGCGGTTCGGGGTACCGAAAATCCTTATCTCAGACGGGGGTAGTCACTTCATTAACAAAGAGGTCAAGAAGTTAATGACGGAGTACGGCATCAACCATCGGGTTGCCACTCCTTATCATCCCCAGACCAATGGCATGGCAGAGTTATCAAACAGAGAAATCAAGACTATCCTGCAGAAACTTGTTAGGCCAAACAGAAAGGACTGGTCTCAACTCTTGGACTCGGTTCTATGGGCATACCGAACAACCTACAAATCTCCCTTGGGCATGTCGCCCTATCGTCTTGTATATGGAAAGCCGTGCCATCTGCCCGTGGAATTAATTCACAAGTCTTTATGGGCAATCAACAGCTGTAATTTGGACTCACACCAAAGTGGTCAGAAGAGAAAGGATGATCTGAACAGACTCTTGGAATTCCGAGACTATGCATACGATAACACCTTGATGTACAAGGAGAAGGTGAAACGCTGGCATGACCGGCACATCAGACGAAAGACCTTCGATGTTGGGCAGAAGGTGTGGTTGTTTGATGCAAAGTTGCGGATATTCCCAGGAAAATTAAAAAGTAAGTGGACAGGGCCATTCCGAATATGTGAAGTGCGTGACAACGGAAGCATCGCGATATCAGAATTGTCCCCTGACGCACAGCCTTTCGTCGTCAATGGCCAACTACTGAAGCCTTACTTGGAACCTGATGCATTCTTGGCCATTGTTGACTCTATTCAACTTGTGCACAACGATGACATCTCCACAGCACCTGCAACACCAAAAGATTCAGACGATGTACTCCAACCACTATTTCTCTGATTTGCTTCTTTTCTTCTTTTCTTCTTTTCCTTTTCTCTTTTCTTTTTCTATCTAAAAGGTGCCGACCTTGTGGACAGTTTTCTGTACTTAGGGCGTACTTTGTCCTAAGTATAGGGGGGCGTGCACCCCGAGTATTTTCATTCTTTGATTCTCTCCATTGTATCCTCTTCTTGTCTATACTTAGGGATATCTTACCCTATGTATAGGGGGAGACAATTTGAGTACGATACGTATACAACCAACCTTGACCCTCCCTGCTTTTTGTACAGTCTGCTATACTTAGGATCACTTGATCCTAAGTATAGGGGGGACGGTCAACTTCTCATTCCTTAATTCCATTTATCTACATTCTTTAGATCTGTCTATACTCAGTACGAGTCATGTCTTTGCTTTTCCTTTCGATCTATGAGGACATAGCTCAAGCTAAGTATAGGGGGGTCGTATATACCATGTATATACTATAAGCCATAACTCATACTGAAAAATAAAATATCACCTTGATATAAAATAGAACATAAAAAGTAGCTTTATAATAATGAAAGATGATTGTGAGTTCCTCAGACTCTTTGTAATTGTACTGATTATTAAGTCAGAAAAATGTTTTGTGCAAAAAGTTCTTTTTGGAAAATCTTGTGAAAATGGTTTGAAAATAGTGTGTACAAGTATTCAACCTTTGAAAAATCAGTTTGGTGTGAAAAATTTACTTTCTTTGAGTGAAATTAAAATGTGTGCAAACTAGTGTGCAAATGATTGTGAAAATTGATTGTCAAATTGTTTTGAAAAATCTATCTATGTTGTGTAAAACCTTTGCAAAAATCAATTTCAAATGCGTGTAAATATTGCAAAATTATTTTGGACTATAGTTCTCAAAATTCTTGTGAAACTGATCCTCGAATAAGTCTGAGGAGTCTGCACAAAAATCTCTCATTTGTAAAGCCTATAAGACCAAAACCATATTATACATAAAATACAGTTTCTCTTCTTTTGTATATACTGACTAATAAATCAGATACCTATATAGTATGATTTGAAAAATAGTGTGACCAGTTTTGAAAGATTTGATGTGAAATGATTTCAAACGGTGTGAAAATGGTTTTGATGGCAAAAATTTTTCTTTGTGTGAAAGAAAGGATTTGAAAAACCTGTGTGCAAAGGTTTTGGAAAATGTTTGACAAAATTATTGTGAAAAATGTACATATAGTGTGAAAATTCTTTGCAAAAATATTCTTCAAATGTGTGTAAATGATTGCAAAAATTATCGTGTACTACAGTTTGCAAAAAAAAAAAAAATATTTTCAAAACTAGAACTGAAGGATAAGATCACTATTACAAATACCTGTAAATAAGAAATAAAGTACATAAAATTCTTTCTCAAACAACCGAAATAAACTATTCCATGTAAAGTCTGTATAAATTCATACATTTTGTAAATAAAGCAGTACGCCCGTGTAAATAATGGTATATACTTTTTGTATGTGTCAAGCTCTTATTTTATTTGCAAAAATTCTTTGTGTAAAAATAATCTTTGATTCTTTTTAAATCCTCTGTGAAAATTTGCATCATTCATTGTGCATAGCATAAGCATACCATGCATATTCTTTTTGAGTGAGCTTGATGACTGAATCAGTCTAATAAAGTCTCGAATTGGAGCTTGGTTGGACCCTACTGCACCTAACTGCACTGGAACCTTATGGGAACTAGGTTTAAGGTACTTCAGGTCTAGTCAGACTTAATTCTTTGAGAAAGCAGGGCTGGGTTCAAGTCACCTTAGTGGACTAACTAGAACTTTTCGAAACACACACATGACTCTTGTCGGCCGTGACCTAACTTGGACACCTGCACCTTTCACTTGGCTCAACTCAGTTGGAGTGGTGAGGAGGTTGGATTTGCCAGTTTGAGACGCACACGGGTGGAAACATTCGTCCTCGTCTAGGGAGGGAAGTGCGCCCCAACCTGGTCCTGTTTCAATGAAACCGAATGACGGGAGAGTGTGGGTTGCAATAAAGCTTCAAAAGAGGGATAGTCTACTGGCTCAAGAAGAAATTTCTTGTATATATGCTGCACCATGTAGATATGTTGTACAGATGCACTTGAAAAAAAAAAAAACTCCAAAAAAAGTGGTGGGTCGGATTGAAAATTTAATAACCCCACCGGAGTGTATATAGTCCAATAAAGCAAAAGCTTATGGTATCACTGTTACATCTCGAGAAGCTTGCAGCGGGAGACTTAGCTACACTGGTTGAGCTCCCAAAAATTCTATACCTCTTATTCCCCCTCTTCTTGAGCTGGTTGCCACTTGAACTTAGAAGGGAATACCCCGCTCCTTGACGGTAGAGGGCTGGATTAGGGAATCATTGGGTTGTCATGCTGGAGAAGCTAGTCTCTTTGTCATTTCAGTTGAGGAGAGCCACTATCACTTACACTGTACAAGTCAGTTTCATAGTCATAAGGGTTTGTGTATGATGTAGGCTAGTTCTGACCAGGCTATTGAGGTGGGTTGAACAAAGTTCCGTGACTATCAAAGGCTGTTGTATTTTAGAGCTGGTCCCCGATCAGGTTCCACACACATCCACACCCAGGGTCTGACAGGAGCTCCAATCTCGGATTTTGTAAAGACATGCATTGCACTGAAAGCACCCCTATTCACTCTATCTTCCTGTCATTTTCCTTTTTCTTTTCTTTATTCTTTTTGTACTTATTGCATAAGTGTTTGCTAGGGACTAGCAAAGGCAAGTATAGGGGAGTGATGAATCTCCATTTCATCACCTTTATTCTATCATTTTGGCCTCAAAAACCCCAGCAAATGCAGAGAAATAGCATTAATTTGCATAAAATAGCATTCATTATTTATTGTATTTACTGTACATAAAATAAGGTTTTTAATGCCAAAATTGTAGAATAAAGGGAAGAAAAGAAAAAGGAATAAAATATTGCAAATATTTTATGACCCTAACCCCGAGACCAAGGCCAGCATGGAATTGGTCGACAAGGAATAAAGTAGGGGGAGATAAGGGCCGATATACAATATCTCATTTATTAATTCATTCATTTATGCATTTTTAGCACCTATTTTGTACATAATTATTTATTCATCAAATAAAGAAACTTTGTTCATAAAAGTTGTAGATAATAATATAAATAAAAATACAAAATTGAGTTTGTGTAAAAATCATACACAGTGTACATTGAATACACAAAATAAAAAGCAAAAATCTCAACTTCACAGACCCATATCTTGCAAATAAAAACTCCAAATCACCCAAACTCACCTTTAATTGTATATAGCATTTCATAAACTATTTTATAAAATTGGCTTCATAATTTTTGGAGTCCATCTGTGGAAGTTAGGTTTTTGGCCCATCTTGTACATACTACCTGATTAAAATATTCATTTTATTCAATATTCATTATTTCTGTAAATTCATATTTTTAGAATCTTGTAAATAACGTCTATAATACAGGTACATAATAAAAGTAAAATAAAATCAAAAAGAATTTGTAAAATAAAAATAAGTCTATAAAACACATAGACAAAACACCTATGTTACCTAATGTATATAAATAAAAAGGGATTTTATTCTTTCATTCTTTATTCATCTATATTTTTATACCATATTAAAAATACAAATCTATAATAAAAACAAATAAAATTCGTAAAATAAATAAATAAATAAAATACATTAAATATATTTTATAGGTAAAATACCTATAAGTATACTTACCTATACATATACACATTTATTTAAAAATGTAAATAAACTCTTAAAAATAAAATAAAAAAATATATTTATACTCACAAAAATAAGTTGTAAATTTATAAAATAAGAAAATAAAACAATAAAATAAAATAAACAAATTAAAAAAAAAATAAACTACACAAAAATACATGTAAATACATACATATACACATTATTGTAATAAAACCGTAGTAAAATAAGTCATAAAAATAAATAAAAATCATATTAAAATACTACATACAATAATAAAGATTTTTTATTTTATACTCGAAAAATAATAAAATCATTTATTAACTTAAATAATTCGTTCTTTATTCCTCCAGCCTGTTTTGTCTTCTAGCGGCCTCCGTGGACCAATCGCAGGCTGCCAAGAGTTGACCTCGGGTCAACTCTTCAGACCCCAGGACTGCCCCTCTGACAAGTCACGAGAGGCCCCTTTTCCCTGATTTTTCACGCCAATTGTGTAGCTCGAGGGTGATAAGACCCTTCATGGGAATTGTTCCTTGTACATCCACGAATCACGCCACACCCCATGCTTCCTTGTACAAAGCCCAGATTCACCAGGATTCGCCGGCCAATAAGGGCGCAAACCCTGCTTATAAATAAACCTCTCGATCTCCTCCCTCATTTTGGCCTCCCTTTCAGTCGTTTTCCACCATCTATTCCAGTCCTTCGAGGTTCCTTGTGACAGGAGGGTCCTCCTGGAAGCTTCAGACGGTTGGAGGAGTCGAAGGAGCGCCCACGGCCGCCGCGTCGCCGGAGGTCCTGCTCCCTGGTCGCAAACCAGGTATAAGAGCTGATGTCTTCTCGTTTTTAGCTTAGCTTTAGTTTTTACTTTGTAGTTTAGCTCTTAGAGTAATCAGTAGAACCTCAGGTGCTCGATTAGCCCAAGATCGAAGTTCGCCGGAGTTTAGCTCCGGCGAACCTCTCTACTCTGATTGGCACGCTATCCGACCCTTCGTTCCACCTCATCGCCTTCCCCTACGTATTCCCCACGCACCCACGCTTTAAGATCAACCAGAGCTCGCCCAGCTCTGCGAATCGAGGGCCTCACTCCTCCGCTTCGCCGGATCTCGCCACCCTCCACCTTTCCTCGTTCGTCTACCCTAAACCTCGGGTCGAGGAAGACCCCCTCGAGCCCCTCTTTCATTTGGTGCAGGACTCAAGCTGAAAGGAGCCCTCTGGGGCTCGATCCAAGTCCCTTCGAGGTTCCAGGACCCCCTTGTCTTCCCCGAGCTCGTTCAGCCGATCTAGGAGGTCCTGGACCTTCTGGAGTATCTCGAACGGTGCGCACCGCTTCGCCGGACGCCTGGAGGCCACAAGCAGCAACATCGAGCGCCTGGAGGCGGAGGAATCACCGATCGAAGCCAGGGAAGTCAGCTGTTCTTCCCTGTTCTTCATGAGCAGCAGCAGCCGTTGGATCGAAGAGACAGCCCCAGTTCTAATCGGGGCCGTCCATCTAGCACCAGCCGTGGCCGTGCGATCAGATCTCAGATGCAATCACAGCCACGGATCGCCGAAGGGGTATCGAGCGTCGAGGGCTCGACACGTGGATAAGTGGCGCACTGGAAGCCGTTGGATCACGCGCCTTTAGGGGGTAAACTTCATATCTAGCCCCCCGCTTTTTGTATTTATAGTTTAGTCCCTAAAATAAAAAGTTACTTTGTAAATATTTTGGAGAAATTGCATCGAACCCCCTGAGCTTTGTAATATTGCAAAAATACCCCTCCCAGGCGCTGATGAATCCACATTTCATCATCTTTATTCTATCATTTTGGCACCAAAAACCCTGGCAAATGCCTGTAAATAGCATTAAAATCACCATCTTAGCATCCATGCATGTGCATCACAATAGTGTATAAAATACTGTAATTAAGGCCAAAATTATAGAATAAATAAAGAAAAGAAAAAGAATAAAATATTGTAAATATTTTATGACCTAAAACCCCCAAGACCTAGGCATCTTGATGAATAGGTCGACAAGGAATAAAGTAGGGGGAGATAAGGTCAGAAATACAGTGTAAATACCTATACAATCTATTCATTCTTTATTCATTTTGGGACCTATTTTTGGTTCCACTTTGTGTACATCAAATAAGGAAACTTTGTACATAAAAGTTGTAGATAATTTCATAAAGAAAAATACAAAATTGATTTCACAGAAAAAGAATGTACAGACAAAAAGATATGGTCTGAATAAGAATCCAAAATCCCAACTTCCCAGACCCGTATCTCACAAACGACAAATCCAAATGCAGTGTACTCACCTTTAATTGTATATAGAATAAAATAATCTATCCAATAGTGGTAGTTTCGCATTTGGCGGAGCTACGGTTTGAAAGTTGAGTTTTAGACCCTCATTGTATACTTGTACTGAATAAAATATTCAATTTATTCTTTATTCAATATTTATTCATCTTTATATTTTTATAATTTTGTAAATATTACATATACTATATATGTGCATTAAAATTGAAATAAAATGCAAAGAAAAATAAAAAAATAAAAATACTTGTATAAGGACTACATAGGTATACCATATACACTTATACCTATATAAAATACACTTGTATTTTATTAAATATACAAAACATCTCAGAAAAATAAAATAAAAATATACTTATGTATAAAAAAGTATGTTATAATTTTTACAAAATCATAAATAAAAATAATAAGATTAAAGATACATAAAATAAAATAAAATACTAAAACACATAGGTATTATACCTATATAGGGTTAAAAAGGCAACTTGTAAAAATAAAAGGCATAAAAATAAATAAAAATCAGAATAAAATACTACATAAAATTTTGAACATTTTTTATTTTATAACTTTTATTTAATTCGGCCATTTACTATTTTTAATTGAATTAATAATGATTTTTCCAGGGTTTTTCCTGGTTGGTCCACGTGGACCAACCAGGTGCAAACCCTAGTTGACCTCGGTCAACTAGGTACCCTACCCCCCTGTAGCCTCTGTCAGAACCGGCGCTTGACCCATCTTCTCCATTTTTTTCGAGGCATGAACTTGCACCCTTTGAGCTCGATTCCTTCTGCAAAAATCTTCACCTACCATCCCTCTTGCTCGCACAAGGACCATCTTGGGCTGAGAGCTTCTGAATCGGGCCAGCCACCTCGTTCTTTCCACCCTCGTCACCTCGGGTCAAACCCAATAAAACCAACCCCCCCATTTTCAAATCGATTTTTGAGTCCCCTTGGTCCACCCCTCTCCGCCTCTCTTGTGCCCCAGGTCTTGCCGGAGGTGACAGCTCCGCCGCGAGCCTCTCAGCCAGGGCGTCCGAGGTCGAGGGAGCCTCCAGCACCTCCGCCAACTGCCGGCGTCGAGGTACACTTCTTCCTCTGGCTCCGGCCATCGAGGGCGTCCACCCCACCATTTCTTTATCGCACTTAGTTCCTGTTAGCTTAGGCTTCAAAAACCCCAAAAAATCTTGAAGTTCCATCTACCAAATCACTCGATCGAGCACCTTGGCCGGAGCGCACCTCCGGCCGTGCAACCACCTGTTGATTCGCACCCCTTCGAGACCATCCGAGGATCCAGGCAGTTTGCCCTGGACCCTTTTACTTTGTTTGCAGGTCCAAGCCACTTCACGCGCGCCTGGAGGCGAGTTTTGGAGCTCACCGGAGCAGCAGCAACCTTCCAGCTCCGCCCGCTGCCCGAGAGCACCACGGTCTTCCCCGTGGATTTTGGACACCCCCAGGAGATAGAAGACCTTTCCAGGAAGCTCCTTGTCCATTTTGAGGACCTGTCGTCGCCGGAGGAGGGAGATCAAGGTCGGAGAAGCTCGCCTCCACCGGCGTTCTTCCCCGTTCTTGCAACCCTCTTCCTAGCCGTTGGATCAAGGAGGAGTCCCAGATCGCACAGCTGACGTTGGATCTCCGCGTGCCTCATCCGTCGATCGTCTCCGGAGATCTGATCTTGGCCGAACATCCGCGAAGCGCCATCGGCCGTCCACAACGCGCCACGTGTTTAAGTGGCCCTCCATCCGCCGTTGGATCGCGCGCAAGAGGGTATTTTGCAACTCACCCCTTGCGCATTTTTGTATTTAATATTTAGTTTTTAAACTTTCGTCTGTAGCTTAAATATTTTGTAATATTTGCAAGTAGGCCCCCAAACTTTTGATATTTGCACTTAGGTCCTCCGCCACGTCACCTCACGTGACCTGTACACGTGAGGTGGGGGCATTTTGCAGAGGACCCCTCGGTCTTTTGTTTATTTCGTTTTAGCCCTAAAACTTTCACAGCACGTGTAATATTTTTGGATATTTTGCAAAGTGGCCCCCAGGCTTTTGTATTATTGCATTCCAGTCCCTCCCAGGCGCGTGCAAGTCACGCGCCCTGGTGGGTAATTTGTAGGCGTGCCCAGGCGGGTCTTGTATTTACATTTTGGTTCCAGAAGTTAAATATCAAGTTCAAAATTTTGTGGATATTTGCATGTTAGCCCCCTGGATGATTTGAATATTGCACATATACCCCTGCCAGGCCTGTTAATTACTTGGATGCTTGTTGGATTGATTCAAAATATCATCTTAAGCCCAAAAATTCCACAAAAATAGACTTAAGCTTCTGGATAGGTGTACTTTAACGCCACCTAGTTAGTTTTTGATTTTATTTTATTTTCATATTTATAAAAAATCAAAAACTCTCATTTTGTGTACTGTCTACCTTAGAAAATACCAAAAAAATATCAAAACACCTCCAAAAATTCCAAAAAAATTACCTAGTGTCTATTTTATCATTTTTTAGTGTCAGTCCAAAAATCATTAAAAATTTCAAAAGAAAAACACTAAAAATATAAAAACACTCAAAAACTTCAAAAAAATATAAAAAATAGTAGAAAAACCCAAAAATTGCAAACTCAGCTTCTGTTTATCCTTTAATTTATTCTCTTTATTAGAAAAATAGTGTGAAATATTTTTGGTACTGGTTGGTATTTTTAAATTGCATTTTTGTCGCAGCCAGCCCTATTTCCACTTATTAGCCCTATTTCAGCTTTTAAAAATCCCAAAAACACCTAGAAAAATCCCCAAAAATCACAAAAACAGTAAAAAATATTAAAAAGACCAAAAACATTTCATTTCTGGATTTTTGAGCATTTTTGTGCATTTTTATAAATATTCTACCTTGCCTTTTACTATATTGCCTTTACTTTCCAATATTGAAAAAGAAAATAAAAAAATATATATATAAAATATAAAATATAAAAATCAGAAAATCAAAAATCAAAATACAAAATTAAAAATTAAAAAAAAATTAATTAAAAATTAAAAACCCACAAAAATTGTAGTTGTTTGCTTGCTTAGTGTAGACACATCACACACTCACACACTTGTGCATTCTTTTGCTAGGACTACACTGTTTGCTCCCTGCGTTCGAACTCTCTGCATACTTGCCCTTTACACCATTTGTGCAGAGTTAAAAATAAATTTTAACTCCACATTTATTTCTAATTATTGATTTTTAGTGTGGGATAATTGTTGACTTTAGCCCGGATTCAGTGTGGTCAACACACCGACTGAGTTCACGCTTTGTGTGAACTTAAGACCACCTATTTTCGGCTAAATCAAATGGTGCCGTTGCCGGGGAGCAACAGCTTGTAGTTCACATTCTTGTTTGTTTGTGTGATAGTTTACCATAGCAGCATTTTCCTTCTCTTACATTTTGATATATCTCGTTGAGCTTTCTGACCACTCTTCTTTGTCTTCTTGCGAGGGACCGCGGAGCGAGGCGGCTCGCCTAGGCGACCGACGCAACCTTGGGACGTGGAGCCGGCTTTTCTTTAGCCAAGCCGGCAGGAGAGAGCAAGGAGTGAGAGAGAGAGATTAGAGCAGCTTTTCTTTTATTTGTGAGAGAGTGATATTCATTTAATTTGTAATAATACAGGTACACTAGGACTTGGACTTAGACATTCGGGCCTAATTTCCGGGTGTCTGTTCACCCGGGGGCTCACCGCAGTTTTGCCGCATTTTCATCGCTGTCATTTTCCGGTTTTGTGTTTATTTTTCATTTTCTTTTGTGGATTGAGCTCCTAGATCTAGGTCCTGCTTGACTCGAGTAGAATAGGTCCAAACACTTAATTATCTTTGCATGCTCCTATAGTTACGTTTTGGACTTAGACTAATTTAAACAGTTAGCAAGTAATTCCCAAATCCACGCACCGCGAGCTCACACCCGAACAAGCGCTTTCTCCTACTCCAAATGTGTTGGGCAGAGGAGGGGTGAGCCAAGACCGGACACTCGGATTAGGAGTTGCTAGTTGACTTGTGGTTCTATCGCTAGCAGTTGCCTGTTCTAGGACGATTTCCGTTGCATTTCGCCATATAGCTTAGGTTTAAATATTCTGCTTTGCATCCCGCATGGAGAGAGCTGGGATTCGCTGTAAGTCTTCTTACTTTGCACGCATCATTTAGGCACAAAGGTGAGATTTCCACCTTGGTGCCGACTTGCACGGCTTTTCCGACTCTATTCTCCCTCTGTTTTTGGACAAAGTAGGATAAAGGGAAAATAAATACAAAAACGTTAGGCGCTTGCTTGAATTGACTCAAAAGAAGCGATAACACCAAAAAAATTAAAAAAGGGACTGCTAAAGAAAACTTGACCAAAATAAAAACGGTAATTGGATTCATTGCTTGGGGAGAGTAACACCCTCACTTGTTTTCAGGTTGCATAGGAAGGTTTCCTTTCCAGTGAGGTGAGCGCTTCGTAAGGATTAGAGCCCAAAACCCAACTTGTGGCTGCCTTGTGTATCGCCTGGATTTCCGAAGTATTGGCGCTACTATCGTACGTAGTCGAGTAGGACTTGGTCGCCATTGGTGACTCTCTATTGTGAGAGCGCCGACCTTGTCCGAAGTACAGAGCTTAGGCCACGCCTTCACGGGTGTGTCTGTCTCACCGGCTGCGTCCGAGTAGGACCTTGTACGCTCACGGGTGATTCCGTTGCGAGCGAGGTCCGAAGTATCGGTTTCGCCTATCGGCTTCCTCCCTCTTTTCTTTGGCTGAGTAGGGATCCAGGAAGGGTTACAAGGACCTCAAAAAGCGCAAGTTACAGGTTACACAGGAGGAGGACAAGTACGGGGACACTCTCCTGGCAGTACTCTCTCTCTTATAGGTGTAGCGCTCTAAGGACTCGTGAAAAGATAATTGCCTGAAAAACAAGCTAAAATTGACAAGATAAAAGCCGAACCTTCACGGCTTCACGAGTTGAGTTGGTGAACTTACCCTTGCTTTGTGTTTGATTTCTAGATTTATTAAGGTCAAGATCAAAAATACCGCACAATTGTGCAAAAATTTTGTTGCATCTCATTTTCTTCTTCTTGCATCTTCCCCGCTCTTTCCAAACAATCAAGATGATGGGACGGAGGTCTCTTAGGCCGACCTTGTCGGCACCGCTATCCAGCACTCCTCCCTACTCATCTAGGAATAACTCGGAGAGCCCGCTCTCCGAACCTGAGTTCACATCCACCCTGTTCCCCCTCGACCACCCTTCCCATTCTCCTTCCCTCAGTCCAATCATTTCAGAGTTCAGTGCATCACAGAGTTCAGCTCATTCCACAGCACCTGAAATGGCCTCTTTTGCATTTTCAGAACATCAAGCAATGGCAGACAGAGGCGAGCACCAAGATGATCACGATCACCCGCCGTTTATTATTGATCAGGCGGCCATCAACAATTCCCTGCTAGCGTCCCTGGAGAATATGCAGAGACAGATCCGTGACCAGGGGACATTTATGGGTGATCTGATGAGAGAGATAGCACAGCTGAGAGAACACCGACCTGGGGGCGGTGGCGGTGGAGAAGGAGGAGGACCCGATGCAGGAGGCGACCCAGACGGTGAGCGACCGCCACAGACTATCATGAGGGAGCTTCACAACCCAGCGTCGTCCCTCACTCACCGGTGGATCAGACTTCCTCCAATCCACGGAGACTTCAAGCTTCGGCACAATACGATTCAGATGCTACCCAAGTTCCATGGATTGCCGACCGAAGAGCCGCACCTCCATCTCCAAGAGTTCGAAATGATTTGCAGCACCATCCACGATCGGTTGTTGACCGAGGACACGATCAAGATGATCGCCTTCCCATTCTCATTGGTTGATAGAGCCGCATATTGGCTCAAGCATCTAGGGCGATTCGTCGATACGTGGGCAGATCTCCGGTCCGTATATTTGAAGAAATACTATCCTCTTGGCCGGACAAACGCAGCTCGAGCCATGATCAGCAATTTCACCATGATCCCAAATGAACAGTTCCATGAAGCATGGGATCGTTTCAGAGAGCTCATAGACCGGTGTCCACATCACGATATCTCCAAGCCCCACCTGGTGCAAAGTTTCTTCTGCGGGCTGACACCGGAGCTGCAGGGGCTTGTGAACGCCTCTTGCGGTGGGTCCTATTTCTCCAAGGGAGAGGACGACGTCTGGGCCATTTATGAAGGAATGGCAGAGAACTCAACAGTGATGACCCAGGCTAGAGTCTACATCCAGCAGAAACCTCCGCAGGGAGCGGGTTCATTTCAGAGGATCGCCCGCATCGATGCCGGTCCTAGCACACCGTCGGTAGCCGCGGCCCAAGCCGAATCAGCAGCAGCCGACATGGGTATCATTAGTGAAAAATTGGACCGCATGGAGATCCTTGAGAAGAAGCAGAATCAAGGTCTAGCCCAGATGGACCTTCTCACAAAGACAATGAGTGACCTGAAAACTCAGATTCTCTGTATTCAGGAGGCACAGGCCCATTCACAACAGCCTCCCAGGTCACAGGTTGCCTCCAGCAGCAACAATCCCAACCAGGTCTCCACTTCATACCGCCAGGTGAACCATATCCAGGCGGAGCCGGTTCCATTGTTGCAGTACCATCCAGAGCAACCGCCATCTCAGGAGACTCAGATGGTGGTTTATCAGTCGGAGCAGCCACTGGCAGTTCTTCCTCCACCCTCCTTCGAGCAGGAACCGTTGATGGAAGTCAACGGGATTTGGTATGACCGATACCCCCAGCCAGCGATTCGTAGGGATCACCCCGGATTCCGTTGGGGTAATGGTGCTTCCTCATCCCAACAGCATCCTCCGGCTCAAGGACAGCAGAGCAGCCAGCCACAGCAGCAACACCAGCAGCCCCAGTACAACCAGCCCCAGCAATACCACAGTGGTCCTCGTCCCGCCTATCAGGGACAGCAGTGGAGGCCGCGCCAGCAGCCTCAGCAATCTTATCACCAGCCTCCCCCTCAATTCCAGCAGCAGCAGCCCCATGTCCAGCAGGGACAGACATCCGGTTCTCAGGGTCCAGCCTACGAGAACCCAGCCCTTGATGATCTTGCCCGCTTGCTATCTGAACAGCGAGCATCCTTCAGGCAAGAAATGGATGAGTTCCGGCAGGAGATGCGGGACATTATCAAAGGAAAGGCCGCCATACCAGCTCAGATCGAACCAAACCCTAATAATTACAAAAGAAAATCTGAGCAGGTAGAGTACATAGAGGGTGCCTCTCCTAGTGAAAATTTGAATGATATGTCTTCTTTTGTGCATGATGCTGATTTTGTGACTACTAGGAGCGGTAGGATGCCAGCCGGCGGCGCCTCTTCTGAGCGACAGCCAAATGCAGAATCAGGAGCGCCAGAGGAGCAGAGGAGCGGTGCTGATGCCGCGACAGATGATGTTGAAGACGGTGGTGCTGATGCCACCAATGATGGAGCCCAGGATGACGGTGCTGATGCCGTCGTGATACCAGATGCAGACGGTGGTGCTGATGCCACCATTTTGGGAGATGAACCAGAGCGCGGTGCTGATACCGCAAAGACCGGTGCTAGTGGTGGTACTGAGGCCACCACATCTACTTTTGTTGAGCCGACTTCTGTGACTTCACCACATTTTGTATCTAGAGATTGTGGGAAGAGAAACAAAAACAACAAAAATATGAATAAAGGAAAGGTTTCTGTTCAAATTGCAGATCCGTATGTGTTGAATGATGATGATTGTATGGATTCTCCACCTTCACAGGCACAGGGACCGACTCCTAGCCCTCCATCTGAGGAGGCACCTACCATCCCCTTCCCTGAGGCACTCCGCCGAGCGAAGGGGAATAAAAAGGAAAATCCCAAAAAGAACCAACAGGTAGAGTTCGGCAATGAGATGATTGACAGATTCCATATCCAGTTGACTCTACGAGAAGCGTTTGAGCATATCCCCTTCTTCAAGAAGAACTTAAAAGAAACAACCACTGTCCGAAGAAGGAAGAGGCACAGAGATCAAATCCATATGCTCACTCACAACACTTGCTGCGCCATTCAGAACACATTGCCAGCCAAGCGACCAGACACAGGAGCTCCCTATGTCAGATGCGAGATTCAGGAGCAACAGTTTGATCGTACTTTATTAGACAGCGGCTCTTCAATTAACCTCCTTCCGGCAGCCTTACTCAAGCAGTTCGAGTTTGGCCCTCTTCTTCGAAGCAGAACCGTCCTTCAATTTGCTGATAGGTCGATTAAGAGGCCGAAGGGGTTATTGAAAGACGTGGTCGTTACCATTCAGGGCCTGCAATTCCCCGTGGACTTCGTCGTGTTGGACATGGAGATCCCTGAGTCGGTAACTGATGCCCCCATCATTCTCGGACGTCCATTCTTGGCCACAGCCAAGGCGGTGACCGACCATGACAGTGGGAAGGTATGCTTTCGCGTAGAGGGCGAAACCATACAAATAGAGACGATCGAAGAGATCAGAGCCAGAGAGGCAGAATGCTCCGAGCAGTTCAGCGAAGCCGAGCAGATGACAGAGGAAGAGCTAGACATCCACCAGGTTTGTGATTTTGAAATGACTGATGATGAATCCAATTGG
Organism: Ottelia alismoides; assembly: GCA_037367405.1. Classification (NCBI taxonomy): domain Eukaryota; kingdom Viridiplantae; phylum Streptophyta; class Magnoliopsida; order Alismatales; family Hydrocharitaceae; genus Ottelia; species Ottelia alismoides. Next base: position 179,059 of record JAZKJV010009715.1, read on the forward strand.
AAAGATCCTGTAGCACCGACCCTCGCCTTGCCTACAGATTCACTGTATCTCAAGCTCATGGCAATCGAGAGTCGGGAGAGCACATCCCTGGATGAGGATATCTTTGAGGCTGACAGTGTTGTGATGAGTGGTGCTGAGGAATTTCAATCTTGCTCATCATCTTCTGATCCCTCGGATTCAGACATTGACTGGGATGACTTTGATGATTATTTGCCTTGTCTGATTCCTTCAGAGCCGACAGCCATGACAGAGTGCGAGCCAGTGCAGTTTATTGATGATCCATCAGGCCGCCCTTCGTCAGAAATTCATGCAGAGCGAGAGTTCTCCCATGCAGACCTGGTAGCCTTTACACAGTCATATCAGAAGCCAGATCTGCCACCTCCCAGTTGTTCGGAAAGGAAACCTCTGCCGCAGTCAATGAAGTACAGATTCCTTGCTGGAGAGCCAGAAATGCACCCAGTCATTATCTCAGCAGATTTGACTGGAGAACAAGAATCTCGTCTGATGGAGGTTCTTGAAAGAAACCGCAAGGCAATCGGTTGGAGTATAGCTGATCTCCAGGGGCTGAGCCCAAAGCTTTGCTCTCACCACATCTATCTTGAAGATAACGCTAAGCCGTCGCGTGAGTTCCAACGACGGCTGAACCCGAATCTTCGAGACGTAGTCATGAAAGAAATTTCCAAGTGGTGGAGCGCTGATTTCATCTATCCCATCTCCGACTCCAAATGGGTTAGTCCACTCCATGTGGTACCCAAGAAGACGGGTATCACTACAGTTATCAATGAGTCCGGAGAGGAGATCGCTACCAGAGTACCAACTTCTTGGAGGGTCTGTGTGGACTACAGACGATTGAATGAGGCCACCAAGAAGGATCACTTCCCGCTACCATTTATTGATCAGATTATCGAGCGGTTAGCTGGGAAGAGCCATTACTGTTTTCTTGATGGGTACTCTGGATATAATCAAGTGGCCATTGCGCCCGAAGACCAGGAGAAAACGACATTCACCTGTCCGTTTGGGACGTATGCTTTCAGACGGATGCCCTTTGGTCTATGTAACGCTCCAGCGACATTCCAAAGGTGCATGTTGTCCATCTTCTCGGACATGGTGGGTGACTGTTTAGAGGTCTTCATGGATGACTTCTCGGTCTATGGCGACGGTTTCGACGCTTGTCTTGACTGCCTAGACCGTGTGCTGAAGCGCTGCATAGAGGTTAATCTAGTCTTATCCTGGGAGAAGAGTCATTTCATGATGACTCAAGGGACGGTCCTTGGTCATATCGTCTCCAACAGGGGCATGGAGGTCGATCCGGCTAAGGTGGACATCATCAGGAAACTCAATCCACCGTCCAATCTGCGTCAGTTACGGTCTTTTCTGGGGCATGTCGGTTTCTACCGACGGTTCATTCAGGACTTCAGTCGAATTGCCCGACCGCTAACTGACTTGCTGACCAAAGACACCGAGTTTATTGTTAATGATAAGTGTCTTGAATCATTTGAGACTCTCAAAAATATGGTTGTCTCAGCTCCTGTCCTTCAGCCACCCGATTGGTCTCTCCCATTCGAGATCATGACGGATGCTTCAGATTTTGCCGTTGGGGCTGTGCTCGGACAGAGGAGGGATGGTTTACCTTTTGCCATCCACTACGCCAGCCGGACTTTGGATGCCGCGCAGCGGAATTACACTGTGACTGAGAAAGAGATGCTGGCCGTAGTTTTTGCTCTTGATAAGTATCGATCATATATTCTTGGATCTAGAGTAACAATATACACTGATCATACCGCCATCCGGTATTTAATGGCCAAGAAGGATGCCAAAGCACGTCTCACCAGATGGATCCTTCTACTCCAGGAATTTGATATTGAAATTAAGGATAAGCCTGGAGTCAAGAATGTGGTGGCGGATCATCTCTCCAGATTGGAGAATCTTGAGGAATCTGAGCCCAGCGCACCTATCACAGAGACATTTCCAGATGAGGCGATCTTGGCTGTCACCTCACTCCCATGGTATGCTGACTTTGTAAACTATCTTGTTGCCAAGACAGTCCCTCAGGGTTGGCCCAGGCAGAAACTTGAGACCTTCCTAGCTAAGGCCAAGTTTTACCATTGGGAGGATCCCGTCCTTTATCATGAAGGAGGGGATAGTATCTGGAGGAAATGCATTCCTCAAGAAGAGCAGCATAGCGTCCTCACGTACTGCCACAAGCTTGAGGCAGGAGGACATCATTCAGGAAAAAGGACAGCACAAAAAGTGCTTCAATCCGGCCTATGGTGGCCTACTCTCTTCAAGGATTCTGATGAGTTCGTGAAGAGATGTACTGACTGTCAGAAAATGGGAACCTGCGGACAGAGAGACATGATGCCCATGCAACCCATTCACTTCTGTGAGGTTTTTGATGCATGGGGAATTGATTTCATGGGCCCATTTCCTAAGAGTCAGGGATTCGAGCATATTTTGCTCGTTGTGGATTATGTCAGCCGATGGGTTGAGGCCATCCCCGCCCGAGCCGCAGATGCTAAAACCGTATGCAAATTTTTGAGGAGAAATATCATTTCACGGTTCGGAGTACCTAGAGTCTTGATTTCAGACGGGGGGTCTCATTTCATCAATGACAAAGTCAGGGCCCTTGCAGACGAGTTCGGCATTGACCATCGGGTTGCCACTCCTTATCACCCTCAGACTAATGGTCTTGCCGAAGTATCGAATAGGGAGATAAAGACTATCTTGCAGAAAGTTGTTCGCCCAGACCGAAAGGATTGGTCACAGCTTTTGGACTCGGTCTTGTGGGCTTATCGGACATCTTTCAAGAACCCATTGGGGACATCTCCCTTTCGTCTCGTCTATGGCAAGCCGTGCCATTTGCCAGTGGAAATCAAGCATAAATCTTTTTGGGCAGTTACTGAGTTGCTTCTAGATCCCGAGAGTATAGGAGACCAGAGAAGAGCAGAATTGGCAGCCCTGGAAGAATTGAGAGATGCAGCCTTCTCCAACAGCCTACAATACAAAGAAAAAGTGAAGACATGGCATGATTCGCATATCAGCCATAAACAGTTTGAGCCAGCTCAGAAAGTATGGTTGTTCGATTCCAGGCTGAAATTATTCCCAGGGAAATTACAGAGCAAGTGGAAAGGACCGTATGTGGTCAGGAAGGTACATGACAATGGCAGCATCGACATATCCGAACCGTCATCTTCCTCTACCTTCCGCGTCAATGGTCAACGCTTGAAATTATATCTTGATCATGATCCACCGACCATTGACGTTGCCCCCATTCTTCTGGTATGAGATGTGTCATTTGACTCTCATCATCTACATCTCATACATGGTAATCAAGTCTATCTTCCGCTGTACAGATCCATCTGTTTATATCACTCTGATGTCTGTTGATTTATTTTCTTCTTTTCTTCTTTTCTTCTTTTCCTGTTCTATCCTCTTTATCTATCAAAAAGGTGCCGCCCTTGTAGACAGCTTTCCATACTTAGGACGTACTTTGTCCTAAGTATAGGGGGGTTGGCACCCTGAGTCTTTCTATTCTTTTCGATCCTCTCCATTGTCTCCTCTTCTTGTCTATACTTAGGGATATCTTACCCTAAGTATAGGGGGAGACAATCTGAGTACGATCTGTTCATTCCCACCCTTGACCCTCCCTACTTTGTGTACAGTCTGCTATACTTAGGATTATTTGATCCTAAGTATAGGGGGGACGGTCAACTTCTCATTCGTTGATTCATTCATTTACTCTTTATTCTTTAGACTTGTCTATACTTAGTACGAGTTATGTCTTCTCTTTTCTCTCCGATCTATGAGGACATAGCTCAAGCTAAGTATAGGGGGGTCGTATATACTACGTATATACTTTAGCCATAACTCGTACTTTCGTATTTTCCTAATAATATGGCTAAAAATTCTTTAAAATTCATTAAAAATCCTTAATAAAAAGATGTGATTATTCCTCAAATTCTTTTTGTATTTACTGATTAATAAATCAGGTGAAAATGTTTTTTGCAAAATGTTTGAAAAATAGTTTGAAAATCTTTGTGAACATCTATTGAAAACTATTTTGAAAATATTTTGTTTCATGTTTTCAACCTGTGTAAAATGTGTGGTTTGTAAAATTTATTTTCTGTGTGTGAAATAAAATGTTTGAAAAATGATTTGCAAATGGTTTGAAAAATGGTTGCAAAAATGATTTGAAAAACCTATATATACTGTTTTGAAAGCCTTTGCAAAATGTTTTCAAATGTGTGTAAAAATGTTTGTAAAAATTATTTTGGACTATAGTCTTCAAAAATTGTTTGAAAAACCTTGTGTCAAATAAGTTTGAGGAATATTCACATCACACCAAAAATCCACTGTATATATATGTATAAAATTGATCACTTACCCTGTAAATTCTTAAAATCCACTTCTTGTATATAAGAAGCACTCCCGTGTACATAGTTTTCACCTAGTTTGTAGCCAAACTTTTTGTTTTCAAAATTCCCAAAAACATTTGCAAAATTTAAATCCAAAAACATTTGAAAAATCTTTTTGAAAAAGACAAAAAAAATGCATCTGCATATGCATCATCATCATCTTTTCAAAAATCCATAAAAAGTTCAAAATCTCTGAAAATTGCATCACAAAAATATTTTCTGCATACCATTGCATAGCATGAGCATTTTTCGGATTGAGTTTGATAGTTGAACAAGTCTAAGTAAAATCCGGAGATTGGAGCTTGATTGGACCTTAAAATCTACCTAATAACAGGAACTTTATAGGAACTGGGTTTGAGGTACTTCAGGTCTAGTTGACTTAATTCTTTGAGGATCACGAGACTTGGTTCAATGGATTCTTGACTGCCTAAGTAGAGTATTTCGGAGCACACGCACGACTCTTGTTGATAATGACCTAACTTGGACACCTGCACCTTTCACATAGCTCTCCACGGATGAGGTGGTGAGGAGGCAGTTTCCTTTGGCTTGGGGTAGCATATGAGGGTAGTACTTCTAGGCGGAACCTCTCTTCTTCTTATAGTGAAGGAAGTGCACCTCAACTTGGTCTAGTGGTGATGAAGGCTAAAGACAGAAGCCGTGGGTTGCAATAAAGCTTCAAAAGAGGGATAGTCTACTGGCTCAAGAAGAAATTTCTTGTATATATGCTGCACCATGTAGATATGTTGTACAGATGCAATTGAAAAAAAAAAAAAACTCCAAAAAAGTGGTGGGTCGGATTGAAAATTTAATAACCCCACCGGAGTGTATACAGTTCAATAAAGCAAAAGCTTATGGTATCCATGTCACATCTCATGAAGCTTGCAGCGGGAGACTCAGCTACACTGGCTGAGCTTCCAAAAGTCTATACTTCTTCCCCCTCTTCTTGAGCCGGTTGCACTTGAACTTAGAAGGGAATACCCCGCTTCTCGAGGAAAGAGTTGCTAGACCGAGGGATTAGAGTTACCAGGTTGGAGGAGGTTGTTTCTTTGCTACTCCTGAGGTGGTGAGCTACATATCACTTACACTGTACAAGTCAGATTCATAGTCGTAAGAGTTTGCGTATGAGTTGAGATATTTCTGACCTGGCTATTGAGGAGACTTGGACAGAGTTTTGGGATTCTCAAGGACTGTTGGATTTCAGACTTGGTTCTCATTAAGGTTCCGACCGCACTAAATTCCAAAAGTCCGACTTAAGCTCCAAACTTCGATTTTGCGAAGACAAGTTCCATAATTAAACTTAATCTAATTTTCTTCTTTTTCTTTCTTTTCTTTTTGCACTTATTGCATAAGTGTTTGCTAGGGACTAGCAAAGGTAAAGTATAGGGGGATGATGAATCCACATTTCATCATCTTTATTCTATCATTTTGGCACCAAAAACCCTGGCAAATGCCTGTAAATAGCATTAAAATCACCATCTTAGCATCCATGCATGTGCATCACAATAGTGTATAAAATACTGTAATTAAGGCCAAAATTATAGAATAAATAAAGAAAAGAAAAAGAATAAAATATTGTAAATATTTTATGACCTAAAACCCCCAAGACCTAGGCATCTTGATGAATAGGTCGACAAGGAATAAAGTAGGGGGAGATAAGGTCAGAAATACAGTGTAAATACCTATACAATCTATTCATTCTTTATTCATTTTGGGACCTATTTTTGGTTCCACTTTGTGTACATCAAATAAGGAAACTTTGTACATAAAAGTTGTAGATAATTTCATAAAGAAAAATACAAAATTGATTTCACAGAAAAAGAATGTACAGACAAAAAGATATGGTCTGAATAAGAATCCAAAATCCCAACTTCCCAGACCCGTATCTCACAAACGACAAATCCAAATGCAGTGTACTCACCTTTAATTGTATATAGAATAAAATAATCTATCCAATAGTGGTAGTTTCGCATTTGACGGAGCTACGGTTTGAAAGTTGAGTTTTAGACCCTCATTGTATACTTGTACTGAATAAAATATTCAATTTATTCTTTATTCAATATTTATTCATCTTTATATTTTTATAATTTTGTAAATATTACATATACTATATATGTGCATTAAAATTGAAATAAAATGCAAAGAAAAATAAAAAAATAAAATTACTTGTATAAGGACTACATAGGTATACCATATACACTTATACCTATATAAAATACACTTGTATTTTATTAAATATACAAAACATCTCAGAAAAATAAAATAAAAATATACTTATGTATAAAAAAGTATGTTATAATTTTTACAAAATCATAAATAAAAATAATAAGATTAAAGATACATAAAATAAAATAAAATACTAAAACACATAGGTATTATACCTATATAGGGTTAAAAAGGCAACTTGTAAAAATAAAAGGCATAAAAATAAATAAAAATCAGAATAAAATACTACATAAAATTTTGAACATTTTTTATTTTATAACTTTTATTTAATTCGGCCATTTACTATTTTTAATTGAATTAATAATGATTTTTCCAGGGTTTTTCCTGGTTGGTCCACGTGGACCAACCAGGTGCAAACCCTAGTTGACCTCGGTCAACTAGGTACCCTACCCCCCTGTAGCCTCTGTCAGAACCGGCGCTTGACCCATCTTCTCCATTTTTTTCGAGGCATGAACTTGCACCCTTTGAGCTCGATTCCTTCTGCAAAAATCTTCACCTACCATCCCTCTTGCTCGCACAAGGACCATCTTGGGCTGAGAGCTTCTGAATCGGGCCAGCCACCTCGTTCTTTCCACCCTCGTCACCTCGGGTCAAACCCAATAAAACCAACCCCCCCATTTTCAAATCGATTTTTGAGTCCCCTTGGTCCACCCCTCTCCGCCTCTCTTGTGCCCCAGGTCTTGCCGGAGGTGACAGCTCCGCCGCGAGCCTCTCAGCCAGGGCGTCCGAGGTCGAGGGAGCCTCCAGCACCTCCGCCAACTGCCGGCGTCGAGGTACACTTCTTCCTCTGGCTCCGGCCATCGAGGGCGTCCACCCCACCATTTCTTTATCGCACTTAGTTCCTGTTAGCTTAGGCTTCAAAAACCCCAAAAAATCTTGAAGTTCCATCTACCAAATCACTCGATCGAGCACCTTGGCCGGAGCGCACCTCCGGCCGTGCAACCACCTGTTGATTCGCACCCCTTCGAGACCATCCGAGGATCCAGGCAGTTTGCCCTGGACCCTTTTACTTTGTTTGCAGGTCCAAGCCACTTCACGCGCGCCTGGAGGCGAGTTTTGGAGCTCACCGGAGCAGCAGCAACCTTCCAGCTCCGCCCGCTGCCCGAGAGCACCACGGTCTTCCCCGTGGATTTTGGACACCCCCAGGAGATAGAAGACCTTTCCAGGAAGCTCCTTGTCCATTTTGAGGACCTGTCGTCGCCGGAGGAGGGAGATCAAGGTCGGAGAAGCTCGCCTCCACCGGCGTTCTTCCCCGTTCTTGCAACCCTCTTCCTAGCCATTGGATCAAGGAGGAGTCCCAGATCGCACAGCTGACGTTGGATCTCCGCGTGCCTCATCCGTCGATCGTCTCCGGAGATCTGATCTTGGCCGAACATCCGCGAAGCGCCATCGGCCGTCCACAACGCGCCACGTGTTTAAGTGGCCCTCCATCCGCCGTTGGATCGCGCGCAAGAGGGTATTTTGCAACTCACCCCTTGCGCATTTTTGTATTTAATATTTAGTTTTTAAACTTTCGTCTGTAGCTTAAATATTTTGTAATATTTGCAAGTAGGCCCCCAAACTTTTGATATTTGCACTTAGGTCCTCCGCCACGTCACCTCACGTGACCTGTACACGTGAGGTGGGGGCATTTTGCAGAGGACCCCTCGGTCTTTTGTTTATTTCGTTTTAGCCCTAAAACTTTCACAGCACGTGTAATATTTTTGGATATTTTGCAAAGTGGCCCCCAGGCTTTTGTATTATTGCATTCCAGTCCCTCCCAGGCGCGTGCAAGTCACGCGCCCTGGTGGGTAATTTGTAGGCGTGCCCAGGCGGGTCTTGTATTTACATTTTGGTTCCAGAAGTTAAATATCAAGTTCAAAATTTTGTGGATATTTGCATGTTAGCCCCCTGGATGATTTGAATATTGCACATATACCCCTGCCAGGCCTGTTAATTACTTGGATGCTTGTTGGATTGATTCAAAATATCATCTTAAGCCCAAAAATTCCACAAAAATAGACTTAAGCTTCTGGATAGGTGTACTTTAACGCCACCTAGTTAGTTTTTGATTTTATTTTATTTTCATATTTATAAAAAATCAAAAACTCTCATTTTGTGTACTGTCTACCTTAGAAAATACCAAACAAATATCAAAACACCTCCAAAAATTCCAAAAAAATCACCTAGTGTCTATTTTATCATTTTTTAGTGTCAGTCCAAAAATCATTAAAAATTTCAAAAGAAAAACACTAAAAATATAAAAACACTCAAAAACTTCAAAAAAATATAAAAAATAGTAGAAAAACCCAAAAATTGCAAACTCAGCTTCTGTTTATCCTTTAATTTATTCTCTTTATTAGAAAAATAGTGTGAAATATTTTTGGTACTGGTTGGTATTTTTAAATTGCATTTTTGTCGCAGCCAGCCCTATTTCCACTGATTAGCCCTATTTCAGCTTTTAAAAATCCCAAAAACACCTAGAAAAATCCCCAAAAATCACAAAAACAGTAAAAAATATTAAAAAGACCAAAAACATTTCATTTCTGGATTTTTGAGCATTTTTGTGCATTTTTATAAATATTCTACCTTGCCTTTTACTATATTGCCTTTACTTTCCAATATTGAAAAAGAAAATAAAAAAAATATAAAAAATATAAAATATAAAAATCAGAAAATCAAAAATCAAAATACAAAATTAAAAATTAAAAAAAATTAATTAAAAATTAAAAACCCACAAAAATTGTAGTTGTTTGCTTGCTTAGTGTAGACACATCACACACTCACACACTTGTGCATTCTTTTGCTAGGACTACACTGTTTGCTCCCTGCGTTCGAACTCTCTGCATACTTGCCCTTTACATCATTTGTGCAGAGTTAAAAATAAATTTTAACTCCACATTTATTTCTAATTATTGATTTTTAGTGTGGGATAATTGTTGACTTTAGCCCGGATTCAGTGTGGTCAACACACCGACTGAGTTCACGCTTTGTGTGAACTTAAGACCACCTATTTTCGGCTAAATCAGGCGCGTGCAAGTCACGCGTCCTGTGGGTAAATTGCAGAGATACCCTTGCGGGTTTGGATATTTGTGTTTAATCCTTGAAATGCAAGTTCCAGAGTAATATTTTGTGGAAAAATTGCGTACGTGCCCCTGGATGTTTCACTATGTGCATATATGCCCTTGCCAGCACTGTTTGATGATTGGAGTCTTGTTCTAATTAATTAAAATATCATTTTAACTCCAAAAATTCCACAAAAATAGGGTTAAGCTACTGGATGCATATACTTTAACGCCCTATTGTTAGTTTTTAATTTTATCACTTTTAAATATTTATTAAAAACCAAAAAAAAAAAACCCACAGCCACACAAGGATGACTGATATGCACAGATAGGCTCATGCATTGTCGTATTGCTCTCTGTGGTTCGACCTCTACATGCTTGTTCCCTATACATTTTATGGTAGAGTAAATAAAGATTAATTCACACTTCCTTTGAGCTCGATTGTTTTATTCTTTGATTGTGGGTTAATTGTTGACAAGTGCACCTCATTGTGGGTCGCCGCATCGACATCGGTTGTCTCCGCCTTGTGTGAGACAGACCCTTTAGACCTACGATGAGGGGTGCTTATCACCCGCTGCATCCATGATTGACATTCCCCACGAATGAACAAAATTCGTACAGCTTTAGAGCCCGGATCACATCCCCCGCCATTTCTAGGTCGGTCCTCTGGAAAAAGAGTTAAGTTGAGATCCCCTCCAATGAGCCACACATCGTCCTCCAAAACCAAACCCGCACGTACCAGATCAGCCGTGAGTAATCCATGGTCACTCTCAATTGGACCATACACATTTGTCATAGTAAAGGAAATCCCATCACGACGGCGCTTCAGGCGCACTGAGATCGAGAAAAGTGAACACTGCTCTCCCACTTTCTCGAATACTACCTTCTTCCAGCCCTCAAGGAGGCCACCTGCCGCTCCATGGGCCTCCACCTCGGCAAACTCAAAATCATCCCCACCCCCACAGGTCTCTCCACAAAGCATCTCCTCCCCTTGACACTTTCGTCTCTTGCAGCAACATAACATCTGCATGTGCTTCAGTAATAAGATTCCTGACTCCGAGCCGTTTCTCGGGGCAACCTTGCCCCCTCACATTGCAAGACAAAACCTTCATAAAAGACAACTCCTTTTTCCTCTTCAAAGGGCCACAACCCCCAGACTTTCTGCAAATCTTCTGTCCAGCAAGCTGAAGTATATTTAAACTGAAGTATAACAAAGAATTAAGTATTATTCTTTCAAAATTTTTAAATATAAGGTAAATTTGTAAGAAATGTTATTCATCAAGTACAATAACATTTCCTTGTAGTAAAATTATTATTAATCATTGCTAATTTCACAACTATTAGAAGAAAAAGTTTATGGATAACCTTTATGACATAATTCTTATCGAGCAATATAATCAAATACGATATTGGTTACAAATATTATTTTGCAACATATAGTACTCGTTGAAAGACAACATTGGTAAAAAAATTTTATTGTCATAAGTCAATTTTATTGCAGCGATCAATTGCTCTATATGTTTAAGAAAAAACAATACTCAAAATATGTGTCATTATAAGTCCATTTTATCATGGAAGACAAAGAAAGTACTGCTCGTGTTGTTGTGCTAACATTTGCAGATGAAGAGCGGTATTCATTTGATCTTCCCCTCTTAAACCTAACATTTGAAGAACGCGCGTGTTAGAAACTGTAATAATTTATGAAATTTTCACTTTGCTTTGTTGGATGGTGAAGGTCAGGGAGAGAGAGAGGGGTGACATCACGGGGGAGCATGAGATTGTTGACCTACGAATTATTCTCTTTCTCTCTCTTTGTACTACCAATGCACATGATCTTATCAATCCAACGGGGAAAGGAAAGGAAAGGAGTGGAGTTGGAGGGCGGAATGGGAAAGGTCTCATGTTAGGTGAGGTTCCTTTCACGGCTCTGACACAACATAGATCAGGATGCAGATCTCAATGGGTTCAATTATCATGACCATCTCCTTTGACCTAATCACCTGCAAAATGGAAGCACTCCATTACTGATAATCAGTATGTTTACTGCTGGTTTTGAGGAATCACGAGTATTTTTTTCGATGATGTTAATGCAAGATTTCAAGAGGAGGGAGTTACTGACGTTTCTGAGATCGATAATACCCAGCCATACTCCCTCATGGTCAACATTTTTCCTCCATCCACCTTAGCTTCAGCATGGCTATTCGACAAGAAATGTCTTCGGATTTCATCACTTTTTAGTGATTATGTGAAATGGCATAATCACAGTCTTCGGATTTCATCACTTTTTTGTGATTATGTGAATTGACATTTTCAGGTACATATAATATGAGTTGCTAAAGTTGAGAGGGAAGAGTTCAATAATGTGACCCTAGCTACCAGGTAAAGACAACATCATGGCTTTCCACCCTTGGAGCTTGGAGGTAAATTTGTTTTAAAGACCCACAAAGTAAGCCTAGACAATGGGCGGGTATCCCATTGGCTTGATGGTATCTAGCTCGTTAAGATTGGACTTTGGGTATTACATTAGAACTTCAAGTTGAAAGATCTGGACCTAGCCCGACCCACAACTAAATGGGTCTGAGTTTGTGTGTTGATTACTATTTTTTTTGCAGGCTAGATTCAGCTTCATGGGCCTGAATAACATTCATCAATTTTTGTAAAATGTAGTGGCATGTATAAAGTATATATTAACTCAAATTTTGTAATTTGGAATGTAATACTATAAATAACATATACTCATGTCCGAATAAAATGGCAGAATATTGCTCATATGTAATGTAATGATTCAATTTCCATTTCAAGGCAAAGCATTGATTGATGGCTCTCGTGATTTCTCTTGCTCTCGCTCCCCCAACCCTTGCTTCCACCCATGTTGTCGGACGGTGATCTGCCTCCAAGGAACCCTGACTACTCCAGGTACTCATGCACTCCATCCCCTTCCCCCATCTCCCTTCCTCCCCACTATCTCTCCCTCCCCTCCTCCCCTTCTCTTACTCCAATGTCATCACCCCCGACCAATTTCATACTAATCATTGATGGGTTGCAAGGGTTATAAAAAAATGTATGCTCCTCCGTCGACAAAAGGCAACCGGAGCCCACCACCATCCACTCTTCCTCCAAATACTTACTCGTTTCCCCATATCCACCCCCTCCCCTCCCCCGCCAACAACCAAGCACAAACCAAAGAAAGTAAATAAAACTTTTACGAACTTCATAACACAAAAACATGGAAAAAAAAGAAAACTATTTACAAAACTTTGTGTGTTTGTCGTTTGAACAAGGAAATTCAGCACAATGATTTTGTACTTTGCGAAACCATTAATTTAGGGAAATAATTTTTCTAAGAAGATTTCTTATATTCTAATGAATATTAGGAAGAGATCATGGCTAGATCTTGAAGCATGATTGATGAATATCCATTTCATCACCTTTATTCTATCATTTTGGCCTTAAAAATCCTAGCTAATGCATGTAAATAGCCTTAATATACACAATATAACAATCATTCTTTGTTGTACAAATTGTGTATAAAATATCGTTTTAATGACAAATTATAAAATAAATAAAAGAAAACAAAACAAATAAAATTTCAAAAGAATTTTATGACCCTAAACCTCGAGACCTAAGCATCTTGATGACTAGGTCGACAAGGAATAAAGTAGGGGGAGATAAGAGCCATTAATACAATAAAAATCTCATTTATTTATTCATTATTCATTCATTTTTTGAGATCCTTTTTAGTTTCTACTTTTTATACCTCAAATAAATAAACTTTTTACAATAAAGTCATAGATAATAATATATAGAAAAATACAAATTGATTTCACACAAAAATAATATACCGTGTAAAAATTATACTCTAAATAAGATTCCAAAATTTCAACTTCCATACCCATATCTCTCAAATAAAAACTTAAAATATATCCAAAATCACCTTTAATTGTATATAACTTTTAATAAGCTATTTAATGAAGATGGTTTCATATTTTTTGGAGTTAAGGTGTGAAAGCTAGGTTTTGGACCCTTATTGTACAATATACCTGATGAAAATATTCACTTTATTTATTCCTAATTATTTTTATAATTTTATATTTTTATAATTTTATAAATATTATTTATAGTATATGTACATATTAAAACTAAAATAAAACCACAAAGAAAATACTAAGATAAAATAAGTGTATAAATTACATAGAAAAATAACAATACTTACACCTATATATATATTAAAAATTTAAAACCCTTAAAAAGTGTCTTGTTTATCTTAGAAAAATACAAAAAATTAGAAAAATCATCCAAAATTTCAATATTTTTTGTAGTTTCCTTTCATCATCCTTTAACTCCAGTATTAATTTTGCTTAAAATATTTTTGAAAAACCATAAAATATACAAAATACTATAAAACTTATAAAAATGATAAAAAATCCAAAAATAGCGATTTCAATCTCTGTGGGTAGATATTTGCTTCTTTTTTACATAAAAATTCCATCCAGGAGTTTTGGGCACTTTAATTATTTTAATTTGCAAAATTCTCCTAGTTGAGCACTGTTTGTTATTTTTGTTACTGTTGGATTTTTAATAACTCACAAAAATTTGAAAAATCTGTAAAAATTATGAAAAAACAATATAAAATATGTAAAGCCCAAAAATATTTTTATTAAAGTTTTTTTGAGTGATTTTGACATATTAGAAAAATACAAAAATAGTGTGGGTATATGTGTTTATCATTTGTGCTTTTTTTCTCTTATTAAAAATTAAAAATTGTAAAAATAAAAACCAATAAAAACAATAAAAACTCTTTTGAAATCATACTACTTAGCTTTTAATTTTTCTCCTTGAGATTGACCCTGGTCGCTATACCAGGTAAATAAGAGTAGAGAAACTGCTTAAATTTGATCATTTTATCTCTTAATGTTTTATTTTCTTGTTGATTTGATTGATTAATTTGGATCACAACGACACATTAAATTCACAACTAACCTGAGTCGATCAGGTGATCATCACTAGCCATGGTCTATTCTCTTCTTTCCCCTCTTCTTCAGTAGGTTGTACTTGAACTTAGAAGGGAGTACCCCACTCCTCGAGGAAAAAGTTGCTAGATTGGGGAACTAGAGTTACCTTGTTAGGGTAGGCTATTTCTTTATTATTTCTTAGGTGGAGAGCTATCTATAACTTACACAGTACAAATAAAGATTCATAGTCGTAAGTGTTTGCCTATGTAAACTTGCTTTGACCTAGCTGTTGAGGCGACCTGAATAGGAGTCTTGTGGAACATAGAGTTAGTTAGGTTTTAAGTTCATTTCCCAATAAGCTTCTTGCAAACTAATAATCCAAAGGTATTACCGAGCTCCATGCTCTAATTTTATGAAGATAAGTTTAATCAAATATTTTTCTAAATTTCTTATTTTTCGTTTTTTTATTTCTTTTTACTTTTTTTCAAATAAGTGTTTGCTAGGGGACTAACAAAGGTAAAGTATAGGGGAACGATGAATCCATGATTCACATCCATTATTCTTTTATTTTATCAAAATTTCCTATGCAAAATATATATAAATATGTATCATATACGATAAATTAGCATCATGCATGAATTTGTTAATATTGTGTAATTAACATTCTTCTTGACCAAAATAAAATAATAAAGAAGAAAAGGAAAGGCATAAAATAAGGATGTATTTATTCAATAAATGCAGACTGACCCGAACCTCAAGAGAAGGCCAAATATTTGCTTGGTCGATAAGGAAAAAAGTAGGGAGAGATAGGGTCCTTATGCTTTGTATATTCATCACTATTCTTCATGTATGAACATATATATATATATATATATATCACGTATTTTATATCTAAATAAAATAATCTAAAAATAAATTAAATTTCCTTAACAAAATCGGTAAATAAAAGTATAAAAAATAAGTAAAAATTAGAATAATATATCCATTTTTCTATATATTTTGCATTTTTGACCTTGTATATATTTCTCATAATTATATAAAATTAAAATAAAAGTCATAAAATCATTTTCTCATTGTACGAAGTACAACACATGTCTATATTATATATAACACCTATTTATTTAATACATATAATTGATCTATAAAAATCAAATAAAAATACATTTATATCCCTTAAATTATTATGTAAATAAATACAATATATTTATGTAAGAAAATAAAATAAGAATATATGTATATAATATATGTATATAATATATGTATATAATACCAATTACTATATATACCATAATGTATTTATTATTAAATATAATTAAAAATGATAAAAAAATAGTTTATAAAAGAACGAACATTTTTTATGATAATATTTTTTATTTTAAAAGCATTTATTATTTTTATTTAGTATTCTTTGATTTTTGTATTTCTTGAATTCTGATTGGTTAACCCAGGTCTGTTGACCCGGGTCAACCCCCACTTTTCTAGGGTTCGATTCAGACGACCTTCGTCAGGCCTCGTTTCTCCCATTTATCGCGCCCAAATCCGACCATCTTCCTCAGATTTCAGACCTTTATCCTCGCATAGGATCCATGAACCTCGTAGATCCCTAGGTAGGTCCGGATCGCCATAGTGTTTCGAGTATTCCTCTGATCTTTCTGGAACCCATGGGACCCTATAAATGATCGTATTCTGCCTCTATTACGAGGCCTCTCATTCCTCGCAACCATTTCTCTCCACCTTCGTCTCCAGGGTAGTGACATGACTCTGAACGACCATCTTGGATCTTGGATTGATGCTGGTTTGAAAGAAGATCTCTTCGTGGTCGGAGCTCCGTCACGAGAAGCCTCCTTCGCTTTCTGCATCGGAGTTGAGGTTATAACCCTGCCTCCACCTTCGCCTGACGACACTCATCACATCAGATCACGCATGTAGCCCCTTTTCCTTCGCAGTTATGTCCTTCATTTGATTCCATTTCACCACCAACTTTGCTCGGATCATCGGGTCGGAGATCCCATTCGCTCATCCAGCTACTTAGATCTCACCATTAGTCCATCCTCCATCTTCTAACGCACCCTAACCCCCTACATCCCACTCCCCGGAGCGAGATTAGGATTGATATCCCTCTTCCATGTTCACCGAAGATCGAACACCATAAACCACCGCTTCTTTTCTCTACGCGACCGAATAACCCCGACCAGAGCTACTTCTCCGAGTCATGCACTCCCTTGCAGGTACAAGTGTGCGCGAGAGGCTCACTTTGACCCCTAGCTCCAGTGGCGGAGCATCTCTAGGTACCACCTCTTCCAGATCGTCGTCGACTGCTGCTCTGTCCCATCTAAGCTATCTATCCAATGTGGAACCATGCCAGGAAGGTGATGTCTCTTCTAGCTAGTTGATCTGAGTATTGCAGCATGAGATACTCACGGTCGAAGCTCGGGAGCCGCCACCTTCCAGCATCATCCCCTGTCGTCCAATGGGGAGCCACAATCCTATATTTGATATGAGCCATCCATTCACCCCCAAATCGCGATGCTCATATCAGATCTAGGGTCCATCCAAGCTGCACGTCGACACCAACCTTTCAGACGTTAGATCTGTACTGGCACATCAGATCTGACCGCATGTCTTCGACATCCATGAACCGTAAGATCCCTTTACAGAGGAGCGTCAGAGCTGTCAGAGCCTCATGTGCTCACCACATGCTTTCCTGGGCATATTACCTTTTCACCCTCGCCTTTTATATTATTTCGCTTTAGTCCAATATATATAATAATTAGTTAAAAATATTTTACAATTTGGATCCCATACTTTATTTATTTGTACTTTAGTCCAGTTGAGTTGAAGTCACATGTGTCTTCATGTGTCTTTTGTGGGATATTTGCAAATCTCTCCTTGAGCTTTACTTGGTTAATGAATTAGAAGATATTTATATTATTTGTATTTATATCGTTATGAACGCCTATCATGTGCATTGCGTATTTTTGCTTGGATTAATTGCATTTATGCCCTCGTATTTTTAGTGCTTTTATTAATTGGGTCCAGAACTTAATATATTTGCAAATAGCTCACATGCTTATTGTTTATTAACTGTCTTGTATTAATTGCAATAAATAGTATTTTGGTCCTAAAAATCCTCTAAAATTTAGTATTATCTCCTGCTAATATATACTTTAGGTGGTTTTTTTTGTGTGCCAAATTTCTTTAATTTTTATTAGAAAAATTATAAAAATTCGAAAAATATTTTGAAGTCCCATGCGGCCGCCCGCCCCCGCCTCCAGTGGCGAGGGTCTCGCCCCTCCTCCACGCGGCGTAGCCACTCGCCATTGCGCGGTGCTCCACCGTCGCCACCTGCGCCCAGTCTGTCGAAGCTCCAACTGAAGGCCGTCGCCCGCGTGGTGCGCCACCCACGCCCAGTCCACCGAAGTTCAAGCCCAGCACCCGAGAGCCCCGCCGGTCGCCCGAGCTCCGATCGCCGCCCACTCTGCACATCGCCGACCTCGACCACCGCAGCCGTGAGAATGGCCGCCTGTAGCGGCATGCCTGTTGCTTGGGAAGATGAGAAACAAGGGGTGGCGGCCCCTTTGGCTTGCTTGAGAAGAAACTGAAGAGAGAAGAACCCTAGGGGAGTTGAATAAAATATCGAAGAAATTACATTTTACCCCGAATTTCCAAATTTGCAAAGATATCCCTGTCTTCAAACAGTCACGTGTGTTGCACGTATATTTTGGGTAATTTGTGACATTTATCTTGTAATTTATTTTTATATTTAGTTGCAAAAACTTTGAAGAATTACTTTTTAGTCACTATGTAACCAAACTTCAATTGCATGATCTTTTTGATGAAAAAATGTTTTTCATGGTCTAAAAATTTCTAAAAAATTTATGTATTTCCTATTAGGTCCTTTATCATTGTATAAAATTTTCATCGCATTTTGTCACAATTTAATATTTTTAAAAATAAAAATTAGTGTCTTTTTGCTTGCCCAAAATTAGAAAAATCATAAAAATTCGAAAATTCGCCTAAAAATTCTAAAAAATTTGCAGTAGGTGTATTTTATTGTCATTTGATTTTAATCTAACTTTGGTGCATAGATAATTTATAAAAGTCCAAAAAATTACAAAAACCAAAAAAACTTAAAAAATTGTAGACAATTCTAGAAAAATCCAAAAAATCTGATTTTAGTCTCTGTTTGTAGATATTTAATTATCTTTAGTATAAAAATAATTTCCAGGAGTATTGGGCATTAAAGTATTTTAAGTTGCAAAATGCTCTTGGTTGTGTATTATTTTTTCTATTTTGCACTGATTGATTTTTATAAAATCACAAAAAAATCAGAAAAATTTGAAAAAAATTATCAAAAATATTTTAAAACATATAAAAGACAAAAATATTTTCTATGTAATTTTCTAAGCATTTTTTACTATTCTGAAAAATACAAAAATAATGTGTGTGCTATTTTATTCCTTGTGCTTTATTTGAAAACATAAAAATTTTTAAAAAAGCAAAAACCAATAAAAAATTAACTTATAAATTTGACTACATAGTTTTTAAATCGTGCTCCTTGTGTTCGACCCTGGTCTTTATACCAGGTAAATAGAATAACGGAACCGCTTATATTTACATTTCAGTGTTTGATTTTCTCTTAAGTGATTAAAACAAATTTTTCTCGTTGATCGAATCGATTGGTTGAGAACAATGACACACTGCATATATTTCCCATCTTAACCACATTGAATTTTGCATCATCATCATGACGATAACATCTTTGATTAAACCCTTAGGCCTCTAAACCGATCTATCAACAATCTGTAAGATCGTTAAGCTTGGTTGAAGAGGCCCGAACTCGAACTTGTCGAGTAAGGAAGAAGGAAGGTGATTAATCGAAGATCCGCTATCTAATAGAGTCGATCAAAAGTCTGATCGAGAATCTCATATCTGACATACGGTGCTCCCGAATCTGATCTCTTGGTTGGGAGACGGTTCTGAATGGCATGCCATGTTTCTTTGGTCAACACATGGATCTCAGAACAGTGATTGCGCTGCCTCTTCTTCCTGCGAATGGTGGTTAGTTCTTTAAGACCTTTCTGCAGAAGTGGGATGTGTGCCGAGGATTTTAAAAGAGTGAATTGGATCGTGAACTTATCGATCATCTCTTTCGTCAAATCTTTCATTTGTATCTTTTTGATGTTTTCTTTTTTAGCGTCTTTTCTTAAGCAAAGTGCTTTGGGAAAAGGAATATGTACATCATCCTGGTTAGTCTGTACAATCGGAGGATCAGAAGAAGTAGAAGGAAGTGTTTCTAAAAAATTAGGACTTGCTTTCTATGAAGTATTACAAAGAGAAAGATATTGATCAGCTATATTTTTATTTCTTTTTTGAGTTCTTTTCTTTTGTATAGTTTTTTGTGATTTTCTCTCATCGTCACTAGAGACAAAGAATGGTAAAGCAGCTACATCGGTGTTCGGCTCTGTCTACTCTTCAGACTTGGTGGCTTCAACACCACCATCTCCATCGTCAAAGGTTGCAGCTTCAGTACCGCCATCAATATCTTCTACATGCTCGCTTGTGTTATCCAGAGTATTATGAAAAACACATCACCCGGCCTGCTTCTCTTTATTCCTGCAAAAGAGACAGAAATAATTGCGGTCATTGTATCGATTAGGTGGGTTTTGTCAGAAAAGAGTAAGGATTAGTTAATCTTCTTATTTTAATTATACTCCTAAACTTTGATGTATAGTGAAAGTACGGGAGTATCGAACTCAGGGAGGCAAACTATTGGGAACAAGGGGTAAACTATCGAATACCTAAAGTAAAAGGTTTCCTAATTTTTATTTTATTTTTAGGTATTTTTCAGGATTTTTATTTGACTTTTAATGAATTTATATTATTTTTATGATTTTTAAGTATTTCGTATTTTTTAGTTATTTAGAAAATGTTTTATAATTTTTATTTAATTTTTATTTTGTTATTTTTATGTTTTTAATGATTTTTAATGGGTTTTTAAGATTTTTATTATTTTTGGTTAATTTTTATTGTGAAAAACTATTTTTATTGAAATATGTGATGTTTTTCCGGTTTTTATGATTGAAAACAGAATGAAAAGTTTTTTTATTTTTATTAGAATATAGGTGAAATTATCTTTAAATGTTGTTCATTTTTAGATGATTTTTCTTAAGTTAGTTATTATTTTTAAAAATTTTTATGAGTTTTGTATTTTTTATTAGTTTTAGTATGTAATTTTTATTTTTTTGTTTTATTATGTAAAATATAGCAAAATATGATATAGGTAATTTTTATAGGATTTTAGAAATGTTTTTATATTTTTTATGTTTTATATTTTGTTATTATATATAGGTAGTTATATACAAATACGTAGGTATAGGTGTAATTATTCTGGAAATCTGGGGGTGCGCGTGTAATAAAACTGGAAATATTGAACACGGGTGTAATATGCAGGAATTGGAGGGGTCGTTGCGAAAATGTCCCAAAATAGCACGTGCTTGGCCACGTGACTGCTTCTCGTAACAGGGCCTGCTTGTAATAACCGATGCTCGTGGGGGCTCGTGTTAAAAAAATCCAGATAACATGTGATGATTCACGTGTTTGCTTAGCTGAAGCGACCTGTTCGAGAATAGCAAGAGTTTTGAGGATATCCCTGCAAAAAATACCAAAAGCACGTGCATGGGCACTTGGAGTCAACCCACGGACCTGTTTGATATTACGAACTGTTCAGGATTTCTTTTGCAAAATTCATATCACGTACT
Organism: Ottelia alismoides; assembly: GCA_037367405.1. Lineage (NCBI taxonomy): Eukaryota > Viridiplantae > Streptophyta > Magnoliopsida > Alismatales > Hydrocharitaceae > Ottelia > Ottelia alismoides. The sequence continues at coordinate 200,454 of JAZKJV010009715.1, forward strand.
TCGATTGGGTAGCGACACATGGCTGAATGATGGTCCTTCGATCAAAAGCGCGAATTAGATGGCTCATGATTAATCTGGAGATCACCTTGTTCTTCCTCAATCTGCTGCAGGCGGCGGCGATGCTCGCGCACGGTGAAGGTGCTTCTAGCGACAGCAATCGAGAGCGCGCTCCAGATCTGGATCTCCTGGGGGCGGCGACTGGTTCGTCCTTTCAAGCGACGAAGTATAATCTCCAAATCAGTTGAATCCCCTGGTATTCCTTGTTGCTTCAATCGACGATGAGGATGCAAATCGGTGCTGATCAATCGAAGTCAATCTCTAGGTCATGGTGTGAGCATCTCAGATCTGAGGCGTTGAACTATGCATGTGTTGAATCGGTATTCGTTCATTTTCTCATGCAAGTACTACTTCCAGTATGTTGATCTACAATCCGGTACTCGTCTTGTAAATTCAAATTCGACTCGAAGGTGTATTCTTCGGTCAAATGTTAGTTCTGATGAAATGGACAAGAAATACGTTGAAGGTGGAGATTAGGATTAAACATCAAATATGATACTTGTCTAATGTGAACATGGATGAATGAGAATGGAATCATGCGAAGTCAATCGGAATCAATGAGATTTCACGTTGTGAGTTCCACTCGCAACAGAGAAGAAGAAGATGAGGTTTGAGATAAGAAGAGAGAGAGAAATTGAAGATAGAAGAAGAGAGAGAAAGGATTGGATGAAACCTGGAATGAAGGAGAATCGATGTGCAGAGGAGTCGTCGCCTCGACCAGCAGCAGAGCTGGGAGGCTCGAGCACGACGAAATTTCTCTGCTACGCAGGCACGGATCGCACCGCACCTTGCCCAATCTCTCTCAACTGCGGCGAAGGGAAGGCGTTGTCACCGTCCTCAAGCGTCTCTTTCGGAGCTCACGGAAGGGGGAAAGTGAAATGGCGGATTCAGATCTCCGGAGGGGTCGAGGTCTTTTTATAGAGGAGGATGATGTGGGTACCGGCCGACGGAATGCGGTCACTGGTGGGTCGTTGGCCGAACAACCAACCGCCGAACAGTTGAGGAGGTCGACGGGGAAGAATTGGGGAAGAATGGAGGTGGGCGGTGACGGAAGAGAGGAAGGAGATGAATCAGGGAAGAAGGGAAAATCGGTAAAGTTAGAGAGAGAGAGAGAGAAATCTTAAAAAAAATAAGATTAATATAATTAAATTAAATTAAATATTTTTACAATGATTTCGAAATTAAAAATATATAATTAACAAATACAATTGATAAATTATTTAAGTAGTTAATTAGGTAATTAAGTATATAATTAAGTAATTAAGTATTAATTAACTGAATAAATAAGTATATAATGTAAATAAATAAATAAATAAAATATTATTTACTTTAAAAAATAAATAATAAAAGTATTGATGTACTAAATAATAATAAAAGTTACGGTTTATTGTATAATATACCAATACAGACCCAAAAATCGTTTTTTCATATTAATTTCGATTTTAGCGAAACTAGTATCATTTTGTAGATAATTGAAAAATATAATTTTTAGGACCGAGTTTGCTCAATTGGGAGTTCATACAACTGAGTTGTGAAGCCCAGAAGAAAAAAAGTAACGGCTTCGAGGCTTCAAGTTTTATGGGTATTTTGGCTTAATTATATTTTTATATTTTTACATATAATTTTAGAAGATTTTAGAAATAAAATAAAATAAGTTAATCGGGTTTATGATTATTTAATTAAAAATCGGGGAAGATTCTACTTATAGTACAAATGGACAACGAGTCCAAAAAGCTGAAACTTACCGGTTTTATCCGAATACTTTTCTGATATTTTTAATAAATAATATTAAGTATAAAATAGATTTAAAAGTGAGTTTGGTCCATTTAGAGTTTTCTATAAATAGTTATGAACCTTGGAAGTCAGCTTTTGCGGTTTTTATGGTTCATTACGGTTAATTATTTTTGTGTTGAAACTTTTTTCTGATATTTTAATAAAATAATATATATTTTTATGAACAACTTTTACGAAAGAACTGCTTTGATTTGGAATTGTCTTTATGCTAAATAAAATAGGCGAGTACTTACATGGTGTAAAATGGGTAAATTATATTTTTGATCTTTATTTTCTGAATATTTTTATAAGTTCAGATCCTTATCTCCTCCTATTTTTTTCGTTTGTCGACCTGGTCAATATTGACCTGGTCTTGGGGTTAGGATCGGTTTGTATATATTTCATATTTACAGCCTTCTTTTCCTTTATTTTTATTTTTCTCTTTATTCTTTTATTTTGGTAAAAATAAGTGTTAAATATATAATATTAATAATTGTAGTTAGAATGATAATTAGTTGGAATTAGTGATTATTGACATGTATTTTACCAAGGAGTATAGCCAAAATGAAAGAATAAAGGCGATGAATCACGAATTCATCATATCCTCCTCGAGCCTAGTAGAGTCTCCCCCTAATGGCATCCTACCACTCCTAAGAGAAATAAAATTAGCCTCATCATAGTAAAGATAGTCATCGGAGAATACCTGTGATTGGAGGGTGGGCTCGGTCAAATCTACCTGCTCTGACTTTCACTTCAAATTATTCAGATTAGGCTCTATCTGGGCAAGCAAGGCGGACTTCCCTTTTACCAGATCTGTGATGTGGGTTTTGAACTCATCCATTTCTTGTCTAAAAGTTCCGTGATGATCAGTAATCAGGTTAGCGAGATACTCTAATGTTGGGTTATCATGAAAGGTCCATGAGACCCGGATGAGTCTCCTCGATTATATTGAGGTTGTTGCTGAGCTGGCTGCTGCTATGGAGGATAGTACTGTTGATGCTGAGGCTGGTATATGCTCTGCCTCCACTGAGGTTGCTGATATTGACAAGGATCGGAATGTTGTTGTTGTTGTTGTTGTTCTCTATTCTGCCCCATCAGTGTCTGCGGTTACCGCTGAGAAGAGGCACCTCCTGTAGACCATCGGAACCAGGATGATCACGACGGATCCCTGGTTGTTGTGGCTGGTTGTACCACATCCCATTGACCTCACGCAATGGCTCAAGCACCTCAGAGTATGCTGGGGACATAGATGCCAAGGATTGATCGCTCCGATACACCACCATCTGAGTGTCAGATGATGTCGTCTGCTGGAGTTACAGGTAAGCCGAGGGTTGATGCGTAGGCTTAGAAGGCATATGATAGATGTGTTGTACTGGAGGCCTCGGAAGTTTGCCTTAATCTCGGCTACATGAGTCAGCCTGTGATCTAGAATATCTATTGGAGTCTGCTTGTATGTCTTGAAGGCACATAATCTATGTCTTCAGATCACTCAAGCATCTCTCAAGCTCGCCAATCTTATCAAGTTTATCTAAATTCTGGCACTTCTTCTTGATTATTTCCATACGATCCAGCTTCTGACAGATAATCCCCATATCAGCTGATGAGGATTTGATCAGAATTGAGACAACAGAAGATGGATTCCCTTCAATCTGTCCCACTCAAGAATGCTGGTGATAAGTATGCGGCTTTGTATAATTGTAAACACGATTCTGAGACATCGTGGTATAGTTCTCTGTCATTTTCTCATAAATGACCCAGACTCGATCTTCGTGCATCGAAAAATACGATCCACCACACTTTGCGTTCACCAGTCCCTATAACTACGGTGTCAACCCAATGAAGAAACTCTGTACACGAGTAGGCTTTGAAAGTTCGTGATGGGGACACCGATCAATGAGCTCTCTAAAACGGTTCCATGTCTCGTGATGTTGCTCGTTCCCGATCATGGGGAAATTGTTAATCATGACTCTAGCAGCATTCGTACGACCGAGGGGGTCATATTTGTTCATATATGTAGTTCTCAGCTCCTCGCATGTCGAAACATATCTCCCTAAGTGTTTCAGCCAGTAGGTTGCTGATGACCGAAAAATCACGAGAGATCAAGGGAGATAAATAACAGGTCGTTGAGACCTCAATCCCTCGAAGATCGATCAACAAGAAAAATAATGAACCACTCACAAAGAGATCAATCAATCAAAACACAAGATAGAGCGGTCTGCTATAGGATTCACCTGGTATAGCTCCCAGGGTCGAACTCAAGGAGCACAGATTGGCTTAAAAAGCCTACGATGTAGTCAAGAATCCAAGAGAGTCTTTTTTAAGGTTTTTATTTGTTTTTATATTTTTTTTTTTTTAGAATTTTTAAAAGATGAGAAAATGAGAAAAAGTGAATGCAAGGCAACTTCAACAATTTATACAAGACACACAAATGATGCAAAAAATTCCAAAAAATTGGTTTTTATGTTTTAAATATTTTTTACTGTTTTTGGTGAATTTTTGGAATTTTTCTAATGAATAAAATATTTATTAAAAATCAAACAAGGCAAGAAACAATGGGTACTGTCCAGCAAGGTTAGAAACTCAAAAATAAAATATTTAAGAGCTTCAAACAACCCTGAAGGTAATTTTCCTATAATCTATGAAGAACAAGGAAAATTTAGGCACCCTAATTATTGTTTTTGGATTTTTAATTTATTTATTACAATTTTTATGAGTTTTTAGGGGTTTTTCAATTTTTAAGGTTTTTAAATGATGAAAAGTGGCCAAAATTGGCTCGAAAATCAATCAACCAGTAAACAACAAGTCCTAATTTTTTTTAGAATTTTTAAAGGTGATTTTATATTTTTTTGGTATTTTTAAAGTCAAACAGTAGCAAAAATATGGGTTTTTGAATTTTTAAAAATAATAAATGAAATCCAAAATGTCCCCAAAAATCATAGAAATTCCTACACCATGGCAGGAGCCATGTGTCAAAATTTCATTGGATTTGGAGTTCGTTTGATATTTTATTCAAAAATAAAGGTGGGGCACTGTGCACAGGGACCTAAGTGCAAATACCCAAAAGTTCTGGGGTCCTGGTGCAATTTACCCAAGAAGTCACGTGCCAAGCATGTGTCTGGGGCACACAGGGACCTAAATGTAATAAAAACCAAGTCCTAGGGCTAATTGATAACTCGTATCAAAAGCCCAGGGGTATGGTTGCAAAATTCCCAAAATAATTCGCACATGCGCATATAAAGTGCTCACAGGGGCATATTTGCAAATAAACAAAATCTTCTTTCAATTCATAACATTCAGAACTACAAGGGGTCTCATGCAAATAACCCAACAAAACACGTGCTAAAGCACGTGGGTCTCTACTGGCAGGGGCATAAGTGCAATTAAAATTAAGCGCGAGGTCCTTGATGCAAATAACCCAGAAAATAAACAACTAGAATTCAAAATTACAGGACTTAAACGAAATAAAACAAACAGAGGGGGGCCTATGATATTTACCCCTTTATTAATAGCGACGGCCCAGATGATGACGCGTGGATGATCGGACGGCGGAGAACAAACGCGCCTTTAACTCTGAAACGCTGGCCTGATCCGACGGCTGGGATGCGTCCACGTGGGTGATCGGACGGTGCAGATGCGACGTGGCTCTTCGAAGGTAATCAAGCTCAGATCGGATGGTTGAGGTGCAGCCACGTGTATAATCGAACGGCTGAGAGACGTCGTGGCTTAACCTCGCTGCTCAACGGCCCAGATGAGATCTCAGATAGATCAACGGTTACTGCTCCTCCAAGGATGGACGCTTAGGATTAGATCTGGAGCGAGGACCTCATCGGACGGCTCTGGAAGGTGGAGGAAGAACTCGACGCCGGCGAACTTCGCCGACGTCCTGCGTGCACTCCGGTCCTCCTCAGCTGCGCCTGAAGGTCGGAGAAGATTCCTGGTGACTGCCCGCAGCTGCTGGTGATGGCCAAGGGTCCAACCGAACCCTGGAGGGGCTCCGGCGAGACCTGGCTGCTCGAAGCTCCTGGCTGAACTGGGAAGGAGGCTCAGACACCTCCTTTGGACCTGAAAAATAGTCAAGAAGCTTCGCGGGTCGAGGGCAAAGTGCCTCGACCCGGTTAGGTGGCGTGAAGGTGGACGGTGCGGCGTGGCGAATGAGCTCCGGCGAGGCGACGGCGAGGGAACTCGACTCCCAGATCCTGTGCGATCTGGGTTGAGTGAAGGTGCGTAGAAGGTGCGTGAGGAGGTTGCGAAGGTGCTGATCGGGTCGGATTGGAAGATGGTGATCAGAGTGGCCGGAATCGAAGAAGTGCGTCGGAGATGGGAATTGGGCGTAATCGGAAATTAAGCTAAACTAGAAGGAATTAAGGCTACCTGGTGGCTGAAGTAGACTGGGCTGGAGATGGGCTATCTCCGGGTCGTAGCTTCGAAGGGCGTCAAGGCCTGAAGCTCGATGCTCGACGCGGCGGCGGAGCAAGGACGGCGAGGTTACGCCGGATCAGAGGAATCGCCTCCTCGCCTCACTGCAACAAAGGCTGACGCTCGCTGTCACTCAGGCGGAGCCAATGGAGGTCACGGGGAAGGAAGAGAGGGTCCAAAGATGCGGCGCGGAGGCGGCGGAGGTGATGGTTTTATAATGTGACCGGGCGATTAGGGTTGAGTGAGGACGGCGATGGAAAGTGTAGATTCGATGGCGAAGGATCGGGCGAGGGAGAGGGATGTGCGGCGAAGAGTCCGGGCGCGGGGGTTGAGTGGGGGACAGCCTGGATGCGCGTGCATAAATCGGAGAAGGTGACGCGGCGCGCGAGGTCCAGAATAGGAAAGGAGGCGCGGGGGAGTTGACTGGGGTCAACATTCCCCCGTGGCCCAATCAGGAGCGGCCACGTGTAGCGGATTTTTGTTTTATTTTTTTAGGGTAGAAATAGGTCGAATTAGGAAAAACTTAAAACATGAAATATTTTTCTTTTATTTTTTTCTATTTTTTGGTGATTTTTATTTAATTTTTGGAAATAAAAATAGGTTAGCTATATACATAGGTATATATACACTATATGGATTTTTATTTTTGATTTTTTTATTTGTTATTTTTATGTGTTTTTATGCTCATTTTGTATTTTATTTATTCACAAGATGAAATATGGAATAAAAGAATATTTTTATTTTATTTTTATCACTTATATACAAGGGTGAAATAAATAAATATATACATTTATATACATGGTATAAATACAATGTAATTTTGTATTTTTGATTTTGTGATTTTTATTTGATTTTTTGTTTTGTTTCTTTTTATTTATTTCATTTACAAAAGGTAATATAGAATATTTACAAAAAGTTTGGAAAATAAATGAATTTATTTATAGGGTTAAATAAATACAAGATGTGGTATATGCACATGGTGAAGGAGTGATATTTTTGAATTTTGATTTTTATCTTTTTATTTTGTTTTTAATAGAATATACACACAATATGTACAAGTATATTTTTGGGTGAGGAAAATATAAAGTTTTATGTATTTACAAATATATATATAAATGTGAGCCCCTATCTCTCTCTACTTGGCTTTTATGCGGTCAGGCCCATGCTGAGCCCTCCCTTGGGTTAGGTTGCTCAATATTTATTCTAAATATTTCCCTCTTTTTCTTTTTGCTCTTTATTCTTTTATTTTGTGCACAAAAACATGCTAATTATAAGTTTTTACACAATGCATGCTTTTGGTATTTATTGGTATTTACACATATCTACATGTATTTGCAAAGGTTTTTGTAGCTAAAATAGAAGAATAAAGAGTGATGAATGGGTATTCATCACCCCCCTATGCTTAACTTTGCTAGTCCCTTAGCAAACACTTATTTGAAAAAGAAGTGAAAAAGAAAGAAAAAGAAAAAGAAAAAGAGGATGTACATGGAGTAAGGTTGACTTATTAAATTTTCCTTCATTAAATTGAAATATGGAGCTTGATCAGATCTTTGGATTATTAATGTGTCGGAACCTTATTTGGACTTAAGCCTAAAACTCAACAGCCTCTAAGTTCCACCAGTCTATGGTCAAGACTCCTCAATAAACCAGATCAGAACAAGTCTACATACACAAACTCTAATGACCATGAATCTTTCCTTGCGGTGTAAGTGATATGTGGCTCCCCACCTCAGAAGTGACAAAGAAACAACCTCCCTCAACCTGGTAACTCTAATGCCTCGGTCTAGCAACTCTTTCCTCGAGAAGCGGGGTATTCCCTTCTAAGTTCAAGTGCAACCGGCTCAAGAAGAGGGGGTAGAAGTATAGAGTTTTGGAAGCTTAGCCAGTGTAGCTAAGTCTCCCGCTGCAAGCTTCATGAGATGTAACATGATACCATAAGCTTTTGCTTTTCACTCCGGTGGGGTTATTAAATTTTCAATCCGACCCACCACTTTTTTTTTTTTTTTTCAAGACTTCTGTACACATATCTACATGGTGCAGCATATATAAGAAATTTCTCCTTGAGCCAGTAGACTATCCCTCTTTTGAAGCTTTATTGCAACCCACAGCTTCTGTCTTTAGCTTTCAACACCACTAGACCAAGTTGAGGTGCACTTCCTTCACTATAAGAAGAAGAGAGGTTCCGCCTAGAAGTACTACCCTCATATGCTACCCCAAGCCAAAGGAAACTGCCTCCTCACCACCTCATCCATGGAGAGCCATGTGTAAAGTGCAGGTGCAAGTTAAGCCAATGTCTCTGAGAGTCATGCGTGTGTTGTTAAGTGCTCTACTTAGGCTCATCAAGATGACATATGCTCATAGCCTAGTGGACTCAAAGAATTAAGTCCTTATGGACCTGAAAAGCCTTAACCCTAAGTCCTACAAGGTTCCTCTTGAAGTTAAGTGAATTAAGATCTTATTCAAGCTCCATTTCTCAATTTAATTCCAGGCTTAGTTTAAATGTCAACTCTCATCCAGGAAAAACTATATACAGATATGTACACAAGATGCTATTTACAAATATTTTACAATCATGCAAAAATTTTTGAAAAATGTTTTGAAATCATGAATGAATGATGCATGAAGTGCAAGTTTTGCAAAAAGATATTTACACACATTTACACAAGATTTTTGCAAACTTTTGATTTTCAAAACATTTGGAAAAAAAAAAATTTTGTACTATATACATAATTTTGATACAAAATATTTTACACAAGCTTTACACAAAAGATTTTTGAAATCATTTTTACAAAAATACTTTATACACTAGCTATGTATGTGCAAGAATAAAAGAGGTTTATGAACATGAAAAATTTTAATTTTTGTGATTTTTGTGATTTTTAGCCATTTTATTTATTAACACACTCACACAAAGTACGAGTTATGGCTAAAGTATATATATAAAATATATACACACCCCCCCTATACTAGCTCGAACGATGTCCTCAGAGTGATCAAGAGCGATGAAGAAGACATAACTCGTGCTTAGTAAAAGGGTAGTGAAAAGGAATGGCTAAGTGCAGGAACGAATAAATGAATAGAACGAGAGGAACTCGGTGGTTTCCCCCTATACTTAGGATTAACTAATCCTAAGTATAGAAAGCTGTACATGAAGGGAAAGCCGAGTGAAGAATATACAGAATCTGCTCCCCCTATACTTAGGGTAAAATATCCCTAAGTATAGGCAGCAAAAACAAGAGCAGAAAGAATGAAAAGAATACTCACAGGTCCAACATCCCCCCTATACTTAGGGTAAAGTACACCCTAAGTATAGCATAATCATAAGATGAGAGACGGGATGTGGGACTAAAGAATAGAATGATATGGACAACTGGATCTATACAGGCGGAGGAACAGTGAAAATCAGGCGTGAGATGTAAAAGATGTGAGTCAAGAGACCACATCTCACGCAAAATGAATAGCAGCAATAATAACGTCCCGCGGCTCATGATCTAGAAATGGTTTGAGCCGCTGGCCGTTCACTCGGAAGGTATTCTCAGAAGATGACTCAGATATATCAATGCTACCGTTATCGTGTACCTTTCTGACAAAATAGGGTCCTTTCCATTTGCTCTGTAGCTTCCCTGGAAATAATCTAAGCCTTGCATCAAACAGCCATACTTTCTGTCCAATCTCAAAATGCTTGTGGCTGATATGAGAATCATGCCACTCTTTGACTTTCTCCTTATAATGTAGGCTGTTTGAGAAAGCTGCATCTCTCAGCTCTTCCAAGGCGGCTAACTCTGCCCTCCTCTGGTCTCCTATACCATTTGGATCCATCAGAATATCTGTGACTGCCCAGAGTGACTTGTGCCTCAGCTCAACAGGTAGGTGACAAGGTTTACCATACACAAGGCGAAAGGGAGATGTACCCAATGGAGTCTTGAAAGAAGTCCGATATGCCCACAAGACCGAGTCCAAAAGCTGTGACCAATTCTTTCGGTCAGGGCGGACGACTTTCTGCAAAATATTCTTGATCTCCCTATTCGACACCTCGGCTAGACCATTTGTCTGTGGATGATACGGTGTAGCAACACGATGGTCTATGCCGAACTCTCTAGCAAGTGCCTTCACCTGGTCGTTGATGAAATGAGATCCCCCATCAGAAATAAGAACTCGTGGAACCCCGAACCGCATAATGATGTTTTTCTTCAAAAATCTGCAAACTGTCTTCGCATCTGCGGCTCGGGCGGGGATAGCCTCAACCCAACGACTAACATAATCTACGGCCAACAGAATGTACTCGAATCCCTGACTCTTAGGGAATGGACCCATGAAATCGATGCCCCATGCGTCAAAAACCTCACAGAAGTGAATGGGCTGCATCGGCATCATATCACGCTGTCCACAAGTGCCCATCCTCTGACAGTCAGTACACCTCTTCACGAACTCATCTGAGTCCTTGAAGAGTGTAGGCCACCACAAGCCGGATTGGAGCACTTTCTGTGCCGTTCTCCTCCCAGAATGATGTCCTCCTGCCTCAAGCTTGTGGCAGTAAGTGAGGACACTATGATGTTCCTCCTGAGGAATACACCGACGCCAGATGCTATCCCCTCCTTCGTGGTAAAGGATGGGATCCTCCCAGTGGTAAGACTTGACCTTCGCAAGGAAGGTCTCAATCCTCTGCTTGGGCCAATCTTGTGGGACTTTCCCAGCAACGAGAAAGTTCACAATATCGGCGTACCATGGGAGTGAGGTGATAGCAAGGATCGCCTCGTCTGGGAAGGTATCACAAATGGGGTCAATCTGCTCAGAATCCTCAGGCTGCTCTAATCGGGATAAATGGTCCGCCACCACATTCTTGACTCCAGGCTTATCCTTGATCTCAATATCGAACTCCTGGAGTAGAAGGATCCATCTAGTAAGTCTGGCCTTGGCATCCTTCTTTGACATGAGGTACCTGATGGCGGTGTGATCTGTGTACAAGGTCACTCGGGATCCAATGATATATGATCTGAATTTATCTAGGGCAAACACTACAGCTAGCATCTCCTTCTCTGTGACCGTATAATTCCGCTGGGCGGAATCCAATGTGCGGCTAGCATAGTGTATCGCAAATGGTACTCCATCCCTCCTCTGTCCTAGCACGGCCCCTACGGCAAAATCGGAGGCGTCCGTCATGATCTCGAATGGGAGAGACCAATCGGGTGGCTGAAGGACAGGAGCCTCAATCACACACTGTTGGAGAGTCTCAAAGGACGAAAGACACTTGTCATCAACAAGGAACTCGGTGTCTTTCGTCAAGAGGTCAGTCAACGGTCGGGCAATCTTGCTGAAATCATGAATGAATCTCCTATAAAAACCAACGTGCCCCAGAAATGACCGTAACTGCTTCAGATTGGACGGCGGTGTGAGTTTCCTAATGACATCGACCTTGGCTGGATCAACCTCCATGCCTCTGTTGGAGATGATGTGGCCAAGCACCGTCCCTTGAGTCACCATGAAGTGACTCTTCTCCCAAGATAGAACCAAGCGGGTAGCAATACATCGCTGAAGCACTCGGTCTAGGCAGTCAAGACAGGAATCGAATCCGTCGCCGTAAACCGAGAAGTCGTCCATGAAGACCTCTAAACACTCCCCTACCATGTCCGAAAAGATTGACAGCATGCATCTCTGAAAAGTCGCAGGGGCGTTACATAGCCCAAATGGCATGCGTCGAAAGGCATAGGTACCGAAGGGACAGGTAAAGGTGGTCTTCTCCTGATCCTCAGGAGCGATGGCTACCTGATTGTAGCCTGAGTACCCATCTAAGAAGCAATAATGGCTCTTCCCTGCCAGTCTCTCAATGATCTGATCTATAAAGGGCAGGGGGAAATGGTCCTTCTTGGTGGCCTGGTTGAGTCTCCTGTAGTCAACGCAGACTCGCCAAGAGGTGGGTACTCGTGTAGCAATCTCCTCTCCCGACTCACTGATCACAGTAGTGATGCCCGTCTTCTTGGGCACCACATGCAAGGGGCTGACCCACTTGGAGTCGGAAATGGGATAAATAAAATCTGCACTCCACCATTTTGATATTTCCTTCATAACAACCTCTCTCAGGTTGGGGTTCAGTCGCCGCTGGAACTCACGCGACGGCTTCGCCCCTTCCTCGAGATAGATATGGTGGGAACACAACGAGGGACTAATCCCATGGAGATCTGCTACGCTCCATCCGATTGCCTTGCGGTTCTTTTCAAGAACCTCCATCAGACGGGATTCTTGCTCTCCAGTCAGATCTGCAGAGATGATGACTGGGTACATCTCAGACTCTCCCGCAAGGAATCTATACTTCAGCGAAGTAGGGAGCGGCTTTAGTTCTGGACAGCTGGGTGCTGGCAAATCTGGCTTCTGAAGAAGATGTGTGTATGCGGACAATTCTGCCAAATTTGCCTGGAAAAATGATAATGAACTCTCACAAACTGGATCTGGAGAAGGCGGGTCCTCTACATTGTCTCTGATCTGCTCTGCCTCTACCTCCTCCTCATCTATAGGCTCAGGTGGATCCAGATCTGGCATCTGATCATTACAATCTGCCCAATCAGACTCTGAATCCGAGGGATCTATATCAGACTCAGTGGCATCAGTACCACTGGAGAACAAGGTGGCATCAGCACCACCATAGAGCAGGGTGGCCTCAGTACCACCATCACTGAAAATCGTGTCGCGATCAAGATCCGACTCTGCTGACTCAATAGTATCCTGTACCAGGGCCGTGCTCTCCAGACTATCCTCTGCTATCATCTCTGCATCAGATGTATCTGAATATGAGAGGATAGTCTGTGCTGCAGGATCTGCCCAAGCTGCCTCATCATCTGTGATCACAAAATCACAGTCCTGGTGGATGTCTGGCTCTGCGTCTGTCAGCTGCTCTGAGTCTGTACTCCCATGTGAGCGGGATCTAGATCTGGCTCTGTGGTCCTTAACCGTCTCTATTTGTATACTCTCGCCCTGGACGCGAAAGTATACCTTCCCACTATCATGATCAGTCACCGCCTTGGCTGTGGCCAAGAATGGGCGGCCGAGGATGATGGGGGAATCGGTCAACGAGTCAGGGGTCTCCATGTCCAGCACTACGAAGTCCACGGGGAATTGCAAACCCTGAATCGTGACGACAACGTCTCGCAACAACCCCTTTGGCCTCTTGACAGACCGATCAGCAAACTGAAGGTATGTCCTGCTCTGTACAAGAGTGCCCAACTCTAAGTGGTGGAGAAGGGCTGCCGGAAGAAGGTTGATAGACGATCCGCTATCTAATAGAGTGCGGTCGAACCTCTGCTCACTAATCTGACATCTGACATACGGGGCCCCTAAATCTGGCCTCTTAGTCGGCAGATGGTTCTGGATCGCGTAACACGTGGCTTTTGTTAGCACATGAATTTCTGCGGTCTTGTTCCTCTTCTTCCTCCTGATTGTGGTCCTGTCTCTCAAGGACCGCTGAAGAAGAGGGATGTGCTGCAAAGCCTCATTGAGGGTCAGCTGAATGTGGAATCGGTCGATCATGCCTTGGCTGAACTCCTCCTGCTCTCTCTTTTTTGGGTCTTTTTCTTTTTTCTTCCCCTTTCCCAACTCAAGGGCTCTAGGAAAGGGGATCACAGGGTCCTTCTCAGATGAAGGACTAGGAATAGGTCTAGACGATTCAATGACTGGATCCTCAATAACATCATTCACAACAGTGGAATCAGAGTAAACTAAACCTTTTCCTTTATTCAAATCAGAGTTCCGAGATACATTTATTCGAGGAAAAACAACATGTCTATCAAAATGAATATTGGTGGCCTCAGTACCACCTCTGGCTGGCTCGGCTCTGCTGGTGGCATCAGTACCACCTCCTCGATGTGGTGAGATGGCGGCCTCAGTACCGCCGGGTAAATCAGCATCTCGGGTGGCATCAGTACCACCCTCATCAGGATGTGCGGCTTCAGTACCGCTCTCCTCTTCCTCATCTGGCGCTCTAGATGAATCCTCATGTTGTCGCTCAGATGAGGCGCCTCCTGCTGGTCTTCTACCGCTCCTAAGTGTGACAAAATCAGCATCAAATAAATCCGACGAGATAACATCAAATGAGTCACTAGAAGTGGTAGGCTCAGTGTGAACTACCTGCTCAGATTTCCTCTTCAAGTTATTCGGATTAGGCTCGATCTGTGCAGGGATGGCGGCCTTCCCTCTCATCAGGTCCCGCATCTCCTGGCGGAACTCGTCCATCTCCCGTCTAAATGTAGCCTGCTGCTCTGTGAAGAGGCGGGCTATATCATCCATGGCGGGGCTCTCATGGGAGCCCGACGGGTTGCCTCTCTGGTAATGAGGCTGCTGGACATGGTGCTGCTGTGGCTGAGAGGGGTAATAGGATGGATGCTGCTGCGGGTGAGCCTGCTGCTCACGTCTCCAATTCTGTCCCTGCTGCTGATAGGGACGAGATACGAACGATGATGGCTGGGATGCTGGGTGCTGCTGGTGATCTCTCTGGGCTGAGTACTGCCCTCCCTGACCGGCTGGCTGCTGCTGGGGTTGGTTACCCCCATTCCCCCACCTGAATCCAGGATGGTCTCGTCGGATTCCAGGTTGAGGACGGTCATACCAAATTCCGTTGACATCCATCAACGGCTCTGCATCGTATGGGGCGGGTGGGAGTACATCCAGAGGCTGATCCGGCTGATATACCACCATCTGTAAGTCTGGAGATGGTGGTGCCTGGTAAGAGGGCTGCTGCTGATGGTACGGCTCCGCCTGTACAAGGTGAACTTGTCTAGGCTGCTGCAAGGAGCTGGAGCGCTGGGACGAGCTGCGGCTGCCGCCGGAATCGCCTCGCGACAGAAGACGGGGCTGAGGAGCCGTCTGTGCCTCCTGGAGACACAAGAGCTGGGTCTTCATGTCGCTCAGAGTCCGTGCCATTTCCTCCATCTGAGTTATGCCCTGGCACTGCTTCTTTTCTATTATCTCCATGCGGTCCAACTTTTCGCTAATAATCCCCATGTCCGCAGCGGCCGACTCTGCCTGTGCGGCTGCAACTGTGGACGAACTGGATGGACCTGCATCAACCCGTGCTATCCGCTGATACTGCACGGGCCCTGGCGGCTGTTGAGATCTCTGTGTGTACAACCGAGTCTGGGACATCACCATGTAATTCTCGGACATCTCCTCATAGATGGCCCAGACTTGGTTGTGGTCCTTGGCAAAGTAGGACCCGCCGCAAGAAGCATTCACCAGACCCTGAAGCTCTGGTGTTAGCCCACTGAAGAAGCTCTGAACTAGGTTCGGCTTCGAAATGTCATGGTGGGGGCATCTATCCAGAAGCTCTCTGAACCTCTCCCATGCCTCGTGAAATTGCTCATTAGGGAGCATGGAGAAGTTGTTGATCAGGGCCCTCGCTGCATTCGTCCGCCCGAGTGGATAGTACTTGTTCAAGTACTCGGTGCGGAGCTGATCCCAGGTGTAGACAAACTTCCCTAGATGTTTCAGCCAGGCGGCTGCTCTATCTGCCAGTGAAAAAGGGAAGGCCATCATTCGAATCGTATCTTGGTCCACACGACGGTCGTGGACAGTGCTGCAGATCATCAGAAACTCCTGGAGATGGAGGTGTGGTTCCTCAGTGGCGAGTCCGTGAAAATGAGGAAGCATCTGCAGGGTGTTCGGAGGGAACTTGAAATCCCCCACGATAGCAGGTATCACCACCCATTGGTGCATCAGTGTAGATCCAGGGTTGTGAAGCTCCCGCATCGGTCTTGCTGCGGCGGCGGCTGCCGCTGCTGCGGCTGCTGCTGCTGCGGCTGCTGCCTCTGCATCAGCATCAGGGATGTCCTCCGGCTCGCTCGGCTCATCTCGCTCTCTTCGGAGTCTCTCCAACTCCCTCCTCATCTCTATCATGAATGCCCCCTGATCGCGTAACTGGTTCTGAACTGTCTCTAATGACGCGATCAGGGTGGAGTTAATCGCCCCCTGGTCTAAGACAAAATGTTCGGGCTGGCGATCGTCTGAACTACCGGCTCCAGCCATAGGGATGTCTGCAAAATCAGAAGAGCCCAACTCAGGTTCGGTCAAATGAATTCGTCTTTCCTCGGGCTCATGTCGCTCAGGAACAGAAGAAAGGGGATCGAGGGGGAACAGGGTGGACTCGAACTCGGGCCCAGAGAGCGGGTCTCGACTCTCTCGGGCCAACCTAGATGATGGAGTAGACGCGCCTGAAAGCGGTGCAGCCAGAGGCTGCCTAAGAGATCGTCTACCCATCATCTTGATCTTGGCGAGTTAGGCGGATGGGATCTGGAGAAAATATGATCACAGAGCAAACCCCAGGTTCACCAACACAACACAATGTGAAGACCGTGAAAGATCGGTCAATTTATCTTGTCAATTTTATTTGGTGAACATACAAGATATCAGAGCGATTAACGTGACCTGCTGGGATACCCGATACTCTCTCAACCGACTGTCCCGCACAGAAGAGTCGGTAATCAGTCAAAATGAGTACCGGAGGGCTTTACCTAGTGTTCGGGTCACTCTCTCGCACAATCAAACCAAACAATGAGGGGGTTGCTCTCCCCAAGACAAATTTTTCTGGTGAGTGTCTTTTAGGGTCAATAATGTTATCCAGTCCCAATTTTTTTGTTTTTCTTTTTTTAAATATTTTTCAAAATAAATACAGGCGGCCTAACGGTTTTTCCAATTCTCCTGATGATTAATAATCCAAACACAGAGGGAGAAGACGAAAAAGCCGATGCACGGAGAAATCAATGATGCATGCAGAGAAAGAAATGCGTACCTTGTCTCCAGCACTCTACATGCAAGTGATCCGCGCAGAATTTAAATACAGAAATAAACTACCTAAATGGTGCAGCGGGAAAAACCGAATCCTAGATGAGCAATTTCTATTGATCGTGAAGAACAATAGTTAGCTAATCGAATAGAGTCCGGAGTCCGATCTTGGGAGTCACTCGGTGCCCGCCACAACGGGTCCTGCCAGCGCTGTATGTGACTCCTCACGGCACGTGGTCTCAAATCCAATTTCACTAACTTTTTCAATGAATTTTATTAAGGTCCAATTACGTTCTATGGGAACAGATATTCTATTAGGTGTTGGGGCCTTAAATATCTACGTCACAATCAACAGAAATTCCTAAATCTAGGGGCTAAAACCGCGAGAAACACCGGAAAAGGCAGCTAGCTATGAAAACCACGATAAAAGCCGCGAAAATCCGAATGGATCCCCCGAGCACACCGGTGCTCAGCGAAACAGACCCGCTAATGTTACAAGTGTCCAAGAATGTCCAAAGTTCAAGTCCTAAATTATTACAACAAGAAATGTTCTCTCTCTCTCTCTAAAATGAAAATCTCTTCTCCTCTCTCTCTCTTCCTGCTCTTCTTCCCGTGCGGGTCCTCAAAAAAATGTACTCCAAGATCCAAGCAGTACCTCGCACAAAAATCAAAGAGAGAGAATGGTCAGAAAACAACAATAATATAGAGAGAGACAAAAATGGAAAACTGACTACAAAGCCGTGCTCCCCGGCAACGGCGCCATTCTGATGACCGAAAAATCACGAGAGATCAAGGGAGATAAATAACAGGTCGTTGAGACCTCAATCCCTCGAAGATCGATCAACAAGAAAAATAATGAACCACTCACAAAGAGATCAATCAATCAAAACACAAGATAGAGCGGTCTGCTATAGGATTCACCTGGTATAGCTCCCAGGGTCGAACTCAAGGAGCACAGATTGGCTTAAAAAGCCTACGATGTAGTCAAGAATCCAAGAGAGTCTTTTTTAAGGTTTTTATTTGTTTTTATATTTTTTTTTTTTTAGAATTTTTAAAAGATGAGAAAATGAGAAAAAGTGAATGCAAGGCAACTTCAACAATTTATACAAGACACACAAATGATGCAAAAAATTCCAAAAAATTGGTTTTTATGTTTTAAATATTTTTTACTGTTTTTGGTGAATTTTTGGAATTTTTCTAATGAATAAAATATTTATTAAAAATCAAACAAGGCAAGAAACAATGGGTACTGTCCAGCAAGGTTAGAAACTCAAAAATAAAATATTTAAGAGCTTCAAACAACCCTGAAGGTAATTTTCCTATAATCTATGAAGAACAAGGAAAATTTAGGCACCCTAATTATTGTTTTTGGATTTTTAATTTATTTATTACAATTTTTATGAGTTTTTAGGGGTTTTTCAATTTTTAAGGTTTTTAAATGATGAAAAGTGGCCAAAATTGGCTCGAAAATCAATCAACCAGTAAACAACAAGTCCTAATTTTTTTTAGAATTTTTAAAGGTGATTTTATATTTTTTTGGTATTTTTAAAGTCAAACAGTAGCAAAAATATGGGTTTTTGAATTTTTAAAAATAATAAATGAAATCCAAAATGTCCCCAAAAATCATAGAAATTCCTACACCATGGCAGGAGCCATGTGTCAAAATTTCATTGGATTTGGAGTTCGTTTGATATTTTATTCAAAAATAAAGGTGGGGCACTGTGCACAGGGACCTAAGTGCAAATACCCAAAAGTTCTGGGGTCCTGGTGCAATTTACCCAAGAAGTCACGTGCCAAGCATGTGTCTGGGGCACACAGGGACCTAAATGTAATAAAAACCAAGTCCTAGGGCTAATTGATAACTCGTATCAAAAGCCCAGGGGTATGGTTGCAAAATTCCCAAAATAATTCGCACATGCGCATATAAAGTGCTCACAGGGGCATATTTGCAAATAAACAAAATCTTCTTTCAATTCATAACATTCAGAACTACAAGGGGTCTCATGCAAATAACCCAACAAAACACGTGCTAAAGCACGTGGGTCTCTACTGGCAGGGGCATAAGTGCAATTAAAATTAAGCGCGAGGTCCTTGATGCAAATAACCCAGAAAATAAACAACTAGAATTCAAAATTACAGGACTTAAACGAAATAAAACAAACAGAGGGGGGCCTATGATATTTACCCCTTTATTAATAGCGACGGCCCAGATGATGACGCGTGGATGATCGGACGGCGGAGAACAAACGCGCCTTTAACTCTGAAACGCTGGCCTGATCCGACGGCTGGGATGCGTCCACGTGGGTGATCGGACGGTGCAGATGCGACGTGGCTCTTCGAAGGTAATCAAGCTCAGATCGGATGGTTGAGGTGCAGCCACGTGTATAATCGAACGGCTGAGAGACGTCGTGGCTTAACCTCGCTGCTCAACGGCCCAGATGAGATCTCAGATAGATCAACGGTTACTGCTCCTCCAAGGATGGACGCTTAGGATTAGATCTGGAGCGAGGACCTCATCGGACGGCTCTGGAAGGTGGAGGAAGAACTCGACGCCGGCGAACTTCGCCGACGTCCTGCGTGCACTCCGGTCCTCCTCAGCTGCGCCTGAAGGTCGGAGAAGATTCCTGGTGACTGCCCGCAGCTGCTGGTGATGGCCAAGGGTCCAACCGAACCCTGGAGGGGCTCCGGCGAGACCTGGCTGCTCGAAGCTCCTGGCTGAACTGGGAAGGAGGCTCAGACACCTCCTTTGGACCTGAAAAATAGTCAAGAAGCTTCGCGGGTCGAGGGCAAAGTGCCTCGACCCGGTTAGGTGGCGTGAAGGTGGACGGTGCGGCGTGGCGAATGAGCTCCGGCGAGGCGACGGCGAGGGAACTCGACTCCCAGATCCTGTGCGATCTGGGTTGAGTGAAGGTGCGTAGAAGGTGCGTGAGGAGGTTGCGAAGGTGCTGATCGGGTCGGATTGGAAGATGGTGATCAGAGTGGCCGGAATCGAAGAAGTGCGTCGGAGATGGGAATTGGGCGTAATCGGAAATTAAGCTAAACTAGAAGGAATTAAGGCTACCTGGTGGCTGAAGTAGACTGGGCTGGAGATGGGCTATCTCCGGGTCGTAGCTTCGAAGGGCGTCAAGGCCTGAAGCTCGATGCTCGACGCGGCGGCGGAGCAAGGACGGCGAGGTTACGCCGGATCAGAGGAATCGCCTCCTCGCCTCACTGCAACAAAGGCTGACGCTCGCTGTCACTCAGGCGGAGCCAATGGAGGTCACGGGGAAGGAAGAGAGGGTCCAAAGATGCGGCGCGGAGGCGGCGGAGGTGATGGTTTTATAATGTGACCGGGCGATTAGGGTTGAGTGAGGACGGCGATGGAAAGTGTAGATTCGATGGCGAAGGATCGGGCGAGGGAGAGGGATGTGCGGCGAAGAGTCCGGGCGCGGGGGTTGAGTGGGGGACAGCCTGGATGCGCGTGCATAAATCGGAGAAGGTGACGCGGCGCGCGAGGTCCAGAATAGGAAAGGAGGCGCGGGGGAGTTGACTGGGGTCAACATTCCCCCGTGGCCCAATCAGGAGCGGCCACGTGTAGCGGATTTTTGTTTTATTTTTTTAGGGTAGAAATAGGTCGAATTAGGAAAAACTTAAAACATGAAATATTTTTCTTTTATTTTTTTCTATTTTTTGGTGATTTTTATTTAATTTTTGGAAATAAAAATAGGTTAGCTATATACATAGGTATATATACACTATATGGATTTTTATTTTTGATTTTTTTATTTGTTATTTTTATGTGTTTTTATGCTCATTTTGTATTTTATTTATTCACAAGATGAAATATGGAATAAAAGAATATTTTTATTTTATTTTTATCACTTATATACAAGGGTGAAATAAATAAATATATACATTTATATACATGGTATAAATACAATGTAATTTTGTATTTTTGATTTTGTGATTTTTATTTGATTTTTTGTTTTGTTTCTTTTTATTTATTTCATTTACAAAAGGTAATATAGAATATTTACAAAAAGTTTGGAAAATAAATGAATTTATTTATAGGGTTAAATAAATACAAGATGTGGTATATGCACATGGTGAAGGAGTGATATTTTTGAATTTTGATTTTTATCTTTTTATTTTGTTTTTAATAGAATATACACACAATATGTACAAGTATATTTTTGGGTGAGGAAAATATAAAGTTTTATGTATTTACAAATATATATATAAATGTGAGCCCCTATCTCTCTCTACTTGGCTTTTATGCGGTCAGGCCCATGCTGAGCCCTCCCTTGGGTTAGGTTGCTCAATATTTATTCTAAATATTTCCCTCTTTTTCTTTTTGCTCTTTATTCTTTTATTTTGTGCACAAAAACATGCTAATTATAAGTTTTTACACAATGCATGCTTTTGGTATTTATTGGTATTTACACATATCTACATGTATTTGCAAAGGTTTTTGTAGCTAAAATAGAAGAATAAAGAGTGATGAATGGGTATTCATCAGTTGCTCGATCAACGAGGAGAAAGGAAACGTGATAAACTTGATCGTATCCTCGTTCACATGTGCATCATGCACCGTGCTGCTGATAAGCTCGAACTCGTGAAGGTACATGTGCAGCTCCTCAGTAGAAAGCCCGCGAAACTTGAGTAGCAATTGGATTGTCTGAGGATGGAACTCAAAGTTCCCATGAATAATAGGGAGACGGATCCACCGATGGGTCGTAGTAGCTCAAGGATTGTAGACTGTTGCATTGTGCGGTTCTGATCCAGTGGCGGTCTCTCTGCTCTGTGAGGTTGCTCTTGGTTCTCAGCTTTGGGATTATCAACTCTTGGGTTCTCAGATGCAGGCTAGTCTCGTTGCGCTCTCAGCTGAGTCAGTTCGGCTCTGACATCGTTCATAAGTCTATCTTGCTCCCTAATCTGATTCTGCATTGTCTCAAGGGAAGGAAGTAGACCGTTGTTGATTGCAGCATGATCAATGACTACAGAGGTGGTCTGCGGTCCTTTGCCATCCATATCTTCTGGAAAGGAGAAAGAATCTAAGTCAGGCTTTGCCAGATCAATTTGTAGTTGCTGATGATCTTCTAAAACTTAAGGTGATGATGAATGAGAATAAGTAGGAGAAAAAATCGACGTCGAGCTTCCAGGGTTAGAGTCACGCCTGAAAGTAGCAACTTGTTTTGATTTCTGTTTGGGACGAGAGACATCCCGAATCAATCTGGATGATGGGAAGGTTCGTGAGAGAATGGATTGGTCAGAGTCGACCAAAGCGATTGCCTTCACATCATCTTGTTGATTTTGTTGATCAAGCTCTTAGAAGATTAAACTCACACCGTAATCAAATGCAAAGCAAAACCCCGAGTTCACCAACACAACCCTGGTGATGACCGTAAGAGTTAGGTCGGTTATCTTGTCAATTTTATGGCTATTTGGCAAACAATCTACTTACAGATTAACGACATTAGATAGATGCCCGAAACTTCGACGTTGTACTGTCTTGAGTTCTCACCGGAAATCACATAGTCTCAGCCAGCATGGGAGTACGTACGGATCGTTTCCGGTTACCCATGTTGCTTGAGGACAGAGCCTTACGTAGTATCCACTAAACCTCCCACTCTGCTAAGTAAACTCAGACCATTTCTGGCTACCCGAGCATACCCACTGAAGATAAGGTGATTAAAAGCATGAACCAAGTAGTACTTCGAAAGAAGCCCATACTCTGTCTCTACCTTATGGGTCGTCTCTCACTCACTGAATCTGGAGAGTGTACATACGATGAAATTTCGAGGATTGTTCTCCCAAGACAAGTGGAGTCCTTACGTTTATTTTAAGTCTGGTAGAAATTAACAAACCCTGTTTTAATTTTTGGTTTTCACCTTTTTTGAGTATTTTCAGAGAAATCGTCTAACGTTTTTTTTCTTTTTGGGTTCGGACCTAGATACGAGAACCTAAGTGTCGTAAACTAAGCAAGAATATAATCTACAGTGCGTAGAGAAGGGAAAAATCAAGAGATCCTAACAAGCACCTATCTCGTAAAGCTGCAAAAAGCCATCGAGAAAAATCACGAGCGAAAAAGCCGTGGTGGGTGCCCTACTCCCTCAGGAGTACAACCCTGATGAAACAGACTCCAAGAAGCAGAGAGGGAGAGGTACAAGTTGATATACCCTGAAGGGCCCCCTTCCTACAAACGCATTTTTTTTCTTTTTTACAAGAAACTAGACTAATCGGCTTTGCAGTTCATAACTGTGTGGCTCAACCTGTGCTGCACAAATCAGAAACAAAAGGTCATGAGGTTGGAAAAACAAAATGCAAAAAGAGAAACCCTAAACCTGGGTCCACAGCTACCCTAGCATTGACTCCCCAAAAATGACGCCATCTGAAAAACACCACCCGGTCAACTTCTTTATTCCTGCAAAAGAGACAGAAATAATCGATTTTTGGTCGTTGTATCGACCAAGTGAGTTTTACAAGAAAATATTAATGTTTAATAAATCTTCTTTTATTTTATTTATACTCATAAACTTAAATGTATAGCGGTTAAGCACGGGAGTGTCGAATTCAGGGGGGCAAACTGTTGGAGACTAGGGTTAAACTATATGCAAACTAAGGTGAAATGACTTCTCAATTTTCATTTTATTTTTAAAGATTTTCATTATTTTTATTTGAATTTTAATGAATTTTATATTGTTTTTGTGATGTTCAAGTCTTTTGTGAATTTTTTATTTAATTTTAGAAAATGCTTTGTAATTTTTATTTAATTTTTATTTTTTTAATTTATGTTTTTAATTTGTTTATTCTGTTTTTATGGATTTTAGAAGGTTTTATGGATTTTTATGGAGATTGGTTTATTTTTAAGGTGAAAAGTTAAGTTTTATGGAAAACTGTGACGTATTTTAGATTTTTAATATGGAAAGCATTAGCAAAATAGTTTTACTTCATTTTTATTAGAAATCAGATGAAATTATCTTTAAAACGATATGTTGTGCGTTTTAGGGGATTTACTTTATTTAGTTATGATTTTTACAAGTTTTAATGACTTTTGTATTTTTTATTGGTTTTATTACTTGATTTTTATTTTGTTTTTGATTTAATATGCAAATTATGGTAAAATATACTTTAACTATTTTTTATAGAATTTTTAAGAAGTTTTTAAAGGTGTTTTTCTATTTTTATGAATTTTAAAGTTTGTTATATATATATTTTTTGCTTCTCCACCTGGACCTATTAGGAAATATCAGAAGTATCAGGGGATCTATGCAAATTTGCCAAAAAATCAAAACACACGTGCATAGTGCGTGCATGCCCGAAGAAGTGGTTTAAGAGGCGAGGTCGACGTAAGTTCGACGTGTGGCGCTCTGTCTTTAATCTTGAGCATTGGTGTTTTCATTGTTCGGACGGTTAGTTTTATTTCCCCAATTCAAGTTGAACGGTGACGACTTCGAAGTGGCGAAGCTCTGATTTATTCACGATCTTGTCCTCAAAGGTAGATCGAGTCTTTGATGGAGCTCCAGTTCTCGACTGATGGTGGTTGACGTAGTGATGGCTGATGAATCCCAATTCATCACTCTTTATTCCTTTATTTTAGCTAGTTACTTGAGAAAAACATCATGTAAATGAGTGTAAATATCATAAATTACCGAAACACATGCATCTTGTAAATATGCATAATTAGCATGTTTTTGTGCATAAATAAAAGAATAAAGAAATAAAAGAAAAAGAGGGAAATATTTAGAATAAATATTGAGTGACCTAATCCCAAGGGAGGGCTCAGCATGGGCTTGACCGCAAAGGAATCCAAGTAGAGAGAGATAGGGAAGCTCAATCATGTGTACATATACCCATGTATAAAAATAAAATTATTTTCCTCTAAATAAAAATAAATATGTGTTTCTCTCATTTTGTACATATTTATAAATAAAACCAAAATAAAAATAAAAATAAACAAAATCCTTCTGATCAATGTATATAGACCACGTGCATAGAATAATATATCTATTTCTTTTCTCTTTGTGAATAATTAATAAAAATCCAATAAAAATATTTCCATATTCCATATTTCATGGTGTATAAAAATAAAATAAAAATCAGAAAAATAAAAATAAAAATAATAAAAATCAATTTCTACCTTGTACATATACCATGTAAATATGTATACAAACCTATTTATTTAACTAATGTAAATAAATAATAAAAATAAAATAAAAATACTTTTTATTCCAAATTTTCTGTTATAAATAAATAAAATATAAAATTAGAACAATTGTATAAAAATAAATAATTAAAAATAAAAAATACATACATGTATATACCTATATATAATGATAATATAATGTAAATACCTTATTTATTTTTCAAAAAAATAAATAAAAATCACTAAAAATTAATTTAAAAATAAATAAACATTTTTCATGTTTTAACTTTTTCGAAATAAGGTCATTTATTAATTTTTATTGAATTTACAAATATTTATTGAATGGTCGCTTCTGATTGGTCCACGGGGGATGTTGACCCCCGGTCAACTCCCCCCCGGACCATTCAACCCGGATCTTTGCGCCCCGACCCGATTTCTCATAATTTTCGTGCCTTGATCCGACCATCATTGATCGAAACCCCGGGCTCCATTTACAGATCATTCATCCGAGACCCTCGCCCGGGGTTGAATTTAGGGATCCGAGCTTCACAGAGCCATGCCCGACCTCACCTTCTCGGACCCCCAGCAGTATATAGTCTCCCCTCCGCCGCACATTCCCCGCCATCTTTGGCTACGTACCTTCGTCCCAGGACCTCCATCAGCTCCCTTAGAGTGACAGCTATCCGAGCGTGGTGTCGAAGAGAGGAGGAGGTGCCTCCAGTCACTGATCCGACGACCTTCGTCGCCGTACGCCACCGTGAGGTGTGCCAAGCCTCGGACCTCGACGTTCCTTGAGTCCAAGACCCCCCAGAGCTTCCTTAGCTCATCCCCAGTCGACCACCTTCATCAAGTAATCTCGATACCCTGTAGCTTAGGCTAATTTCGATTTTCGCCCAAATCACCCCTCCGCCGTCGCCGATCGAATTCCATCGCTACACTCATCCATTCGCTCATCCGACTCGACCACCACACTCACGAGACTCCTCTCCACCTTCTGCACCCACACACTCCACTTGGTTCGCCCCGGAACCAAGAGTCGACCTCCCTCGCCGTCGCATCGCCGGAGGTCTTCGCTCCGCCCCATTTCGATCACCCACTTCGCCCCTAACCAGGTCGAGGCAATTTTCCCTCGACCCAGGATGCTTTTGGTGCCCATTTGCAGGTCAAAGTATCCCATCTAGGAGTCAAGTATCCAAGCACAGGAGCTTCGCTCCTCCACCATCGTCAGGCCGCTCCGGTGGTCCTTGGCTTCATCGGAGGAGCCCATCAGCTGCGGACCAGCTCAGGCTACCTTTTCCAGACCTCAGCAGCATCGTCGGAGGTCTCCACCGTGCGCACTGAGCCGGCGAAGTTCGCCGGCGAGCTGTTCTTGGAGCATCTCCAGTCGCCGTTCGATCAGCCCCGACACTCCAGATTCGATCATATCCGTCTATTTGAGGAGCTCCAGCCACCGTCAGATCCTTCTGGGGCTTGATCCGGACCGTCCATCCAGACGAAGGGGTGCCCTCGCTTCTCAACCGTCGATCATCCACGTGGCACGCCCTCGTCCCTCCGATAATAAGAGGGGTAATTTTCCTTTAGGCCCCTATCATTTAGTTTTTGCTATTTAGTCCTATAAATATTTTTGTACGTTGTTTTTAATTAGGTTAAATTGCACTCTGGACCTTCATGTTTCTTCTATTTGCAACTTAGTCCCTGTGTATGTAGACCACGTGCATCGACACGTGAGGATTTGGAATTTTTGCACTATTGATCATGTGTTTCCTATACGTTATTGTTTGATATTTTATAAATAGGATTTACATATATGCCCTTCGTGCCTGATTCACGTGCCTCGCCCGTGACTTTGTGGACTTTTTGCACTTGTTATTATTTGGTCCTTGAAAATAGTTTCTTTACATCTAGGTCCCTGTGTACTATATGCGTTGTTTTGACTGAATAAAATAGCAAATTAAATCCAAATTACGTGAAATTTGGACACGTGCCTCCTGTCACTGTGTAAAAATTTTCCTAACTTTTTGGTACATTTTGAGGCTTTTTGATATTTTAAAAATTCAAAAACGTTGATTTTTACTACTGTCTGACTTAGAAAATCAAAGAAAAAATAAAAACTCTTTTAAAAATTCTAAAAAAATTAAGGGTAGTTAGTTTTAGTGTCTTTTAATTTCTATCCAATTTTTGTGCCTTTTGGATTTATAAAAACCCTAAAAATTGCAAAACTCTAAAAACCTCATAAAAATCTAAAAAAATTCTAGAAAAATAAAAAAAATACAAACCCTTTTTCTGAATCTTATTTGTTGCTTATACTTTTCATAAAAATTGCCTTCAGACTTTTATAGATCGATTTGATATTTTAAATTGATCTTTCAAGTCTGGCTGTACAGTGATCTTCATTTTTCCTCTTTCTTGATTTTTATAAAATCAAATAAAAATTGCAAAATTCTGAAAAATTCACCAAAACACTTAAAAACATTAAAAACACAAAAACAATTTTATTTGAATTTTTGGAATATTTTTTAGTGTTTAAATAAATTATTGTGTTTGCTTGTTTTTATATTTTCTTATAAAAATTAAAAATACAAAAACATTTAAAAACCCTAAAAATCCACCAAAAATATTTTTCCCTTTTATTCTCGATTTCTGACTACTTCGTAGGCTGCAAGGCCATCACGTGCTCCCTGAGTTCGACCCTGGTCGCTATACCAAGTTAATAAAAGTAGCGAGGACCGCTTCTTATTTTCATTTTTGATCTAATTTTGGTGGTTCTACATTTTCTTGATCGACCGTTTCCGTGCGATCCGAGTCGCAACGACCCTTGTTTACCTTTAATCGGATTGTGTGCTGACAATTCCCGGTCCATCAATGGCTGATCGCGTTGGCGCGTGACTGGATGCAGACCATCGATCTTTAGCCGATCGACATCCGTTGCTCGATGCTGGAAAGATGGTTGTTCTATTCCAGGCAACTCCAAGGGTGGAGAGTTTCAATCGAACATCGGTTGAAGCTACTCGGCTTCGATCAGACTGATGCTTTTAGAATCTGATGGTTCTCATTTTGATCTCCATACGCGGCTGTAGATTTAAGATCAGGTGACAACGTCCTTACTTTTTGATCGTGATTATAATGCATGTAGATTGCATTTGCTGCTCAGATTCCAAATGTGATGCTATCGATGCTTCAACTCAGTGGGATGGAGTCGGCATCTCTAAACTTCAGATTTTCTCGATTGTGAAACCTCATCTCCAGAAATGGTAAGAGAAAAGTCAATGGTGATTGGTCCTCAGATTGGGTGGAGAATGGGGATCGAGTTTGGAAGGATGATGAGAATATGCAGAAAATTGGAGACGATTGAAATGAGACGAAATAGATGCAATCAATGAAGGATTAGGATCGATTTGCAGATATGATACTGATAACTGGAAATTTGCCAAGATCGTATCTTTCCACAAGGCGGATCGACAGTCGCTGAGTTGACCTCAGACAGACTCCCAAATCGATCAACAATTAACCCACAATAAATATATGCAATGAATATCCAAAAATGTGGAGTTAAAATTTATTATAACTCTACATGCAAATGTGTATAGGTGTAAGTACAGGTAGAGGTCGAACACTGGGAGGCGAAGGGAATGTATGTGATGTATAATTTATTCAATCTATTGTTCATGTCCAATTATGGTTTTTGTGGGTTTTGAATTTTATGTATTTTTTATTATTTATTTATTTTTTTAATTTTTTTGTTTTTATAATTTTTATTTTGTTTTTATATATTATATTTTTTAATATTTTTAATTATATAATATAGCTATATATTAAAGAGGTATATATATAAGAGAAGAGGGAGAAGAAGTATATGGATACATATAGATATATATTCTAAATATATCATATTTTTAGGCTTTTTAGATTTTTCTAATTTTTTTGTTATTTTTCTGGAATTTTGCTAATTTTTATGTATTTTTAATTCCAAAAATGTCCCTAATATGGGACTAATTAAATAGGCCTAAAATAATTTGGGTTTTAAAATATGAAATAGGTCCAAAAATAACCCAAATTAATGTTAATACATAACTAATAATATATAGATAATTATAAAATAAGAAAACATATTTTTGGTATTTTTCAAGGGTTTTTATATTTTTTTAGGATTTTGGAGCTTCTTGAAATTTTTATATTTTCTTTTGCTATTTTTAGGGTTTTTCATTTTCTGGACTCAATGTATATATAAATATACCATATACAATTTTTTGGGAATTTTTAAAAATGTTTTTATATTTTTTTGGTATTTTATATTTTAAACAGTGATTATTTAGGCTCCATTTGAAATTTAAAAAGTAGGTATAATAAAAAATGCAAATTAAAAATATGGGCGTGAAAGTTCACTGCATGGAGCATTTACACTAATTTTTGTGGATTTTTAGGAGCTAAAAAGCCATTTTTAATAAATACATGAAAGCCATGAAAATAAAACAGCCTGGCAGGGGTATTTTTGCAAATAAAATAACTACAGGGGGCTCTGTGCAAAAATACCTACAGAAATAAACATTTATTTTAATTTTTGGGGCTAATTTACATTTTACAAAAATCGCCAGGGGTAAAGTGCAAATTTCACGCGCCTCACGTGGGACTGCACGTGAGGTGCGGAAGGACCTAATTGTAATTGTAAGAAACACATGGGTCCTTTAGCAAAATTTTCAATTTATTTACAACGTTAAAAATTATTTACAGAATTAAAAATTAAATACAAAAAGAACGGGGGCTGGTTTTGCAATTTACCCCCACAAGCGCTACATCCAACGGCTGATCTTCATCCACTAATCCACGTGGCGCCTCCACGTGGGCCGATGACGGTTCGCGATCCACAGCTAGGATTAGATCATCCAAGATGATCTGACGGTCTGAGTGCTGGGGGATCAGACGGCTGATCTTCGACCTGGGGCCTTCGTCTTCTTCCAACGGCGGGGAGCACACGTGCAAGAACAGGGAAGAAAGCTCGCCGGGGCGAGCTTCTTTCACCTAGATCTCGCTCCTCCGTCGTTCATCGCTGCACCTGAGGGTCCCAAAAGCTTCCTGGCAGGTTGCTTGATCGGCTGGAGGTGTTAGATCGGACCGAGGTACCCTGGAGCGACGCCACGAGCTCGGGGAAGGAATGCAGCTCCAGGTACCTCCTCCGGCCTTGGAAACGTCTCCTGGTGCTCTTCAATGCACCTAACCTGCTCAGGAACAAAACACGGCTCGAGGGCTTCACCCTCGACCTGGGGTTTGAAGCTGTTAGCGCTAAAATGGGCGAAATGGCGAAGCCTCCGGCGAGCGACGGAGTTGAGGCTTCGGTTCGTAGATATGGTTGGGTTGGAGTGGTCTGGAGGTGTAGAATGCGAAGGGGATCGAAATGAAGGCGAAATGGTGTCGGAAAACGGTCGGAAACAAGGTGGCGAAGTTGCCGGAGCAGAGCTCCGGCGAACTTCGATTTACCTAAATTATGCTACACTAGTAATCTAAATGTGAAATAAAAGACGGAAATGAAATGCAGACATGAAAAACTACCTAAGAAATATAAGTGCGCAGCTCTTATACCTGGAGAAACTCCAGGGAGCAGGACGGCTGCCGGAGCACCGCCGTGGGTGCAACCACCACCATCTCCAGCCGATTCAAGGTGTCGGCGGCATCCTCCTGTCACGAGGAGCACACCTGGGACTGAATGCAAGGAAGAAAATGGGGCGAGGCTGACCAAATTTTGCGGAGGAGGCGGTGGTTCTTTATTTAAGAACAGGCGGAGCACCCTTATTGACCGGCCAAAATCAAAGAATCAGGTCTATGAACACGCAATCTAAGTGAATGGCGGGGGTCATGATGCATCTGGGAGAAAGTTCAGTGAGGGGACTGAAGGTGATGGAGCATCAGATCACACGGGAAAAATGGAGGAAAAGGGGGGACTTGACAGTTCTGACGGGAGTCAGAGGCTCAGGGGGAAGTTGACCAGAGGTCAACAGTCCCTGGCCTCTGATTGGCACACGTCAGTCCAAACTTGACCCATTTATTACACGTAGCAAATGAATTAATTAGAATTTATTTATAAAATAAAAATTGTTTATTAATTAATGTAGTATTTATTTACGATTTTTATTTATTTTTTTGAAGTGTTTTATTACGGGTTTATTTTAATAATGTGTATATGTATGTATTTACATGTATTTTATTTTTAATTTGTTTAGTTTATTTTATTATTTTATTGTCTTATTTTATAAATTTATAAATTATTTTTTGT
This sequence comes from Ottelia alismoides, assembly GCA_037367405.1. Taxonomy (NCBI): domain Eukaryota; kingdom Viridiplantae; phylum Streptophyta; class Magnoliopsida; order Alismatales; family Hydrocharitaceae; genus Ottelia; species Ottelia alismoides. The sequence goes on from JAZKJV010009715.1 coordinate 231,854, forward strand.
GTGTGTGAGGGTATTTTTGTTTAATTTTTGTGAGTTTATTTTTATTTTTAAATAAATAAGTATATGTATATGTAGGTATACTTATAGATATTTTACCTTTATAATATATATATTTTATTTATTTAAGGAATTATATTTGTTTTTATTTTGGATTTGTATTTTTAATAAGTTATATATAATATATACATTATTATAAAAATATAGATGAATAAAGAATAAAATAATTAAATCTCTTTTTATTTATATACATATAGGTAGCATAGGTATTTTGTCTATGAATTTTATAGACTTATTTTATTTTAAAAATTCTTTTTGGTTTTCTTTTAATTTCGATATGTACATGTATTATATACATTATTTACAAAATTCTAAAATATAAATTTATAGAAATAATAAATATTAAATAAAATGAATATTTAAATCAGTCCTATATACAAGGTGGGCCAAAAACCTATCTTCTACAGATGAACTCCAAAAATTATGAAACCAATTTTTTTAAATAGTTCATGGAAAGCTATATACAATTAAAGGTGAGTTTGAGTGATTTGGATTTTTATTTGCAAGATATGGGTCTGTGAAGTTGAGTTTTTGTCTTTTTATTCTGTGTATAAAATGTACACTGAGTCTTATTTTTACACAAACTCAATTTTTTATTTTTATTCACATTATTATCTACAACTTTCATGTACAAAATATTTTTGTTTGATGAACAAATAATTATATACAAAATAGGTGCCAAAAATGCATAAATGAATGAATAAATAAATGAGGTATTTATTGTATTATTGGCCCTTATCTCCCCCTACTTTATTCCTTGTCGACCAATTCCATGCTGGCCTTGGTCTCGAGGTTAGGGTCATAAAATATTTGCAATATTTTATTCCTTTTTCTGTTCTTCTCTTTATTCTATAATTTTGGAATTAAAAACCTTATTTTATTTACAATAAATACAATAAACAATGAATGCTAATATGTACAAATTGAGGCTATTTACATGCATTTGCTGGGGTTTTTAAGGCCAAAATGATAGAATAAAGGTGATGAAATGGAGATTCATCAGATACAGAGGGGATGAGAGCCGAAGGAAATCAATTTAGGAATAGACAAAGGTTACTCTCATAGAAATTGGAGTGCGAAGCTCCTAGGATAAAAGCCTACTACGCGACAGTGATGCTCGTGGGGGCTGAGTCGTAGAGGAAGTCATCACGTCGGCGAAGGAGATCACACTGTGCCTCGCCTCCACCCTCTCACTCGAAGGGAGGAAGTCAGAGCCCTATCACAAGTCTCTCTCTCGATCTTGCACCGGAACTCGAGGAGGTGGGAGGGAAAAAATAGCGGATGTGAGCTTGGAGAGGGGTTGACCGGGTATTTATAGATGGTGAGGAGTCGAGTCACCACCACGGTGACGGGATGCAAGAGGTTGGAGGGACGGTCGGCCGTCGAAGCAGTTGACGGAGACAGTTTGGCATTGAGAGGAGGAAGAAGGGGATGGAGGAAGAAACGATGGGAAAGAAGGAAATTTTGGTAAAGTAAGAGACAGAAAGTAAAGAGAGAAAGAGAGAAAAATGAAAGAGAATAAATAATTAATGAAATTGAATAATAAATAATAAAAATAATTAATGTATTTAATTTCAAAATTAATTAATTAATTATGATTAATAAATTATTAAAGTAATTAATTAAGTAATTAAGTATATAATTAAGTGATTAAATCTTAATAAATAAATAAAGAAGTATATAATTAAATAAATTAATTAATCATTAAATAATTAAATGATATATAAATAATTAATTAAATTAAATTTTCATTAATTTAATATAAATAAAGTATATAAATTAACCTATATAAAATAATAATATCTTACGGTCCATTGTACAATGTACCAATACAGACTCGAAAACCACATTTTTCGTATTAACTCTGATTTTAGAGAAATTAGTGTCATTTTATAGATAATTAAATAATGAATTTGGAATTGATTTTGCCCAATTTAGAGTTCATACGGTCGAGTTAAGAGACCTAGAAAATATAGGTAGAGGATTCAGGCCTCTATATTTTATTGGTATTTTGGTTTAATAATATTTTTATATTTTTATATACATTTTTAGAAGATTGTAGGAGAATAAATATATTAATCGGGTATGCAATTATTTAGTTAAAAATCAGGGAAGTTTCTACATATAGTACATATAGACAACATGTCCAAAATGCTGAAACTCATCGATTTATTCTAAATTTTTTTAATATTTTTAATAAATAGTACTAAGCACAAAATAGATTTTAAAAGTGAGTTTGGTTTTGAGTTTTCTATAAATAATTATGAACCTTGGAAGTTAGCTTTTGCGGCTTTTACGGTTCTTTACAGTTAATTATTTTTGTAATAAAATATTTTTCTGATATTTTTATAAAATAATATATATTTTTATGAACAATTTTTAAAAAAGAAGTGTTTTGATTTGAGGTGATATAAGTGATGAATAAAATAGGTGAAATATTAAGAATGTGGTAAATGGGTAAATTATATTTCTGGTCTTGATTTTCTTGATAATTTTATACGTTAGGATCCCTATCTCCCCCTACTTATTTATTTTATCGACCCGATCAATATTGACATGGTCTTGAGGTTAGGATCGGTCTTTATATATTTCATATTTACGACATTATTTTCTTTTATTTTTATTTTTCTCTTTATTTTTTATTTTAGGTAAAAAAGTGTTAATTATAGAGTATTAATAAATTTGGTTAGAATGATAATTAATGGGAATTAGTGGATATTTACATACATTTTACCAACGACTTTAGTCAAAATGAAAGAATAAAGGAGATGAATCACGGATTCGTCACCCACTTCGTTTTAAAAATACAAAGGGAGTAAAAATGTAAGAATTAAAAAATATAATATTATATACAGATTCCTCGATACAAAATACCCCCAAAAGCCGGCTTTTCTATCATAACTCCATTTTAAATGAAACCATCTTCATTTGATAGTAATTTAATTTGAAATACAATGGAGTTGTGTTGAATTCATATGAAGGAGATATTGATCAATGAAGTTCTGTTTGCGGATTTTTATCTGTGGGTACCGTGTGAGTTGTTCATTGTTTTATTGGTTATATTTTTATAATTTTCTATACATTATTATGTACAAGTTTCATGTTGAAAATAATTGAATTTGAAGTATGTATGAGTGTGTATAAAATAGTACAAAAAATAAGGTATATGTGTAGTGTATTGTACAATTAGATTTTCTAAGGTTTTGTATATTATTTGCCTTATCTCCCCATACTTTATTCATTATCAATCTAGTCAATATTGACTTGGTCTTGGAGTTTAGGTTCATACAGTATCTTTAAAACCTCGTTTATTTTTATTTTCTTTCATTTATTCTTTTATGTTGTATTCAAATGTAGATAGTTACATGCTAATTACATGTTAATGTGAGACATTCATTCAAGCAAGTTAGTGATATTTACATGTATTTAACTAGGGATTCAAACCCAAAATAGGAGAATAAATGTGCGTGAATGGTTATTCATCACTACTATATACATATTATATGTAGTATACTACTAATATTATATCTACATATTAATATAATTTATTTAGATTTTTATTAGTGAAGAGAAGATTGAATTAAATAGGTCTAGACAGTATATACAAGTGATAAAGGGTGATTTTTTTCTCCATTTTTGGAGGCTTTATGATTTTTTTATTTTGATTCTTTGTTGTTAGTTATAGTATAAAATAAAACAATAAAATAAAAGAGAAAGTCGTGTACATACAATTACGCAGTTTTGAATGCACAATTTATATTGTATACAATAAAGCCCCAAAGCTAAGTTTTGAATATTAATTCTAATCACTTTGAAATTATTCGTATTTCATATATAACTAAATGCAATGTATTTCAAAAGTGAATATGGGTTTGTAGGAGACTATAGGAGTGAGATATGCAACTTTATGTGTAAAATGTCAATTAATGTTACAACCAAAGAAAAAGAAAAAAAACATTTTGATTGGGGGGAATTGAAAGGGCATTCTTGCAATTTTCCCACCTAAATGTAAAAAGGGAAAGCGGGCAGGACTCAAATGCCCATTCTCGGCTTCGTCATTTCCGCCAGCAGAGAAGCAGTGAGGGAGAGAAGGAAAGAGGAAGAAAGAAGAGGAAGAGAAGAGAAGAAGGAAGAAAAGGGGATAAGGTAAGGATCTAAACCACATCCCTTTGTATTTTGAGTAAACTGTCTAGACGATTTTGTTGTCTTGAGTTGTTGTGGGGGATATTAGGTTTGTGATATGACTTTTAGGGATTGTATTAAAATGGAGGGAGACAAAATTTCAGATTTTGTGGTTTGATATTATGAGATGGGTATATGATCTATTTTGCATGTGAAAATAAGTGATAAAGGAACAAACATTGAAGAAAAATCTGTGGTATAAGTATGATGGTGGAGCAAGATCATGAGATTTTACCTTTGCATTCAACAAACCCATGTGGAGGGTTGTATTATTAAGGTAAAAGAATGGATGATAATGTAGGATAGATGTCATTGTAGTGACTATTTATTTGTTGGGACAATGTTGTTATGGTGGTAGAATTTGATCTAGTTTTCATTTTAATTTTAAAGAGATGAAGATTAATTTTTTTGTTCAAAAAGGAATGCGGACAGCAAGGTGAAATTAAGTTACATGCATATTTTTCTTAGTCTTTGTAAAGGAATGATAGTGGAATAAGTTACATTCTTGTTGATTATGTGATGGTCATAAGGTTATGTTAATACTATTGAGTATAAGAGCTTAAACAGTGGATAATGGCTCATTTCGATGAGAGAATGGGAGATGTAAGGGTGAGGTAGTATGATAAAAAGATATCATATGGAAGATATAAATGTGGAGAAATGTGTGAGAATGTGGGAGTTCTTTGAGAGTTTGGAGTTAGACGATTTGAAGAAAAAAATGATGAGATGAACAATATTATGAGAATTGTAGAAATACCAATGGAGTATACTCATGGAAATAGATGTGGAAAATATTGGATGGGAAGTGATAATGATTATAGGAGACATAGGTGTATGAATTTAAATATTGATGATAAAGTAGATTAAATTTTAGAGTGGATTTTAAGATCATCTTGAATTAGACAATTTTTTCCACCATAGATCATATTTACTTTAAGTCTACAGGAGAATATATGTTTTACGAAAGGTAGTGGAGTATATGATTGTTAGGATAGGGATAAGGGGATTAAGATCCCATGTAGAGTTTGTAATATTTAACTTTCCATTCTTCAACGGTTTGGTTTATTATAACACAATTATAATTAATACTTGCTGAAAAGTTGAATTCGGCCGCCTCGAGAGATTAAAGGAAGCTACCCATACTCGAGGTGAAGATTTCCTTGAATTAAAATAATATCTTTTACCATTTCTCTTGCAAAGTTGATTGTCCATTAGGTTGTTATATTTTTTTGACATCTAAATGTAAGATAGTATTAGGACATATGTGAAAAATCCATGGGAATCATCTACATGGGAGATGTAGATGAATTTAGGATAGAGCCTTCGAATGCTAAAATACGAAGAACATGAAGAAGAAGAAGAAGAAGAAGAGAATAAGAATGAAATAAGAAAAACTTAGGACTTCACTCCCCACTAGTCAGGTTAGATCCTTTGGATTGAAACTCATGGTATAGCACAAGATGAGGTGACCCATCAGATATAAGTCCATGATATATCACAAGAAAATTATAGGCCTGGAAAACAAATGAAGAGTAGCTCTGGGGATAGTTACTCGAGAAGTGACGACTTCTCACTCCATCCAAGTAATGGGCATGTGTTATACACTTGAGGGTTAACAAATCAAAGGACCGCTAGTAGGTTAGGATACCTGCTAGCTACAAACTATCTTAACCATTAGGGAATTCCTGAGATGAGTTACATAATATATTCAACACAACTATCATAACCAATATTATGAAGATTGGTAAGGGAAGAAAAGTGATTACAGGCCGATTAAATACCATAGAATGAAAAAGAGAAAAATAAAACAAAACAAAAGAAAATCCCCACCAAACGGAGATTATAAAACTCTTTTTTTCCTATTATATCTCTCATATGTTCTCGTTGAGCCTTGCTCACCTCCTTAGTTGACAACCCAACTCAGGTGATGTCCAAAACACGCATTATAGTATGGAAGTCTACCCGACCGTCACGACGCTAACTCCGCCCATGTTCTGCGTCGATGCACCCAAATCACCCACTAACCATCCTGTCAGCAGCTCTTCAAGAGGTTAGCGAGCCAGGCATTACCTCCCCATATCTCATCTATGGGGAGGAAGAGAGGATCATGGTCATGCTTTGGGAGACCATGACAGTAATGACCAACCTCACTTCGAGGTTGGAGATGATGATTCCCTACAGTCGTCAGCACCTGCCGCCAAGTGATGAATGATGAGAAGATTCTGACGTCATGGGAGATGTCTTTTTGTTTGGTTTTTTTGATGGTTGTGGGGGATGTAACTTTTTGGTAATCCTTTAATGTTATGAACTATATTTTCGAGTTCTAACCTCCTTAGTATAGAGGTGGAGATAGTGACTAACTTCCAAACTTTTATTTTTGTTCAAACTTGAAAGAACAACTTCTATGTGAAGCTCATGGAAAGTCACGATGATATTTTTCTGAGATACATATATATCTATATATTTTCTTTGTGTCTCTATATTTTCTTTATATTTGAGAATCAGGTTTTCCTGCTCTATTGCATTTCTTCCCTTGGTAGAATGTTGGACAACATGTTATTGCATCACATTCCAATCAAACCCGGTCGTGTTGGGCATATGGGATAGGGGCGTGACAGAAGTGGTATTAGAGCCTAGGCTATCTTAATTTATTTAAAATTTTGAATAAATAGAGTTATGGAGATCTTATACTCTCTAAAGTAGGATTATTCACATAACATTGGAAAATTCTTTGGATTATCCTAATCAATTAACTGGATTTTCAGAAAATACCGCCAAGGAAGAGGATACAAATGCGAATTCTGGTGGTAGTCGTTGTGGATGGAGGACCCAGATGCAACAGTTCATGGAGACAATAATGAATAGACTTGATGACTTGGAATCCCGACTTCCACATGCTATACTTGATAGACACGAGGAAGCATCAGAAGTTGAGCAAGATGCTGAAGAATCCATCCAAGGTCAACCTAAAAGACCTAGAAGAAGGGAGAGAAATTTGTAAGATATTTTAAATGATGCGGAAGAGGAATCTGACGGAAGTTATGAAGAAGAGTAAATGTATGATTCACCCATGGAGTCATACAAAGGCGATGAAGAGGATGATGGGGAGAAGAATTTCGTGACAAGCGCTTTGAGGCATTTCGAAGATTGAAGGCACCATCTTTCACTGGGGATAGTGGTCCTACATTGGTGGAGAATTGGATCCAAAAGATGACAAAGATATTCATATTCATGAATTTGACTAAACACTATTAGGTCTCTTTTGCCACCTTTCATTTTGATGGAGATGTAGAGCGATGGTGGAGATCTGTTTACTCTGAGGAAGACCACCAAATGTCTTGAAAGAAATTTATTGAGATTTATAACGAGCAATACTACCCTGAGACTTGGAGAGAAGAGAAGAAGTTGGAATTTTTCAACTTACATGGTTGATGAATATAAAAATAGGTTCTTGGAATTGGCTCGTTTTGCAAAAGAATCTGTACCCACTGAGAAGGAGAAGAAATGACGCTTCGAGCAAGGTCTGAGGCCATCCATTCATAGCCTTGTGGTAGGGTTAAGGCTAAAAACTGTTGTAGAAGTAGCTGACATAGCAAGGATTCACGAGCGAGAACAGAATGAGTTGCATCGTAGAAGAGAGTGGAGAAACAAGGGCCATGCATTCAAGAAGGACAAGTTTCAGTCACAGAAGGACCGCCGATTTCACCTCATGCGGTCAAGATCATCGAGCAAGCAACATTTTGAGGATGTATCATATTCTAACTCAAAATCATCCGAGCCTTATGGAGGTCATGAAAAGTCTGCAGGAGGAACGAGTTCAGAGAAGCCGACGTGTCCTTCATGTGGGAAGCAACATTTCAAAGCATGCTGGAGGAACATGACATGCTATATTTGTGGGCAGACAGGGCACCCAAAGAAAAACTGCCCAAGAATCCAACAATCTTAAAGGTATGCTGGATCAAATGCGGATCAGATAACTGGACGAGCTTATAATATCTCCATGAGAGAATCAAATGCATCTGATTATGTGGTGCGAGGCATGATTCTAGTTGATGAATTTATGGTTCATGTCCTATTTGATTCAGGAGCTACACATTCTTTTATATCGTCTGAATTTGCATCTAAGATCCAACGTAAACCAATCATATTAAAGGAACCATACTTAATATTAGTCCCTAGAGAACGATTGTTTATAACCGACACCATTTACAATGGATGTTCAATTAAAATTGGAGGACGAGAGCTACGTGTCGATTTAATGATTATTAGTATGATGGATTTTGATGTGATCCTTGGGATGGTCTGGTTATCGAAGCAACATGCAATCCTTGACTGTCGTCAGAAAACAATCTTTAACATTCTGGGTGAACCAATATTTGAATTTATGAAAAGTTAGAGGACAAATTGTTGCGTAGAATCACAGCACTGCAAGCAAGGAAACTGCTAGATAATGGTTATCAAGGACATCTAGCATGTGTTACCCCTCCGTCTAAAGATGAAAAGGACATAAGCACCATTTTAGTCATTCAGGAGTTTCAAGATATCTTTCCAGAAGAATTGCCTGGACTTCCTCCTAATCGAGATATCGAATTTACGATTGGCGTAATTCCTGGAACTAACCTGATATCTATTGCTCCTTATCGTATGGCTCCAGCCGAATTGCGAGAGTCGAAGAGTCAACTTCAAGAATTATTAGAGAAGGGGTTCATTAGACCTACTTTTCCCCTTGGGGTGCACTAGTTCTATTTGTGGAGAAGAAGGATGGATCCCTCAGATTATACATTGATTATCGTCAGTTGAATAAAGCAACTATAAAGAATAAGTACCCTTTACCTCATATTGATGATCTATTCGATCAATTGCAAGATGCATGCGTCTTTTCTAAGATTGACCTATGCTCTGGGTATTATCAGTTGAGAGCTAGGTCAGTAGATGTACCCAAAATAGCTTTTCGTACACATTATGGATATTATGATTTTTTGGTGATGCCATTCGGATTGACTAATGCTTCGGCAACTTTCATGAACTTGATGAATTGAGTTATTCGAGCTTACTTAGACAAATTCATCGTGGTTTTCATTGATGATGTGCTCATCTATTCTAAGAATGAATCCCAACATGAAGAGCACTTACGAATTATTTTGGAAACCTTACGAGCACAGTAGTTATTTGCAAAATTAAGGGAAATGTGAGTTCTGGAAAGAAAAAGTTACATTCCTTGGACATGTAGTATCAGGAAATGGAATTTCTGTAGATCCAACTAAAGTTGAAACAATTCTGAATTGGGAACGTTCAAAGACAGTAACGGAAATCAGAAGTTTCTTGGGATTAGCGATCTACTACTGAAGATTTATCAAGGACTTTTCTCAAATTGCATTGACCGTGACAAAGCTTACTCGAAAGGAGACTCCTTTTATTTGGACCAAAGAATGCGAAGAAAGTTTCTTAGAATTTAAGAAGAGATTGACATCAACCCCTGTGTTGGTCATCCCTTCAGGAAGTGGAGGATTTGTTGTTTATAGTGATGCCTCTCATCAAGGACCGGGATGTGTACTTAAGCAGAATAGTCGGGTAGTGGCATATGCTTCGAGGCAGTTGCGTAATCATGAAAGAAACTATCCCACTCATGATTTGAAATTAGTTGTAATAGTTTTTGCAATGAAAATTTGGAGACATTATTTCTATGGTGAAAAGTTTGAAATTTATACTGATCACAAAACTTGAACTACTTTTTTTCTCAGAAGGAGTTAAATATGAGACAAAGAAGGTGGTTGGATCTATTAAAAGATTATGATAGCACAATCCTATACCAACCGGAAAAAACAAGTGTCGTCGCAGATGCTCTTAGTCGGAAGTCACCCTTAATATTAGCTCAATTACAAGTCTTGAAATGGGATATGCTTGAATAAATAAGTAGTTGGGGACCGATGCTTCCTACTGGAAAATTAAAAACTGCAACAATTTCCATACAAGTGAAGAATGATCTGCTTGAACGTCTGATAATAGCTCATAGGCAAGATGCCAAGATGGAGGATGGTCATCTCAAATATTTCATTATGAATGATGGAGCATTAACCTTTCGATGAAGATTGTGCATACCCAACAATGAAGAGATAAAGAGAGAGCTGCTGTCAGAAGCTCATTGCACAAGGTTAACGATCCATCATGAAAGCATTAAATGTATCCAGATTTAAAGAATGATTTTTGATGGGATTGTATGAAGAGAGATGTTGCCGAATTCGTTCAGCATTGTTTAATTTACCAACAATTAAAGACCGAACACCAAAGAGCTTCAGGATTGTTGCAACCATTTCCAATTCCAGAGTAGAAGTGGGAAAGCTTATCTATGGATTTCCTAGTTGGTTTACCTCATACACTCTTGGGACATGATGCAGTTTGGGTTATAGTAGATCGACTAATGAAATCGGCACACTTCCTTCCTATCAAGCTTACTTATACACTTCCTAAACTCGTGAGCTTGTATATCAAGGAGATTGTTCGCTTGCACGGGGTACCAAAGGAGATCATATCTGCCATCAAAAAAAGGAGATCATATTTGATAGAGATCCTCGTTTTACCTCAAAATTTTGGAAAAAAATTACAGAAGGCTCTCGAAACGAAATTAAGTATCACCAGTGCTCATCATCCTCAAACAGATGGTCAAACTGAGAGAACTATCCAAACATTAGAAGAGTTATTGCGTTCTTGTATGTTAGAATGGAAAGGAGTATGGGACGTTCATATTCCATTGATTGAAATTACTTACAATAATAGCCACCATTCTAGTATAGGAGTGGTACCATATGAAGCTCTATATAGTAGGAGATGCACATCTTCCTTGTGTTGGACTGAAATAGTAGAAAGGAAAATGTGGGGACCTGAGATGGTTCAAGAAACCACCGATGTGATCATGAAAATCAAGAAGAAGCTGCTAGCAACCCAAAGCCGTCAAAAGAGCTATTGTGATAGCCGGAGGAGAGACATAGAATTCAACATTGGAGATTCGGTGTTCATCAAGGTATCTCCTATGAAAGGCACTCAAATATTTCCAACCAAAGGGAAGCTAAAACCAAGATACATTGGTTCTTTTGAGATACTCTAACGGGTAGGAGCAATGGCTTATAGGTTGGTTCTCCCACCACACCTATCTGATGTGCATAATGTCTTTCACATATCAAACCTAAGAAAGTATATTGCAGATAGTGGCCATGTGATTCAGTATGAAGATTTACAGTTGGAGCCTACTCTTACATATCAAGAGCGGTTGGTTGAGATAATAGATAGAATGGAGAAAAAACTTCGTAAAAAGACGTTGCAGCTAGTAAAGATTCTTTGGAGAGATCGAAAAAGTGGCGAAGTTACATTGAAACTCGAAGATGAGATGCGCATGATATCCATCATTGTTATTCATCATTGTTTATCATCCAAGGTATGCCAAATTTTGAGGATGAAATTTCTTAAGGGGGTAGAATGTTACAACCAAAGAAAAAGAAAAAAACATTTTGATTGGGGGCATCCTTGCAATTTTCCCACCCAAATGTAAAAGGGGAAAGCGGACAGGACTCAAACACCCATTCCAGGCTTCGTCGTTTCCGCCAGCAGAGAAACAGTGAGGGAGAGAAGGAAAGAGGAAGAAAGAAGAGGAAGAGAAGAGAAGAAGGAAGAAAATGAGATAAGGTAAGGATCTAAACCACACCCCTTTTTATTTTGAGTAAATTGTCTAGATGATTTTGTTGTCTTGAGTTGTTTTGGGGGATATTAGGTTTGTGGTATGATTTTTAGGGATTGTATTAAAATGGAGGGAGATAAACTTTCGGATTTTGTGTTTTGATATTATGAGATGTATGTATGATCTAGTTTGCATGTGAAAATAAGTGACAAAGGAATAGACACTGAAGAAAAATCTGTGGTATAAGTATAATGGTGATGCAAGATCATGAGGTTTTACCCTTGCATTCAACAAAGTCACGTGAAGAGTTGTGTTATTAAGGTGAAAGAATGGATGATAATGTAGGATAGATGTCACTGTAGTGAATATTTGTTTGTTGGGACAATGTTGTTAATGGTGGTAGAATTTGATTTACTTTTCATTTAAAAGAGATGAAGATTAAATTTTTTGTTCAAAAAGGAATGTGGACGTCAAGGTGAAATTAAGTTACATGCATGTTTTTCTTAGTCTTTGTAAGGGAATGATAGTGGAATAAGTTTATATTCTTGTTGATTATGTAATAGTCATAAGGATATGTTAATGCTATTGAGTATAAGAGCTTAAACAGTGGATAATGGCTCATTTGGATGAGAGAATGGGAGATGTAAAGATGAGGTAGTATGATAAAAAGATACCACATGGAAGAGATAAATGTGGGGATATGTGTGAGAATGTAGGAGTTCTTTGAAAGTTACGAGTTTGATGATTTGAAGAAAAAAATGATGAGATAAACAATATTATGAGAATTGTTAAAAAATATCATATACTTATGAAAATAGATGCGGAAAATATTGGATGAGAAGTGATATCAATTATAGGAGATATAGGTGTATGAATTTAAATATTGATGAAAAAGTAGATTAAATTTTGGTGTGCATTTTAAGATCATCTTGAATTAGAAGATTTTTCCCACCATAGATCATATTTGCTTTAAGTCTATGGAAAAATGTATGTTTTACGAAAGTAGTGGAATAGATGATTGTTATTATACGGATAAGGGGATTAAGATCCTATGTAGAGTTTTTAATCTTTAACTTTTCTTCAATGGTTTGGCTTAATATAATATAGTTATAATTAATACTTATAGCAAAGTCGAATTCGGTCGCTTCGAGAGATTAAAGGACACTACCCATACTCGAGGTGAGGATTTCCTTGAACTAAAATAATATCTTTACCACTTCTCTTGCTAAGTTGGTTGTCCATTAGGTTGTTATTTTTTTTTTTGATATCTAAATGTAAGATAGTATTAGGACATATGGGAAAAATACATGGGAGTCATCTAGGAGATGTAGAAGATTTTAAGATAGAGCCTTCAGATGCTAAAATACAAAAAACATAAGAAGAAGAAGAAGGGAATAAGAGTGAAATAAGAGAAACTTGGGACTTCGCTCCCTACTGACCAGGGTAGATCCTTTGGATCGAAACTCATGTTATAGCATAAGATGAGATGACCCACCGGATATAAATCCGTGATATGTCACAAGAAAACTATAGGCCTGGAAAACAAATGAAGAGTGACTTTGGGGATAGTCACTTGATAAGTGACGACTTCTCACTCCGTCCAAGTAATGGGCATGTGCTATACACTCGAGGGTTAACAAATCAAAGGACCGCTAGTAGGTTAGGATACCTGCTAGCAACATGTTATCTTAACCAGTAGGGAATTCCTGAGATGATTTACATAATATGTTCAACAAAAACTATTATAACCAATATTATGAAGATTGGTAAGGGAAGAAAAGTGATTACAGACCGATTAAATACCATAAAAAGGAAAAGAAAAAACAAAATAAAAGAAAAGAAAACCCCCACCAAACGGTAGATTATAAAACTCTTTTTTTTCCTATTATATCTCTCTCATATTTTCTCGTTGATCCTTGCTCACCTCCTTAGTTGATAACTCAACTCAGGTGATGTCCAAAACACACATTACAACACAAAAGTCTATCGACCGCCACGACGTCAACTCCGCCCACATTCTGCGCCGGTGCATCCAAATCATCCACCAACCATCCAGTCAGCGCCTTCTCAAGAGGTTAGCGATCCAACCATTACCTCCACATATCTCATCCAGGGAGGAAGAGAGGATCCTGGTCATACTTTGGGAGACCATGACAGTAATGACCAACCTCACTTCGATGTTGGAGATGATGATTCGCTACCGTTGTCAGCACACGCCGCCAAGTGATGAATGATGAGAAGATTCTGATGTCATTGGAAATGTCTTTTTGTTTGGTTTTGTGATGGTTGTGGGGGATGTAAATTTTTGATAACCCCTTAATGTTATGAACAACATTTTTGAGTTCTAACCTCCTTAGCATAGAGGTGGACATAGCGACTAACTTCCAAACTTTTATTTTTGTTCAAACTTGAAAGAGCAACTTGTATGTGAAGCTCATGGAAAGTCACGATGATAGTTTTCTGGGATACATATATATATATATATTTTTGTTTGTGTCTGTATGCTTTTCTTTATGTTTGAGAATCAGTTTATCCTACTCTATTGCATTTCTTCCCTTGGTAGATTGTTGGGCAATAGGTTATTGCATCGCGTTCTGATCAAACTCGGTCGTGTCGGGCATAGGGGATCGTGGCGTGACAATTAGGCTTTTGAATTTTTTTCGTCATATTTAGGTTAGTATTTTTTATTTCTCATAGATTAAGTTGAGTAACATGTGCATAATGGAACAGTTTCACATTAAACCGAGTTAATATGATTTTATTAAAAATCACAGAAGATTGTACTATATTCATACAAGTATATACATGCATGCGGGTATCCGGATGTATGTACTCCACCTATATTTTTATAATAAAATTTTCGTAGTGAAGCCCATCTCGCGATGTCACTCTTGCTTTACTCAATACACACATGCGAAGCTCATATCTCTAGGTTTTGCTTTGATCTTCTTCTTTTTTATTTGCCGATCCGGTCATGTTGTCTAGATCTATGGGATTAGGCAAAACATAGAACTTGCGACCCATCTATTTCTTGTTTTTTTTCAATCTGTACAAGTCCATCCTACCTATTTTAGGTTTATATTGTTATGTTTTTTAATGATTTTGATCTTGATAAAGAAATATTAATCATTCATGTGTTAATGATGAAAACACGATAAATGCAAATGCATGTATTTTTATGAAAGTTAGATCTCAATTTAAGGCTCTTAGAGTGAATGAATTCGATATTCAATAGTAGCCTAGTCACTATATTAAGATGGCTATTTAACTTTTCATAACTAATTTATCTTGAATTTGACCTTAAGGCTTGCTCATGTAAAAGTACCGTACTTTCTTTGCATGTCATAACATACTGTTAGACTTGTGAGCCCTGGGCGAACCATTCTTACAATAAATGTTATTGTAATATTTAAGTTTATCAATAAAAGTTATTGATGTTTCACTCCCTTTCTGAAATTATATGAATGAATGCACTATAAGGTCCCTCTGTACAATTAGGGTTATGTACCATGGCCAGCTTGATGATCATATAGCTGTTGATTCATTAAATGAATCATAGAGGCTGGTGTTTGGATGAATATCTAAAGAGTTAGATAGAGGACTCATCAAGCACCGTCAAATGATTGTCAAGTGGAGATCTCCAGCCTGAGTAGGAGATGGCAATCCTTTCTGACATAGGCTGATATCTGACCGACCTCTTGATGCAGGTCCTCTGCATGGGAATTGTGATTCGGAGGTGTCAGATTAGTTAGGTCAATGGGTTGACCTGACGAGATCGAGATAACTTAAGTCCTATGTTGAATGCTGTCACAGCATAGGCATGCATCCTCTGATCGGAGACAGATGTATTGCTATATATCTAAGTATGTACATTTGGCAGACCAATAGGTTGATGACCTAACCAAGGTCTATACACCGGCGAGCTGGTGTGCATATAAGGGTATATGAGCAATATGATCTCTCAAAGGGATCATACAGGTTCACTTGTGAACCGGAAGCCATGAGCTCACTCATGAGGTATTGGGACCGATCAAATTCCATGCATGGTCGTCATGCTTTGGAAGCATGACATGAATTTGAAGGTATGATATATGCTTTGGGAAAGCATATGATCGATACCAAATCCCAATGACCAAGATTGAGAAACTTAATGATTAAACCCTGAAGAAGATAGTATAAAAATGATCTTGATCTTCGGGTTGATCATGGGTCTTCCAGTATGCAGGATGTACAGGTATTGGGAATACCTGAAGGGTGATGTGATCATAAACGATTGTATATCCATGACGCTTCCATTCCGAGGGAGTGATGAAACAGGTCTGGATTTTAGTGACTCCTTTCAGTAGAGAAGCAATCCGATCTTAGTCCAAGTGTTGGACATTGGTCTGAATGGGATTCAGATTCAGTGAGAAGATTAGATTTGCGGTCTTGATTTAATCAAGCATCTGTGGGAGGTTCGTTCGATCTGGATTTGAGATAATATCTCAACATCCAAGTCACTATACATGGAATAATGCAATCGCCCTGTCCTTATCTCCAAGTATCTGCGGAGAAAGCACATTATTCTTGAAAGGGTTCAAGAATAATTCTTTTGATGAAATATCCAAGCAAGGACTTGATGATTAAATGAGATTTAATTATCAAACTTAAATATGAATATGATTCATATTGTGAAAATAATTATCTAAGATAATTAAATGGGATTTAATTATCAAGGATTAAGAGAATGTGGATAACACTATCCATGATATATGTGTGTTATAAATGTGATTTATAATATACATATATAAGAGAGAGAATTTATGTAAATAGCATTTGTTAATTAATAATGTGGATTGGATTCACATTTATTAATTAATTGGAAATGCAATTTACTAATTAGTTTGGGTTGTGAATATGATTCACATAATATTCAATGGCAAGATTGAAATATTCACAAATTAATTTGGAATTAATTTGGTGAATATTTATTGTGATTAATTAAGGAATAATAAGACAAATAAAATGCAAAATAAACCACCCTCCATAGGTGGCGTCACCCATGAATTGTTCAAGGGTGACGCCCCCCAATTTTAGGGAGGTTGGTTGACTCCATTTTTATTTATCACATTATCTCTTAATTAGTTAATGTTAAATTAAATTATGTTGATAATGTTGCAACTTTTTAATTTAAATTAATGTTGGTTTTAACCAACAACAATCATAGCCATTGATTTAGCATGGACCAAGCATAGCCCTTGGATCCATGTGTCTCATGGATTGAGATCCATTGGATCCTAAACTAGTATAGAAGGAGGGCTAGGGTAACCTTTCCAAGTTACAACATTCTTGAGTTGAAGAACTCTACTCTCTCTTTCTCTCTCATTCTCGTGGGGTCTCCCTAATATTCAAGTGGCCGTCCACTTTGTGTATTAGGAAGGAGATCATTTTTCTACGCCTCGACGCTTGGATCTTCGTCAAAGGATTGCGGGAAGGACGCGACTCATCATCGTGCCCGCAAGCGCATTCTCCGTGGGTCGGACTTAAGATAGGAGGATCTCTACTTTGGGATCTCACGATCACAACCACGCTTCAAGAGGTATTCCTTGTACTTTTTGGTTTGATGAAACGATCCGAGAAGTGTTCTCCTGATCATGTGGTTTCATCTTTAAAGTTAAAAATTTTAATTTCCGCTGCATCTAGCATCTAGTACGACTAGTTGCTCCGATTGCATACGATGCGATCGACACGCTTCCGTGATGCGTTTAAGAATTCACAATATCCTTCAAGTGGTATCAAAGCCAGGTTAAATAAGGTTTTGGATATGATCCATACACCTTAGACAATTTGGTTCTTGAAAGGGTTGCGAAATTTTTACTGCATTTCAATTTTCGCACCTCTGTCTAATTGAATTTTTCTGTACTGTTTAAAATGTTTAAATACGAAATTTTCAATTAGATTTTGTTCCCCATTAAACAAGGAAACCATAGGACTTGAGTTTACTAAATTTGGACGTTATTTGCTCAAGATATGGCTTTTTGAATATGACTATATTCACTGTTGCGGGAACTGTGGATTTGAACGTAATTAATGAGATAATTACGGTTTTAATCCGACTTGAAATGTGTGAATTATCACTTGGGTTCTTTAATAAATCAAATAGGCAATCTTTGGAAACTGAGTTTGCATTTTTTGGATTTAAATTGATCAAGATAAGTAATTTTAGTGATTGGGGGTCACTGCTGGAAATTAACAATTTTTGATCTTGAACCTTGTGATATGTCATTCAATTATCATGATGAAAATTAATTGTTAATTTTCTGGAATAATTAGTGATAAATATTTGTGAAATATTTAAAGAAATAGACACTTGCCTAAACCACAATGATGAGATATTAGATCTTGATCATTGTTTCATCAACAAACATTGCTTTCATGAAAACTATAGTTTATCCTACAATAGTTGTAGGACAACTTTTACATGAAAAACTCTTTTGCTTGAATAGGATTGGAGATTTGTCTAACAAATCTCCTTATAATCAAAAATGTTTTGATTTATATTATATGGTATAATTTCGGTTGAAAAAGCGATGAACATCTCAAAGTACATGATGGTCTATCTGGTATTATCCTTTCCCGAGGCGGATGTGGTGCCTAGTCGGAGAGCATTGGGGTCGCGGGTTGCAACGTATGTGGTCCATCCCACTCTCGTCGGTACTGGCCATGACAGCGGGTACGGACTGTATAATACCGGAGACAGACAATATGTATTTTTCTAATTATTAAAATTCGAATAATACGTATTTTGAGAATATACCTACTATTCAAGTAAAAGACATGTTTGTTGGTGATTGGATTAATGATTAATTTAATATGATTAAATTAATCATATCCAATAAACACTCTATTTTGAATAGATGTGTATTTCCCTTGGAAGAATTAATTATGTGAATATGATTCACGATAATTAATTATAAAATTTGAATACGAGGTGGAGGATCACATAAGTGACATCCATGGTCTCCCGTCAAGGCGAAGGGTTTCCGTCGCCAGGGATTGTATGTAGGAGACGCCTGTCCGAAGTGACAGCTCCTGTATGCAAGCGCATCTGGATCGGGCTCTTTGCTTCTCGAAAGAGTAAGGCCGTATGCGTAGTGATCCCAATATCGAGTCCTCATATTATTGGGGCGATATTGGATTGCGCATAGCGAGTTCTAATCCTGTTGACGGTTGGTTTAATTAACAACGGGTCAACATCATCTTAGGGGTGGTGGGCCCGGGTGTTAAAGACTGAATTGGGAATGCAAGTTGGACTTGCAAAAGGCGGAATGAGTTCCCGCTTCTTTTTATCGAAGTCGCAAGTTCTCATATTATTGGGATGTGATAAAGATAGGAAAGGAGATCCCAGATCTTGCTTGAGATATAGCGGTAAGTATATCTCTTATTTTGAAAGACAATTAGGGAATAATCTTTCAAAAGTTGACCTAGCAAGACAAATTTGATTTAAAATACCTTAATCAAATTATTCTTAAAATGAATATATATATATTCTAATATAGTGCATTCTTAATTTCAGAAAATGAAGTCCATGAACCCACTTAGCAGGCTTCTGGAGGTCAACCAATTGACCGGACCAAATTATTCGGATTGGATCCGAAATTTGGATCTTGTTCTCTCTGCAGAGCGTATCTCCTACGTGCTTAGCAAGGACAAGATAGCAAACCCTATGACTGATGAGGATAAATCATATAATGATAAATATGATGAAGACCATAATCTGGCAAGGTGTTACATCCTTGGGTCATTGTCCAATGTGCTTCAGAAGCAACATGTGGAAATCAACAATTGCCAAGAGATTATGCTGAATCTGAAAGAAATGTTCGGTGACATAAACCGCACACAGCGTTATAATGTTATGAAAGAGCTTATTCGCTGCAAGATGCAGGAAGGGACCTCTGTCAGAGAACATGTACTCAAAATGTTTGGGTACCTCTCTGAGCTGGAAACCCTGGGAGCATACTTGGATTCTGAAATGCAAGCTGATTTCATTCTCTTGTCGCTCCCTAAGTCTTTCAACAACTTTGTTGTGTCTTACCACATGAACAAAGGTGACTTCACAAACGCTGGGTTGTTAGCTGCATTGAAGTCTGCAGAAGACGTCATGAAGAAAGACGACCCCTCTGCTAGTGCAATGGTTGCACAGGTGAGAGGAAAGCGCGGGCGGAAGCAAGGTTCTCAGAAGGGCCCAGCCTCGAAGAGAAAGAAGAAGAATCAAGGAGTTGGTTCATCTTCTAGTGCTTCCACACTGATGACATCGAAAAAGACCGATGTCTGTCACCACTGCAAGAAGCCGGGGCACTGGCGGCGTAACTGCCCAGATTACCTGAAGTCCACTGACAAAGGTAAAGCCCCAGCAGGTATGAAATCTACTTTCATCATTGAAACTAGCTTTCTCGTTGGACGAGAAGGAAGTTGGGTTGTAGATTCTGGTGCTTCTGTTCATGTATGCAATTCGTTGCATTTGTTTCAGGAAACTAGGAATCTGGAGCATGGGGAGATAGTTATCCAGATGGGATCTGATGCAAGTGTTGCAGCAGTCGCCATCGGGACATGCAGACTATCGTTATCTAGTGGTCGAGTCCTATTACTTAAAGAGTGTCTTTTTGTACCTGAAGTCAGAAGGAATTTAATATCTGTATCTAAGTTAGTTAGAAATGGATATTCCTTCATTTTCTGTAATAAATTAATCATAAACCATTATGATAAATATATTGCGGATGGTATTTTGACTTCTGGTGAACTCTATGAATTGTGCATTGATGAATGTGTCGTGAATGTTACTACCACTAATAATGGAAACCCCAAGAGATCCAGGGAGGATGGAAATCATTCAAACATGATTTGGCATCACAGGCTTGATCATTTATCTGTTGGTAGGATCAATAGATTGATAAAGGATGGACCTTTAGATTTTCTACAGGTTCAATCTTTACCTACCTGCGAACACTGCATTCGAGGTAAAATGACCAGAACACCTTTTCGTAACAAGGTTACGAGATGTGAAGGTATTCTTGACCTAATACATACTGATGTATGTGGTCCCTTCAATATCGCGACTAGAAATGGATATCGATATTATTTGACGTTTATTGATGACCATTCGCGATACGGGTTTATCTTCCTACTACGTCATAAATCTGAAACCTTTGAAAAGTTCAAGGAGTTTAAGGCTTTGGTTGAGAACCAAACTGATAGGAAGATCAAACGAATTCAGTCTGACCGAGGTGGTGAGTACCTCTCAGATGAATTCAAGGAATACCTTAAAGAGAATGGAATTGTCTCCAATCTCACTCCTCCTGGAACTCCCCAACTTAATGGTGTTGCTGAAAGACGCAACAGGACCATCATGGACATGGTCCGTTCAATGATGACAAAGCACATTTGCCTCTTAGTTTCTGGGGATATGCAGTAGAGACTGCAATATATATCCTAAACAAGATTCCTAGCAAATCTGTACCCAAGACTCCTCATGAGCTCTGGTATGGAACCAAACCTAGTGTTAAACACTTGAGGGTTTGGGGATGCTTGGTCCATGCAAAGAACGTGGACGCAAGTAAGCTAGAATCTCGCACTCATGAGTGCTACTTCATTGGGTATGTTAAAGATGGTATTGGATACCAGCTTTATGACCCTGAGACCCAAAAGGTTTTTGTCTCTAGGGATGTGAAATTTCTGGAGGATGATTTCCTTAAAGGTCAAGACAAGAATGAAGTAGAGGAGCTCATTGAATCCCCTGAGGATTCTGAGATTCCTGAACCAGAAACTGAAGAGATAAATGAAGATGAAACACCCATACCTCTTCGAAGGAGTTCGAGGGTGGTTGCACCACCTGAAAGGTATGGATTCCATGTGTCAGGTGAGACTGACAATGATCCTTCTTCATATGACGAAGCACTTGCGGATCATGACATGGATAGATGGATGCTAGCAATGAAGCCAGAGATTGACTACATGCATAAGAATGGTGTATGGACCCTCGAGGATCCACCTAAAGGGGTAAAACCCATTGGGTGTAAATGGATCTTCAAGAGAAAGAGGGGACCTGATGGGAAAGTAGAGACTTTCAAGGCACGGCTCGTAGCCAAGGGCTACACACAGAGAGAAGGCATCGATTACGATGAGACATTCTCTCTTGTGGCCATGCTTAAGTCCATCAGGACACTGCTAGCTATAGCTGCATCTCTTGACTACGACATCTGGCAGATGGACGTCAAGACGGCTTTCCTCAATGGATACCTCGAGGAGGATATCTATATGGAGCAGCCCCAGGGCTTCATAGCTGAGGATGGTAAAGTATGCAAGCTGAGGAAATCCATCTATGGGCTCAAACAAGCTTCTCGTAGCTGGAACATCAGATTTGACGAAACCATAAAGAGTTATGATTTTGTGCAAAACCCTGATGAACCTTGTGTGTACAAGAAGCTTAGTGGGAGTGCCATTGTGTTCATCGTGCTTTATGTAGATGATATCCTTATCATTGGGAATGATACAGGAATGATGACCAGTGTGAAGATTTGGCCATCCCATACCTTCGAGATGAAAGATCTTGGAGAAGCCTCTTACATCTTAGGTCTGAAGTTGCTTAGAAATCGAGAATGTGGGGATATGTGTGAGAATGTAGGAGTTCTTTGAAAGTTACGAGTTTGATGATTTGAAGAAAAAAATGATGAGATGAACAATATTATGAGAATTGTTAAAAAATATCATATACTTATGAAAATAGATGCGGAAAATATTGGATGAGATGTGATAGCAATTATAGGAGATATAGGTGTATGAATTTAAATATTGATGAAAAAGTAGATTAAATTTTGGTGTGCATTTTAAGATCATCTTGAATTAGAAGATTTTTCCCACCATAGATCATATTTGCTTTAAGTCTATGGAAAAATGTATGTTTTACGAAAGTAGTGGAATAGATGATTGTTATTATACGGATAAGGGGATTAAGATCCTATGTAGAGTTTTTAATCTTTAACTTTTCTTCAATGGTTTGGTTTAATATAATATAGTTATAATTAATACTTATAGCAAAGTCGAATTCGGTCGCCTCGAGAGATTAAAGGACACTACCCATACTCGAGGTGAGGATTTCCTTGAACTAAAATAATATCTTTACCACTTCTTGCTAAGTTGGTTGTCCATTAGGTTGTTATTTTTTTTGATATCTAAATGTAAGATACTATTAGGACATATGGGAAAAATACATGGGAGTCATCTAGGAGATGTAGAAGATTTTAAGATAGAGCCTTCAGATGCTAAAATACAAAAAACATAAGAAGAAGAAGGGAATAAGAGTGAAATAAGAGAAACTTGGGACTTCGCTCCCTACTGACCAGGGTAGATCCTTTGGATCGAAACTCATGTTATATCATAAGATGAGATGACCCACCGGATATAAATCCGTGATATGTCACAAGAAAACTATAGGCCTGGAAAACAAATGAAGAGTGACTTTGGGGATAGTCACTTGATAAGTGATGACTTCTCACTCCGTCCAAGTAATGGGCATGTGCTATACACTCGAGGGTTAACAAATCAAAGGACCGCTAGTAGGTTAGGATACCTGCTAGCAACATGTTATCTTAACCACTAGGGAATTCCTGAGATGATTTACATAATATGTTCAACAAAAACTATTATAACCAATATTATGAAGATTGGTAAGGGAAGAAAAGTGATTACAGACCGATTAAATACCATAAAAAGGAAAAGAAAAAACAAAATAAAAGAAAAGAAAACCCCCACCAAATGGTAGATTATAAAACTCTTTTTTTCCTATTATATCTCTCATATTTTCTCGCTGATCCTTGCTCACCTCCTTAGTTGATAACTCAACTCAGGTGATGTCCAAAACACACATTACAACACAAAAGTCTATCGACCGCCACGACGTCAACTCCGCCCACATTCTGCGCCGGTGCATCCAAATCATCCACCAACCATCCAGTCAGCGCCTTCTCAAGAGGTTAGCGACCCAACCATTACCTCCACATATCTCATCCAGGGAGGAAGAGAGGATCCTGGTCATACTTTGGGAGACCATGACAGTAATGACCAACCTCACTTCGATGTTGGAGATGATGATTCGCTACCGTTTTGTCAGCACACGCCGCCATGTGATGAATGATGAGAAGATTCTGATGTCATTGGAAATGTCTTTTTGTTTGGTTTTGTGATGGTTGTGGGGGATGTAAATTTTTGATAACCCCTTAATGTTATGAACAACATTTTTGAGTTCTAACCTCCTTAGCATAGAGGTGGACATAGTGACTAACTTCCAAACTTTTATTTTTGTTCAAACTTGAAAGAACAACTTGTATGTGAAGCTCATGGAAAGTCACGATGATAGTTTTCTGGGATACATATATATATCTATATATTTTTGTTTGTGTCTGTATGTTTTTCTTTATGTTTGAGAATCAGTTTATCCTACTCTATTGCATTTCTTCCCTTGGTAGATTGTTGGGCAATAGGTTATTGCATCACGTTCTGATCAAACTCGGTCGTGTCGGGCATAGGGGATCGGGGCGTGACAATTAGGCTTTTGAATTTTTTTTCCTCATATTTAGGTTAGTATTTTTTATTTCTCATAGATTAAGTTGAGTAACATGTGCATAATGGAACAGTTTCACATTAAACCGAGTTAATATGATTTTATTAAAAATCACAGAAGATTGTACTATATTCATACAAGTATAATAAAATTTTCGTAGTGAATCCCATCTCGGGATGTCACTCTCGCTTTACTCAATACACACATGCGAAGCTCATATCTCTAGGTTTTGCTTTGATCTTCTTCTTTTTTATTTGCCGATCCGATCATGTTGTCTAGATCTATGGGATTAGGCAAAACATAGAACTTGCGACCCATCTATTTCTTGTTTTTTTTCAATCTGTACAAGTCCATCCTACCTATTTTAGGTTTATATTGTTATGTTTTTTAATGATTTTGATCTTGATAAAGAAATATTAATCATTCATGTGTTAATGATGAAAACACGATAAATGCAAATGCATGTATTTTTATGAAAGTTAGATCTCAATTTAAGGCTCTTAGAGTGAATGGATTCGATATTCAATAGTAGCCTAGTCACTATATTAAGATGGCTATTTAACTTTTCATAACTAATTTGTCTTGAATTTGACCTTAAGGCTTGCTCATGTAAAAGTACCGTACTTTCTTTGCATATCATAACATACTGTTAGACTTGTGAGCCCTGGGCGAACCATTCTTACAATAAATGTTATTGTAATATTTAAGTTTATCAATAAAAGTTATTGATGTTTCACTCCCTTTCTGAAATTATATGAATGAATGCACTATAAGGTCCTTCTGTACAATTAGGGTTATGTACCATGGCCAGCTTGATGATCATATAGCTGTTGATTCATTAAATGAATCATAGAGGCTGGTGTTTGGATGAATATCTAAAGAGTTAGATAGAGGACTCATCAAGCACCGTCAAATGATTGTCAAGTGGAGATCTCCAACCTGAGTAGGAGATGGCAATCCTTTCTCACATAGGCTGATATCTGACCGACCTCTTGATGCATGTCCTCTGCATGGGAATTGTGATTCGGAGGTGTCAGATTAGTTAGGTCAATGGGTTGACCTGACAAGATCGAGATAACTTAAGTCCTATGTTGAATGCTGTCACAGCATAGGCATGCATCCTCTGACCGGAGACAGATGTATTGCTATATATCTAAGTATGTACATTTGACAGACCAATAGGTTGATGACCTAACCAAGGTCTATACACCGACGAGCTGGTGTGCATATAAGGATATATGAGCAATATGATCTCTCAAAGGGATCATACAGGTTCCCTTGTGAACCGGAAGACATGAGCTCACTCATGAGGTCTTGGGACCGATCAAATTCCATGCATGGTCGTCATGCTTTGGAAGCATGACATGAATTTGAAGGTATGATATATGCTTTGGGAAAGCATATGATCGATACCAAATCCCAATGACCAAGATTGAGAAACTTAATGATTAAACCCTGAAGAAGACAGTATAAAAATGATCTTGATCTTCGGGTTGATCATGGGTCTTCCAGTATGCAGGATGTACAGGTATTGGGAATACCTGAAGGGTGATGTGATCATAAACGATTGTATATCCATGACTCTTCCATTCCGAGGGAGTGATGAAACAGGTCTGGATTTTAGTGACTCCTTTCAGTAGAGAAGCAATCCGATCTTAGTCCAAGTGTTGGACATTGGTCTGAATGGGATTCAGATTCAATGAGAAGATTGGATTTGCGGTCTTGATTTAATCAAGCATCTGTGGGAGGTTCGTTCGATCTGGATTTGAGATAATATCTCAACATCCAAGTCACTATACATGGAATAATGCAATCGCCCTGTCCTTATCTCCAAGTATCTGCAGAGAAAGCACATTATTCTTGAAAGGGTTCAAGAATAATTCTTTTGATGAAATATCCAAGCAAGGACTTGATGATTAAATGAGATTTAATTATCAATCTTAAATATGAATATTATTCATATTGTGAAAATAATTATCTAAGATAATTAAATGGGATTTAATTATCAAGGATTAAGAGAATGTGGATAACACTATCCATGATATATGTGTGTTATAAATGTGATTTATAATATACATATATAAGAGAGAGAATTTATGTAAATAGCATTTGTTAATTAATAATGTGGATTGGATTCACATTTATTAATTAATTGGAAATGCAATTTACTAATTAGTTTGGGTTGTGAATATGATTCACATAATATTCAATGGCAAGATTGAAATATTCACAAATTAATTTGGAATTAATTTGGTGAATATTTATTGTGATTAATTAAGGAATAATAAGACAAATAAAATGGAGCAAAATAAACCACCCTCCATAGGTGGCGACACCCATGAATTGTTCATGGGTGACGCCCCCCAATTTTAGGGAGGTTGGTTGACTCCATTTTTATTTATCACATTATCTCTTAATTAGTTAATGTTAAATTAAATTATGTTGATAATATTGCAACATTTTTTAATTTAAATTAATGTTGTTGGTTTTAACCAACAACAATCATAGCCATTGATTTAGCATGGACCAAGCATAGCCCTTGGATCCATGTGTCCCATGGATTGAGATCCATTGGATCCTAAACTAGTATAAAAGGAGGGCTAGGGTAGCCTTTCCAAGTTACAACATTCTTGAGTTGAAGAACTCTACTCTCTCTCTCTCTCTCATTCTCGTGGGGTCTCCCTAATATTCAAGTGGCCGTCCACTTTGTGTATTAGGAAGGAGATCATTTTTCTACGCCTCGACGCTTGGATCTTCGTCAAAGGATTGCGGGAAGGACGCGACTCATCATCGTGCCCGCAAGCGCATTCTCCGTGGGTCGGACTTAAGATAGGAGGATCTCTACTTAGGGATCTCGCGATCACAACCACGCTTCAAGAGGTATTCCTTGTACTTTGTGGTTTGATGAAACGATCCGAGAAGTATTCTCGTGATCATGTGGTTTCATCTTTAAAGTTAAAAATTTTAATTTCCGCTGCATCTAGCATCTAGTACGACTAGTTGCTCCGATTGCATACGATGCGATCGACACGCTTCCGTGATGCGCTTAAAGATTCACAATATCCTTCACATACATCTCTTGTTTTAACTGAAGTTTTCTTTTTTACTGCATCGACATGTAAAACCAATCAATTAACACGCAGAAAATATCAGATCAAGAACGCGAAAAGTCGCCAACACTTGTTTGAGGAATGTTGTTATACTATGAAAATTCTATTTATTCTTGATATTTGAATGCATGAAATTTTGCTGGAAAATTACTTTTGTATTTCCGATAGCAATGAAAAATCCATTTCATATTGGCTGATGGAGTCCAATGAGACGTCAGCTTGCTTGTTGATTTGGAAGTAACATTGCAGATGAGCATCGAGGGTTTTGGATACTAACCCTAACCCGATTTCCAGAATTAGTGCAGGATAGAATCCGTGTTTTGGAATCATCACGGGAAACTTGAATTCCTCTCAGATATCATATACTGCAAAAGGAGGGAAATCTATCTAAAGAGAAGTGCGATAAATTATATCTGAAGAGGGATGCCAATGAGGGGTCCTAATTTACTTTCCATACATAGGAAGCTGACGGTCTCCCTCCCTTCGCATCCATCAAAGCAACGTCCACCAGTCCAATCTCTTCCCCTTCCTCGCATGATGGATCATCACAAGTAAAATTAGACATCTAATTTCCACCCGCAATAGAACGAAAATCAGGAAGAAAAAACAAATTATTGGAAAACGAAAACATTTTCCTAAAAGTTGGTTTCCTCTCTCGTAATTAGAGTGTTTACGTGAGAGTGCAATCAGGTTCCCATGCACTCATGCCCGCTCACGTCCAAATCGGCTCCTCGCCTCCCTCATCGACCAAGACGAGGAGGAGCAGTAGGGTAATGCGAGATCCGGTGACCGGCTGATGGAGTTTGTGAGCAATGTTACCGACAGCTTCCGCGTGCTCGGCGTCGGAAATGCTTGCGGTCTCAGGAGCAACAGCATCACTGCCACCTATTCGTCCTTCTTCATCGACCTCCTCCTCATCCACCTTGCCACCAAATTCCTCCACGAGTTCCTCCGGCACTATGGCCAGCCGCGCATCGTCTCCGATTTCGTTGTGAGTACTTTCTTTAGGATGTATTTATATAATGGCTGAGTTTGGAAACGTATGTTGGGCCAAATCTATGAGCTAAAGAACAACATAAGAAACTATGATGTCCTGTTCCTGACGAAGCTATGTAATTATCTTGCAGGTGGGAATGGTGGTTGGGAACGTGGGCAAGCTGGGGGATTCGGTGAAGGCGGACGTTGGGCGCGTGCTTATGATGCTCGGAGAGTACACGATGATGTGTTACATGTTTGTCCTTGGCTTGGAGATGGAGCCTCGGGCGGTGCTCAATTACCCCGGTTGGGAGGCGATCATCGCTTACATTGGCATCTTCTTCACCTTCGTCTCCACGTTCGCATTCTATCCTATTCTCGTAAGCCGCAAGCTTGATCTCAGTCTCACCCACGACACCCGCTTCGTCGCCCTCCTCGCTCTAGTCCTCTCCAACACCTCATCGCCCATCCTCACCCGCATCACCACCGATCTCAACATTGGCAGGTATAGTGAACCTTACAAAGATGTTGGAACAACTCCTCTACTGTAACAGCACAACCTATTATCAAGGACACGAATCCTCTATTGTGGTGATGTGCATGTTGTAATTGTGAGAGCCGTTCGATTTTGATGGAACGGTTCACACAATTCTGCACCTCACAAAAAGTGTCAAATCATACGAACCACTCATCAAGCTAGGGCATATGCATGCATACTCCTTTCACCACTTTCGGATATCTTGTACTTAACTAACAGGAAAAAGCTGCGATATAATTTTGTAGGTCCCACTTTGGCAGGCTTGCGGTGGGTTCCGCTATAGTCAACGACATGGTGACCACCACCGCCTTCGCCGTCGTCGTTATAATCGGCAAGTCCCCACTCCTCGAAACCGCAGGTGACGGCTTCGCCACGGGGCTCTTGGCTGCCTCTTGGACACTCTTAGCCATTCTGGCCCAGACTATGTTCATAGCCATGGTGGTGCCCCGGTTCGCGGAGTGGATCAACGATCGAAACCCCGAGGGGAAACCTATGAAGGGCATGGACCTAGCCATGGCGTTAGCATTAGTGTTCGTGCTCACTCAATATGGTACATCGATCAACTTTAACCCAGCACTAAATTCCTTTCTGGTGGGGCTAGCATTCCCCAAGGGGGGAAGGCTCTCAAACATGCTCATAACCAAGATCAACTTCGTCATCACTACCTTCGGGCTGCCGTACTACCTGTGCCACATTGGGCTGGATAACCCCCTTTCCGGGTGGTCGGACGGGTGGAGCGCGTTGCGGTCGTGGGGGAAGCTGGCGGTGATCACGATCGTGGGCACGGTTGGGAAGGTGTCGGGGACGTTGTTGGCATCCATGCTCTACGGTTTCGAGTTCAAGGAGGCAGTGGCAATGGGACTGCTCCTCAATGTCAAAGGATACCTGCACATTTTCGCTGCCGTGTTGGGGATGGAGGTAAGGAGTTGAAGATCTCTCTTGTAAAACGTGCTTTGAGTTTAACAAAAATGCTCCTCGAAAAAAGTATATGATTAATTCCACTGTATACAGCATAACTGAGCTATCTTTTTAGCATTTAAATTACTGGAAATCATCTTCTATGTTGACTAGACTCCACAAAATCTAATCGACGCCAATACATTCTTGGTGATCATCCTCTACATCATGGGCACAATCGTCTACGTCCCATTCGTCGTCCGCACCATGGTCAAGCGGGTGAAGGGCACGGTCGACCGGCCAAAGATGACCCTCCAGGGACTCGAGCCTTCCGCCGAGGTCCGAATCATAATCGGGATACTAAGCCCCCAGATTGTCCCCACGGCAATCTGCATTGCGGAGGCCATGCGAAGCCGAATCACAGCCCTCACCATCTACGCCATGGATCTCGTAGAGCTGACCGACCGGACGGCAACCGCACTCGTGCATAATAGTGAGGTAGGGATGCAACTAGTTAAGATGCATTTTTATATCTATATCAATATCCGAACTGTATCCGATCATGTGTGTAGGCAGGTGAAGATGTGGTGGCAACGGAGGATGATGTGCTAGGGGGAATGAGAGAGCAAATAAGCCAAGCGTTCGAGAAGTACGTGGAGGAGAACGGCGAGAGGCTGACGGTCGTGAGGCTGATGACGGTATCGGCGTTCTACAGCATGCACGACGACGTATGCCAGGCGGCGGTCGAGACATCGTCCGTCCTTATCGTCCTACCCTTCCATCGGAGCCAACGCGCCGGGGGAGGGATGGAGAACTTGTACCCTGGTTTCCGGCAAGTCAACCGCAAGGCAAGCTAGGTTCCTTTGTTTAACTAATCACGTTTCCAACAGTGGGCCAAAATCTTTCAGTAGTCTGGTCTTCGTAATTTTGATACATTTGCTATATTAATCACTGTTGAAAATTCTAACACGCAGATCCTGCAACATGCACCATGCTCTGTGGGTATAGTCGTGGACCGGAACCTCGGCAGCGGCGGCTGGAAGGCCCCCGCGTCCTCGCCGCGCAAGGTTGCCGTCATCTTCATCGGCGGCTGCGACGACCGTGAGGCGCTCTACTTCGCGGGACGTGTGGCACGCAACCCGGGCTTCCTCCTCACCACCGTGCGTTTCCTTCCGGAAGCAGGCGCCGAGACGCGCCTCGCCCGTACGCGCGGCCTCGTCGTGGACAAGACGCTGCAGGAGAAGGAGATGCAGCTCGACGACGAGTGCTTCGCCCGGTTCTTCGAGAACCACATCGCGGGCGGACGCGTTGGGTACCTCGAGAAGTACGTGAGCTGCGGCGCTGACGCAGTGGTGATGCTGAGGCAGCTGGAGGGGCAGTACGGTCTGTTCATCGTGGGGAGGGGCGGGAGTCGCAACCCGGTGCTAACCGCAGGGCTTAGCGACTGGGCCGAGTGCCCGGAGCTCGGCCCTGTGGGAGACATATTGGCATCGGCGGATTTCTCTGACACGGCATCGGTGCTGATCATACAGCAGCACGACGTCGGAAGGGAGGAGGACTCCAGTGATGATGAGTCAGGGTTTAATTGATTAGGCTCGCGGAAGTTCGGGGGTTGTTTTGTAATATTGACGGATTTTTGTTGCTACTCCGGGGGTAT
Source organism: Ottelia alismoides (assembly GCA_037367405.1). NCBI lineage: Eukaryota > Viridiplantae > Streptophyta > Magnoliopsida > Alismatales > Hydrocharitaceae > Ottelia > Ottelia alismoides. Next base: position 263,534 of record JAZKJV010009715.1, read on the forward strand.
TGTGCAATTTTACTGTTATTTTTGGTTTGATAATTATAGGCAGGTAAGCAGATACCAAGCTGTTGGTTTAGAATTGTAAAGACTGTAAGTTCTTCTGTAACAATTAACGGATAAATGTAAGTTATTGTCAGGAAATGTATTCGAAATTTCGAAATGTGCATGGAAAACGTTCGCTGGCTGTTGGATTTTTTTTATGTATTTCACAATCTCCTCCTACGAATTAATTTTTAAATAAATATTATTTTAATAGAAATTTATTTTAAGTCGACACAGTTCTCAATTGATGTACAGGTTCATAATCCATTTATGATCTCGGAAATAAAAGTCATTAAAGACAGTTAAACAGCCTCTTCCCTCCTTTATATCCAGATTCATTCATCGTTTAGATAGCCATTTGTACATTAAACGTGTCTCTTCGATAATGTTGGGTGTGACCAACGATACTATGTGAACCCGTTCATCTCTTAATGTTTTGGAGGGAAAAAATGATTCTTTTGAGCTCCATATTAATTAGTTGTTCATCTATATAAATGTTATACTCTCAACCCTTTTCATACAACAACAAACCACAACATTCTTCTAATTCTCCACCTCCATCTACCTTTCACCACTTGTCCGCTCATTGTGGATCCGGGGCAACGCATTCTTTATTTTATTTTCTCTATGACGACGAGGGCCAACATACATTCAACGTTGTTCCCTTGCTAGCTTCGAGAGGCAACAGCCAGCTGAGGGTGATTGAATCTGTGAGTCAGGTCGTCATCAAGCTCGTGTATGTGAGCAACGGAATCTGACTTCACGACAACGTCTTCAAACATGCCTCCATTTCCCAGGCTGGATGTTTGCAACTAAGATTTTTTTTATTTTATTTTGATCGTAATTTCTTATCCTTCTAGATAAAAAATTACCTTGCAAACAGTATCTAGATTACTATCATTTTCCGCCATTGTGAAGCCAGATCCGCAAGTTTTCTATCTACCGTTTACCATCTCCTTTGTTAATTAAACCTATGCTAAAGATCAAGCCTAAAACAGTGATAAGCATGGAATATATTGTTATCACATGCTTGAAAATTTTGTAAGTTTACATTTCCGTAGATGAAACAAAAAATGAAATTGTGGCTCACTTCATTGGGATTGGTCTCTGGTATAACTCCTCTGGAGGAACTTGAATTTTCTATCAATCCTATAGACCATGTCAATTTCGTTCCTAATTCTTTATTCGTAATAGGTTTCATTTACAGTGATGCACTTGCTTTTCCTACCTTGTCTCATCTTAAAATACCCAAAGAAATAGATTACCTTTGTCATGATAGTATTCTTTCCGATTTATCCGATGAGTTTTACGATATCTACCATATGCACCCTACTACTATCGATATTTGGAAAGCTTTTGACGATAAGTTAGGTATGCAAGATGTGAGCTTGGAATGATATGCTTTTATCCAGTGCTTTGACTATAAGATGGTAGAAAATAAGTTTGTCCCCACACAAGTACTTGAATATCAAAACCTTATCTCTAAATCTATCGCTAGCGGTTACAAGCTTGAGGAGAATGCGCAAGTAGCAACTCTAATAAAAAAACTTCCCTCTTCTTGGAAAGACTTTGCTAAATCTCTTCGTCATAGACGAGAAAAGGTGAACATGTCTTCTCTTGTAAAGTTCCTTCACACTGAAGATCATCACAGTATAAAGGATACTAATTACAACTCTCAGGTCAATCTTATAGATCATGTTAACCCAAAAAGAAACCTCATAAATGCCACCCCAACTCCAAACAATCTTTCAAGAAAGCCAGGCAACTTGATTGGAATAATAATTGTAATTCTAAAGGTCAATGCATCTGCTATGCATGTGGCAAGCTGGGTCACCTTGCAAACGTATGCAAGAACCGCAATGGACAAAGGAAATAACCTCCTAAGAATACTGAAGTTAATATGATTTCTGTGGGGATTGAAGCTTCTGAAAGGTTGGAAAACAAATCCTATTATTCTTAATATTAATTCTCTTCACATGATGATTAGTGGTTAGATCCTAGAGCGGCATCTCACATCTGTTATGATCGCTCTTCCTTTTCCACCTATCAGGTTGATAGCAGCAATGTCATCTCTTGGGGTAATGATGTCTCTGTAAAACACATTGTAGGCTTTGGACATGTGGACTTGAAGCTCACATCAGGGAAAGTCTTGAAGTTACATGATGTTTTGCATGTTCTGATTTTAAGAAGAACTTTATCAGTGAAGTTGTAGTTATGTCTTTTGGTTACTTCTTATTGAGTCAGGATAATAAAGTTGTAATCTCTCATTTTGGTTCTTATATAGGTGTCGAGCCTTATCAAGCTTAGTATTGAGTCTTGTAATGGTTCTTTCCTTAATAAGAGAATCACATTAGAGCTCTTTCTACTATTGTGCTATCTCATGCTTGGCATGCTTGCTTAAGACATGTGAACAAAAATACAATGAAGCATATGATTCACATGAGCTTAATTTCCAAAAATGATTTAATGAATAATGATATATGTCAAGTTTTCGTGCTAGCTAAATTGCCTAAGAAACCTTCTAGATCAATAGAAAGAAATTCGGTATTAGTTGAGATTGTTCGTACTGATGTGTGTGATCTAAACCATGTTCTTACTCGTGATAATATGCGCTACTTTGTGATCCTTATCGATGACTTTTCTAAGTACTATTATGTTTATTTTGTAAGTTATAAAGACGAGAAAACAGAAAAAGTTTGCAGTCTACAAACCCTAGTAGAAAATCAAATTGATAAGAACATAAAAGGGAATAGATTTGATAGGGGTGAGTATACTTCGAACTAAACCAGTTATGTGAGGAACATGTCCTTATACATGAAACCACGGTCCCATATAACCCTCAGTCTAATGTTGTGGCTGGAAGGAAGAACAGAACCCTAATTGGTATGGTCAATGCCTTATTATTTGAATCTGATCTTAACCAACAATTGTGGGGGGAGGCTCTTTTAACCGCAAACTACTTGCATACATGTATCTCTTTTAAACACATAGATAAAACTCTATATGATCTTTGATTTAAAAGGAAACATACTTTAAAGCACCTTAAAGTATGGGGATGCTGAGTCAAAGTCAAGATCCCTGATAATAAGAAGAGGAACTTAGGTCATAAAATCATGGATCTTGTTTTCATAGGGTTAGAAAATAGTAATGTCAATAGATTTCTAGTTATAAAATATGATATCCTATAAATTAGGATCAATTTTATGCTAGATATCAGACCAATAGATGTAGCGTATTATGAAAATGTCTTTCCTCTCAATTCTTCTCTACTTAAATAAGTTGGTGAAGGAACTTCAAACTCTGAATCCCCTCAAGATATAACTCCAATTATTGAATAAGCAAGCTCTTAAACCAAATGTATGTTGAGCCTCCTAATGACCTAGGTTGAGGTAAAAGGGCTAGAGTGGCTAAGCATTTTGGTCTTGATTTCTACACTCTCTTAGTAGAAGAAGATCCCAAGAACTATGATGAAGCTATGAAATCTATATATTATAGTTTATTGAATAAAGAAATTGATAATGAAATGGAAACCATAATGAACAACCACACTTGGATTCTAACCGACCTTCTCGCATGATACAAGACTATTGGATGTAAATGGGTCTTTAGGAAGAAGTTGGTGAAAGATGGTCCATAAATAAGTTTATGGCCAATTTTGTAGCCAAAGGTTACAAAAAGAAGGAAGGTGTTGATTATTTTGACACTTATGCTCCCGTAACAAAAATTACCTCTATTCGTGTTCTTGTCGCTTTAGCCGCAATCCACAATCTTGAAATCCATTAAATGGATGTCGAAACTGCTTTCCTAAATGTTGACTATAAGGAAGAGATTTATATGGATAAACCTAAAGGGTTTGTAGTCCTTGGACAAGCACACAAGACCGTAGATTGGTAAAATCTTTATATGGTCTCAAACAAGTACTTAAGCAGTGGAATGAGAAATTTGATAAAAATTATTTTATATGTTGGCTTCACTGCTAATGGATCTAATAGGTGTATTCATTCTAAATCTTCTGTGAATGGTATTGTAATCATGTGCTATGTTGATGAAATTTTAATCTTTGGATCAAATTTAGCTAATATTTTTTAGACTAAATCATTTCTTTCTAAAAACTTCGATGTAAAAGATTTAGGAATAGTTGATATTGTACTTGGTATAAAATTGAGTAGATCTACATCTAGTTGTACTCTAAACTAGTTTCACTATGTAAAAAGGTTTTACATAGGTTTTATATGTACCATAGTGTGCTTGGTAGTACTTTGTATAATCCCTCCTTACATCTTAAGGCACACACTGGTAATCATGTGGACCAATCAAGATATGTGCAGTCATAGGAAGTCTAATGTATCTAACTAACTGTTCTAGACCTTATATAGCTTATGTTATCAATAGGTTAAGTAGATACACTAGTTGTCCTAACGCTGGCCATTGGAAGGTCTTAGTTAGAGTTTTCAGATACATTAAGGGTATTGTGGAATACAGTCTTCGATACATAAATTTTCCAGTTGTATTGGAAGGCCATACAGATGCAAATTGAATTGTAGATTCTGATAAAACCAAGTCTTCTAGTGGTTATGTATTTCATCTTGGTGGTGTTATAGTTTCTTTGAAATCCTTCAAACAAACTATTAGAGCAAGATCCACAGTGGAGGCTAAGTTTATGTCTTCAAATTTAGCTTGTTGTCAGGCAGATTGACTAAGAAATCTCTTCATAACACAACATTTTAAAGTTATTTCCTCCTATCTCTATTCACTGTGATAGTAGGATTGCCATAGATAAATATAAACAATTTAAAGGCAAACTGGGAAAATGATTTATAAGGTTAGTCTGATAATGCTTTAGAGTTCTACACCTTGCAACTTTGTGACTTTCTTCGATCTCTTGGCATTATTCACCAGACCTCAGGTGAGAGACTTCATTACCCAAGGTGTAATATCTCTAAAATTTGTGAAATCTGTAGAGAACATTGATGATCCTCTCACAAAGGGTCTAAGCCAGAAAGCTAGTATTCAAGGCGTCGAGGGGGATGTGTCTTTTACCCATTAGTTGAACACCATAGTGGTAACCCAACCAATCCAAAACCAGAGATCCCATGAGGAATGGTTCAATGAAAAACTAAAATGTATCATTGTTCGGTGGAAGCACAAACTTGGGAATTTCACTCCTGACCTATCCCTATGGCGCATAGTGCTTCGATGTTGTCTTGGTAGAGGAAGAGTTTTGCTCTGAATCCAGTCAAGATATATGTGGCAGGGTGTAGGACCCGACAGTACACCCTTGGAGATTCCTACTATGTAAGTATAACCCTAGGTCAGGGTTTATGGGGTTGGGTGTTCTCGCTAGAGCACTCATGAAACAAATTCTTACAAAGGACGTAATACGTACACTAATATGAATATCCTCCTTTCCTCATCTGTGTTTGCATGATTTATTGGAATGTGAATCAGAGAGTTTGGTTCAAGACGTAGTTCACCATGTCTCTCAGGATGTAAATGAATCATTGCTAGGAATGGTCTAAAGCCACAAGCTACTTATGTTGACAGACATTGTTCAGTCGTATTTTATTATACTTTAATTTTTTATCTTTTAACTTTTATTTAACAATTAGAATTAGGCTTGGCCAACTGGAATGTGTATTGTCCATATAAGGGATCCTTAGTTGAGAAGATCCATCCACCTGAGATGAAGAGAATGGGCTATCTGTTCTCTTTAATTATTTAGTTAAACCGATGATTCGTTATTGGAGCAGATAGCAACAACCATTTCATTGGCCATGCATACTTTTATTTTTTGATGGATTTACATGGTTTCATTAAGGAAAATTGTTTGATATAGTGAGTTTGTTTATTAATTAAGGTTTATGAAATATGTGGGAATGTCGAATTCTTTATGTATTTCACAAAGCTCTTCTACCTTTTAATTTTTAAATAAATTTTATTTCAGTCAATATTTATGTTAAGTTGACGCAATTCTCAATTCACGCATAATTTCATAATTCATTTATGATCTTGAACATGAAATCAATTAAAGATAGTTGAACAATCATCTTCCCTCTTTTACATCCAGATTCATTGATCGTTTAGATAGTCATTTTAAACGGGTCTCCTCGGTAATGTTGGGTGAAACCAACGATACTACGGGAACTCGTTCATCCTTTAATATTTTGGAGGAAAAATGACCCCTTCGGGCTCTATATTAATTTACAGTCCATATAAAGGGTTATACCCTCAACCCTTTGCATACAACAACAAACCACAATATTCTTCTAGCTCTCCACCTCCATCTACCTTTCACCATTTGTGCACTTAGTGTGGATTTGTTACGACATATTCTTTATTTTGTTTTCTCTACGATGACGAGGGCCAACGGACTGTGAGACAGCAGCCAGCTGGGGTGATTGAATTTGGGAGTCAGGCTGCCATCATGCTCGTGCATAGGAGCGATAGAATCTGACTTCACGATAGTGTCTTCAGACATGCCTCCATTTTCCAGGATGTCTCTTTTCAACTAAGATTTCCTTTATTTTATTTTAATCATAATTGATTCCCTATCTAAAAAATAACCTTACAAATAGTACATAGATTAATATTATTTTTCCAATATTGACTTCAATTTTTCGCGGTTCCCATCTAGACTAATAGTCAGAATTTCTAAATGTATGCCATGTGTCTAATAATTGTTTAATGTCTCTCACAAAGACGAAGGTGTATGGTTGATTGGTGGTGACTTAAATGTGACCTTGGTGTCGGATGACAGGCCATTGAGGGGGCGGTCGGGATGCTGGTTCAGAAGATTTCATGAATCAAGTGCACTGATGAGCCAGAAATTGATGCGGTTACGATGGAATAAATTATGAAAAAGTCATTGTTCTCAACCAATCGATTCGGACAACAAGAAAACTGTATTAAACCACTTAAGAAAAATCAAACAATGAAATGTAAGCATTTTTCGCTAATTAATTTACCTGCTATAGTGACCAGGGTCGAACATAAGGAGCACGATTGAAAAACTTAGCAGTCAAATTTTGAAAATAAAATTTTAGTGGTTTTTTATTTTTCAATTTCTTAAATTTTCAAATGAGGAACAAATCACAATATGCACACACATCACAATCTTTTTATATTTTTCAAAATATTCAAAAATACTCATAAAATTACAGAAAATATATTTCTGGGTTTTACAGGTTTTAAAATGTGTTTGATAATTTTTCCAAATTTTTCTGATATTTTTGTGACTTTATAAAAATAAAACAGTGGAAACAAAGGTAAACAGTGCACAACCAAGAGTATTTTGCACCTTAAAATTAATTTAAGTACCCAAAACTCCTGAGAATAATTTTTCTACAAATATATATACAAAGAGTTTAATGGGGTTGCCCCCTTAAGGCAACCAACATGGCTGTCCAGTGCTGTTTTCGGCATTTTTTTATTTTTTTTTTTGAAAAATATCATCATGTATATTCATTCATATATCCCTCCTATATGCCATTAAAATTTCGTCAGAAACAGAAACTCCTATGGCCTCATCCAGACAGTCATTTTTTAACGGTAACAGGATTTTTTAAAGCGACATCATCTCGATGGAGGCTGTAGGAGTCTGTTTCTGACGAAATTCGAATGGCATATAGGAGGGATATAGGGATGAATATACATGGTGATATTTTTCAAAAAAAATAAAAAAATACTGAAAATGGCGTGGGGGCTTGGGGCAGCCCCATTAAACTCATATACAAATATCTACACAGGAACTGAAATCACTATTTTTCGATTTTCTAGAATTTTCTAAGATTTTTAGTTTCTTTTCAATTTTCGAAGTTTTATAAATGATTAATGCACAAAAATTGGATAAAAAATAGAAGATAGTAAAATACACCTAATCTAATTTTTTTGAATTTTTAGAGCAATATTCACATTTTTATCATTTTTCAAAGTTAGGACAGAGAAAATATTATTGTTTTTGGTTTTTTAAAATATAAAATAGCAATAAAATGTAATGAAAATTTTACACAATGATCAAACACATAGCATGAGTATAAGATGATTTTTGCATAATTTAATGAGCACAAAAGCTATTTATTTCAATGAAAAGAATATGCAATTTAAAAGTCTGGAAGACAGGGAATGAATTGCAGTTATTTAGAGTTTTTGCACCATAAAATAACAAGAATTAAATGCGGGACGACAAATGTAATTTACCCAATAAGGTGTGATGCACACGCGTTGCTCAGGAGGGCAGGGTCTAGTTTGCAATTTTTAAAATCTCCAGGTCATTCGGATGCAATTTTGCCAATTTTTAATTTCCTCCACCCTGGGGTTCTTATTCGTTTCTTCTTCTTCAAGCCCAAAGGGGAGGGAGGCGCCACCTCTACCCTTCTTCTTCAAGGCGGCAGGGGTCACGGACGATGGTCGCTGGGAGGTGGTTGGTCGTACCGGCACGGCGAGCGTCGGTGGGAAGCGCTAGGTGATGAATCCCCATTCATCACTCTTTATTCTTTTATTTTAGCTAGATATTTTGGCAAAACACCATGGATATAATTTTAAATACAATAAGTTACCAAAAAGCATGCATGTGTTAATACTCAATAATTAGCATGTATTTGTGCAAAAATAAAAGAGTAAAGAATAAAAGAAAAGGAGGGAAATATTTAGAATAAATATTGAGTGACCTAAACCCAAGAGACGGTCCAACATGGGCCTGATCGCCAAATAAAATCAGTAGAGAGAGATAGGGTCAATTATCCCTGTACATATCCCTTATGTATATATATGTATATATATAAATATTTTATTTTCACAAAAAGAAAAATATATTTTTATTACCTTTTATATATTTCTAAAAAAATCAAAAAAATAAGAAAAATAAAATCAAAATAAAAACAAAATAATTTGTCTCTCCACCTTGTACATACCATGTGTATATATGACATATACCTACTTATTTAATACTTGTAAATAACTCATAAAAATAAAATAAAAATTATTTGATATTCCAAATTTTATGTTGTAAATAAAAAATATAAAAATTATGTATTTATAAAAAATAAACAAAAAAATAAAATAAAAACAAATAAATAATTTATATATGCACATAATATAATATAATGTATATAGCATAAATTATTTTTTCATAAAAATAACTAAAAATCATTAAAAATAGTTTGAAAATAAACAAACATTTTTTATTTTGTAAATATTTTAAAATAAAATCGTTTTCTATTTTATTTAATTTATAAATAATTTTGACCCTGCTTAATTCTGATTGGTCTACGGGGGATTGTTGACCCCCGGGCAATTCCCTCTCCCGGATCCTCTCTTCGCACGAACCCGATTTGAGCCCCACTTCTCAAAATTTTCTTGATCAGGTTCCTCCATCTTTCGCCCTGATTCCACCGCCCGCCTCTTCCCCATGGATCAACCACCCTCACGTATTCCTAGGGAGTGTCGGATCTACATCGGTTCGCGTGCCCATGCCCATTCTTCATCGTCACCTGGGACGCATATAAAAGTATTCATTTCAGTGTCCAACTCCTCAACTCACATCGTAAGCCCTCATTCTACCCTAAAGACCTTCCCCTCGGTGACAGCGTTCGGAAGCACCCCTTGATGGCCGGATTGAGTGGTTGTAGCCGAAGCTCGACGCACGTGGTCGGACCTCTGCCGCATTCGAGCCTCCCCGCCTATCGCAGCGTGGTCGAGGCGATGACCCATCTCGACTTCACCTCCTGGAGCTCAGGATTGATCTTAGACCATCAGGTATACCTCCTTCGATCCCGGTTTCATTTATCTTCAAATCTTTCATCGGACCTCCGCCAACTCCGACCCGACGGTCGGAGCTCCATCGATCACCCCTAGCCGCTCTGATCGACTCCCCATTCCACCATCATCCTTCCCCCGTAGCCTGATCATCCCGATCTTGGCTAACTGAGCCAATATCAGGCTAGGTTCCTTCTGTCGCCTTTGTCGGAACCTCCCCTCGCCATTCCTTATCGCTTCACTTAGTTGTTCATCCAATGACCTTGGCCGAAGCAAGCCTCCGAGCAGTAGCTTTCATCTGCAGGTCAAAGAGTGCATGATTACCCCCCAGCTCGCATCTCATCCACCTCACCGGAGCTATCCCAGGTCACCATCATCGTCCCAGAGATCCGACCGGTGGATGCTTCATCCGCCACCGCCACCCGACGCGGAGGAGCGTAGCGAGTCGAACCCCTCTTCGTGATCGGTCATTAGATGCCCGGATCCCCACCAGTTCTCCGGCGAACTTCGCTAGGGAGGAGTCCTTCCAGCTGTCTTCTCCATCGTCGGATCGACCCTCTCGGCCAGGTCGCATCTCAGCCATTCATCTCCCGAGCCTGACAGGTCGTTAGATCTGACATCTAACGGCCCCGTACGCCCCACGTTCGCCTTCACGTCAGAGTTGTTGGATCCGCTACGTGGCAGTGCCAGAGCCACTCGTCTTTAGCCAACCGGAGCACACCACATGTCCCCCCCCCCACGTGATCCGCACGAGCGGCTGGGTAATTTGCGCTTTCTTCCCTATAGTTTCTTTATTTTCTTATTTAGACTGTTAAACAAATAGTGCACTGTGGACTATTTGCATGTGACCCCCTTTTATTTTCAGTATTTGCATTTCGGTCATGTTTGTATGGGTGCACATGCACGTGCCTTTGTGTGACATTTGCATATCTTACCCTGAAATTAATAGATGTTATGGTTTGAATTCATAGTTTTACTATTTACATCCATGCCCTTGTGAATGTTGAGTTTCGACATGTGCTAAAATTTGTGGGTTAATTGCGGGAAGGGTTCTATACTTTTCACGCGTGTTGTTGTTTGGCACTTGGAAGTTATTTTTCTTGCATATTAGTCCCTGTGTACTGTATGATTTTGATTGGCTTGAATAAAATAGCTATTTTAGAGCAAATTTCATGAAATTTGGATACTCGCTCTTGCCACTGTGTAAACATTTCTACGAATTTTTGGACTCATTTTGTTTTCATTTGATATTTTTAAAATTCAAAAACCTAAGAATTTGCTTCTGTTCAGTTTTAAAAATCAATTAAAAATATTAAAAATATTCTAAAAATCCAAAAATATTACTGTGTGTTTGTTTTTGTGTGCTTTTACTTCTACCCAAGTTTCGTTGCTTTTGGATTTATAAAAACCCTAAAAATTAAAAAACACTAAAAAATTTAGAAAAATCATAAAAAATTTTAAAAAAAATAAAAAAAATGCAATTTCAGTTTCCGTTGTTAGTATTTTATTTCTAGTTTCTCATAAAATTGTTGTTGGAATTTTATATGCTATTTAGATATTTTTAAATAGCCTTTAGATTCTAGATGCATAGTAGCTTGCATTTTTGAACTTGTTTCATTTTTATAAAATCCATTAAAAATCAGAAAAATCCAAGAAAAATCTAAAAATATCTGAATATTTTTAATATCCAAAAACATTTTTATTTGAATTTTCTGAGTATTTTTAAGGCATTTAATAATTGTTTGATTGAAGGTTTTGTTAGCATTTTTACTCTTTTCCTAATATTGAAAAATCCAAAAATTAAAAACCTAAAAATCCTCCAAAAAATATTTGTTTTTGAATCCGGACTACTTTGTAGGTTTTTCCATCCCGTGCTCCTTGTGTTCGACCTTGGTAGTTATACCAGGTAAAATAAAATAGCGAGACCGTTGTTTTGACCTGATTTGTTTGATATTTTGATTGATGGTCTTCCTTGTTTCTTGATTGACTTAGCCTTGCGGTTCGGGTCGCAACGACTGTATTTACACCTTAACCTGAGTAGCTGAGGCATGTCATCACTAGGTGGAGGGTCGCTGGTTGGAGATCGCGAGGCTGGTGCAGGCGACCGTGGGCATTGAGGCTGCTGGCTTGGCGCCGCAGAGGACGGGGTTCCTGGATGCGTCGGGCGATGTTGACGGCAGTTACCGCCCTGCTCGTGTTGGGAAGAGGTGTCGCAGTGCGAGCGGTGGTTGCTGCGGAGGCGAGGCGCGACTCGTGGAGCAAGGGAGGTGTTGTACGGTGATAAGGCGAACGGCGGGCGCGACAGAGGGGGGGTCCTGGATGTATTGAGAGGTGTTGATGGTAGTTGCCACCCTGCTTACATTGTGCGGAGGTGCCGTCGTACGAGCGGCGGCCGCTGCAGAGGTGAGGCGCGATCGGTGGAGCAAGGGAGGCGTTGAGCGGTGACAAGGCAGACGACATGCGTAACAGAGAGGGGGGTTGTGGATCCGCTCCAACCAGGGGTGCTGCTAGCGATGTTTTTAAATTTTTTTAAATTGTAAATAGAAATCAAAACTTTTATTTTTTTTATTTTTCCTGCAAAACAAGAGTTAAGGAAATATATATTTGTTTTTAATTTTATTTTTTGTTTGTTGCAAAAATCAATGAGGATGCGAATACGACGGTTCGATCTAACAAAATTCAAATACAGAAAAACGTGAGTGAGGAGGATCTGGCGAAATAGAAGATAGATTCGAGTCTACGGTCACCGTGCGTGACCGAAGTTGAGTGGTCGTGTGAGGTAGAATAGACCGTGGAGAGATCAAGATGTGAGATAAAAAAAATGGATTCAGATCGGACGTCAAATGTGAGATGGATATTTTTGGGATTTTAGTATCTAAATTTTATTGAAATCGAAGCAGAAGTTGCGTTTAGTATTTATCTAGGAAAAATGATAGAAAATGAAATTGGATCTCACCTTCAGATTGGACACGACGTGATGGCCTCGATGAGGACCGAATCGATGTCACTGACCAGATCAGAGGCTGGGTACCCTTCTGCGATGAGAAGCTCTCGGAGATCAGGCTTCTCTCCACCAAAGATTGATCAAGGGCAAATGAGGGAGGAGGAGCCCAATAAAAAGAGAAGAAAAATAAAAAAGGAAAGAATGTACAAATAAGGAATGTTTTTATTGATTAATTAAATAATTAATTAAATTAAATAAAAATGAAATTTGGAATTAAATAAAATAACTAATTTATAAAAATTAATTAGCCACCTTAATGGTGTTATTTAAGGTATAGAATCATATCTTTATACACAAGGTATGTTTTCAAATCAATTAAATGAATAAATTAAATAATTAATCCAAATTCGTAATTAAATTAATTTAATTAATTAATGTTAGATATTTTTTTGATTATTTTTATGTAAGGAAATTAGTTGTATACAAGTATTATATACATATAGTATAATATACACATGTACAAATAAGGAAATTATTTTTAAATAATTTTTTAAATTTTATTATTTTTTATTTTTTATTTTTAATAATGAAGATTATATTTATAATTATGTAAATTATGTATAAAAAATAAATATGAATAAATATGTATAATAGGTAAGTAGTAAAACTACACAAACCACCCCAGAAAATCGACTTTTCAATCGTAACCACAACACAATAGAAGTGAGTTTGATTTAATTTGAGTTCGTATAGAGCCAAAATTGGTCTTTAAATTATCAATTTATGGTTTTTTTATTATGATTATTTGTAATATGTATATCATTTTATTTGATAATTATTTTTATTATTTACAAAATATTTTTATTTACAACTTTTGTTTAGAAAAATATTTAATTTAAGGTCAATTTATGTACAAATAAAATAGTGTAAGTTTTATACAAATATACAAGGAATAAATGTACAAATTATTTTTGGATTTTTAGATTAAAGACCCTATCTCCCCCAACTTTATTCATGGTCGATCAGGTCAAGTCTTGACCTTCTCTCAAGGTTCAGGTAAGTCTGCATTTATTTCATAAATATATCCTTTATTTTTCTTTTCTTTTTCTTTTCTTCTTTATTATCTTATTTTGAATATAAAAAGTGTTAACAATACATATTTAACAAATGCATGCAAAATGGTAATTTCATGTAATTAGTGGGTATTTACATGTGTTTGACTAAGGAAATGAAGCTAAAATAAAAGAATAAAGATGATGAATTGTGGATTCTTCACAAGATCGAGATTGGATAGATTTCTCCTTTCACCTGAGGGAGTGGAATTTGTTCCCCTCTCTTGAGCATGGTCGTTGCCCCGTGCTCAATCTGACCATACACCACTCCTATGGTCTTCGAAAGAACAGAAATGGCCCAGATCCCTTTTCAGATTCGAACAAGCTTGGTTGTTATGGGAGGGTTTCAAGGAGGAGGTGGTCATGCTGTGGAGAGGTTGGCATGTGGAGGGGTCGGCAGTAGGACGCCTCGCATCTAAACTACTGTTTCTCGAGAGATTCCTGCTCGATTTCAGACGATGAGCGAGGATGCAAAGGAGGGAGCGAAGGCAGCAGGCTCAGCAGGGAGTAGTCCGTCTAGATGGGTTGGAGGATCATAGGGGCCTAGACCAAGAGGAGGTGCTGGAGCGGGCTAGGCTCCTAGAAGAACTGCTTTTGAAGAACTGGAAAGAAGAAGTGGAATGGAGGCATAGATCAAGGCAGAAGTGGTTGTGCAAGAGGGATGCGAACACAAGGTTCTTTCATTTGATGGCCTCTGGTAGAAGAAGGAAGAATTTTATTCATAGTCTTCAAGTTAGCGGGGATATGGTAGTGGGTGTCGAGGAGAAGGATACATGAGGGCTAGGGGTGGTGTGGAGAAGTTGTGGAATCGTTGACAGATACGTAGGCATCTGAGCTAGAGGTTCCTATACGAAGGAGGAAGTCAAAGGTGCGGTGTGGAGGTTGAATGCGGATGGGGCACCTGGACAGGATGATTTTCCGGTGTTCTTCTATAAGTAGTTTTGTGATCTACTGAAGGATGACGTTATGACAGAATGAAAGAATTTAGAAATGGCAATAGAGGAATCGAGAAGGTTAATCGGGCAATACTTTTCCTTCTTCCCAAGAAGGAGAACCTGATCCGAGTGAGGACTACAGACCAATTGCGTTATCTAATGCAATCTACTTGATTGTGACCAAGGTTCTAGCAAATAGACTCAGACATGTGCTGAATGTTGTAATCCTGTAAATCCAGACTGCTTTTTATCCCGGGCAGATAGATGACAGACGGGTTGATTATGGCATCTGAGATTTGCCTACAGTGGCGTAGAGATAACACGAAGGGATTGGTCTAGAAGATTGACTTCGAGAAGGCTTACGACTGCGTGCATTGGAACTTCTTGTAGGAGTCGCTTCGAAGGCGCGGCTTCACTGACCTCTGGATAGCCTGGATGAGGAGGTGCGTCACAACCTCGTCCTTTATAGTTCTAGTGAATGGAAGATCAGAAGGAGGATTTTTCCAGTCATAAAGGGGCATTCGACAGAAATGCCCGTTAGCACTAATGCTTTTCTTTTTGGTGGCAAACGCTTCGACAACAATGTTCAGGAGAGCAGTCGGCGAAGGGTGGGTTGAGGGATTCCCAAAGGGAGCCATCTCTATTCCTCTGTTACAATATGCAGATGACACGGTCATTTTCCTGGACGGTATAGAAGATATGCCCAGAAGGACGAAGTAACTAGTGGAGATTTTCAGCAATATATCTGGTCTCAAGATCAATAAAGAGAAATCCGTGGTGATCCCATTTGGGATGGATGAGGAGGAGAGCGGTTCGGGATATTTTACCACAATTGAGGTCGAGATTGACATCAAAGTTGGGGGTGGGGGAGGTCTTTCAGTTTTGGCAGGACAACTGGACAGGGTAGGGGGCACTTTGCAATAGGTTCCCATGATTTTTTACTTTGGCTACGAGTAGAGGGTATTCCGTAGCGGAGGTCGGTGGTTCTGGTTTGTGGATACCTACCTTCGTATATGAGTTGTCGGGACGAAGAAGGGAGGAGTTGGGCAGAATGCTGTCTGAATTACCATCTCTTGGTTGCATATCCTAGGGAAGAGATCACTTTGTTTGGGAGGGGGAAAGATTCTCGGTGAAAAAGGCAGATATAGTGTTCCGAGGGAGAACGGAGGAAGTTGACTTGGACCTAAAGCAATATATGAAGATTATTTGGGCAAGCAGGATCCTTAGCAGAGTGAAGTTCTTTCTTTGATGCCTCAGAAGAGGTAGGATTTGGGATAAAGCGAGAAGGGGCAGGCTGCTTGGGATTCTGGATGCTCATTGTGATAGATATGGTGCGCAGACGGAGGATGCGGATCATCTATTTTTCACGTGCCCCTTGTCAGAATAGGTTTGGAAGGGAGTGGGGATGCCATGGGTCATCCATGCTAGTGCCGTCGATTTCTGGAGATCGCTTAGGTCTGTTGGGATGAACTCGACGGACAGTGATTATCTGCAATCTGTGGTTCTTGGGACATATGGGGAGGAAGGAATGATGTCAATTTTAAAAATCAGAGGTTCTTTTCAGAAAATGTAATCGGTAATTGTCTTTCCCTTTCCCGATTCTGGTCTGCAAGGTAATGTAACTCTTTATCTTTTAATATAATGATCAATTTCTTGACGGTGAGTCCCACCTTGAGATTTCATCCTCTTTCTTCTAGAAAAATCATACACGTACAAAGATCGTGGTATAATTGGATCAACTCAAAATCACCGATCTCCGTCCGACGTAGCACATTACACATCAATCATCGTACATACCATCAACAATGAAGAATATGGACTTTACGTGGAAACACAAGATAAAAACTTACAAGGGGATGGATTCGCAAACATAAAACAGCAAGAAAAACCCAATCAAACACGAATTAATTAATTAATTAACAGTACCAGTCCAACCACTTGCAGGGAACCCTAGAGGCAAGCTTCGCCTGGTTCAACATCCCATCAGGTAATAAAATAACATTGGCACCATAACAAGGACCCATTATTCAAATCCCAGCCGGTTAACCGAGACGTGGATATCCGGGTCCGAGCCCTCGGGCCGTACATGCAACTTGCGGGGTGCACCACTATCAACGAACCCTACACGTAGATATTTGTAATATGTGGCTCGACGCCAACCCAATTGGATTTGTTTATGGAGAGCACCAACAACATATAACGTTATGATCGCATGATTGCGAGGAGATGGTTAGCCCAGATGAGGACACAAGGGACGTCCACAGCTGACCCACTTGGGGTCCCTGTCCCTCCTCGTGCAGCAATGGGCTTAGTTTATTGTTCCAGGTGCGTTCGTTGGGGTAATATCTACTTTATATATGTCATAGTTAGGGATGTATAATAGGTGTAGAGAATGCGCCAAATGGAAAGGTGAGAGCCAATGTTAGCGGAGGTGTCATTTCACGGACATATGGGGCCATATACGAAGGGAGAAGAATCGTCTGTTGTAGCAAGAGCTGCAGCAGACTCTGCTGCAGGATCGGGAGCCGCTCGATCTTGATCGAGCGGTTCCCACACTTTGGATGGACCTAAATCATACGAATTCATAAAAACCGCTCGATCAAGATCGAGCAACTTCCGGCCCTGCAACAAAGTATGTTGCAGCCCTTGCTACAACAGACGATCCATATATGAAGAGATGATAAGAAAGGTGTGGATGTTGATCTCCATTTTTAGCTTGTATATGTTGGGAGCTCCTTTGGTTTATTATGTTGATTTGGATATAAGTTACACATGCATGTGATTAAGTAAATTGGTTCTGAGCGGAATTGACCATCCATAAAAGGACCATTTGGTTTCGGTGAATTCCCACAATAAATGCAGCATAATTATGCATGCCGATCCTTGATTGATCACGTGAGCGAGATCATTTTTGGTGTATTGCAATTTCACCAATATATGCGAGGCGTAGGAACTAGCGATCGACTAAGGGGATTGTAGGTTCATATATTAGAATTCTCCATGTAATGGGAGAGTTAAGCTTGTATCTCATGTACTCAACACTTGAACACTAGATTTAACTTCATTTTTAACCTCGACCTTTCGATGTGTGCTCGTGTATCTTGATGCATAAGAATTTTCTAATTATACATCCAAATTCATCTGAAGGTCCAACAAACACAAACCTTCTCGACTATCCAATGAGCTATGAGAAGTTAAACAAAATGAGCCCACTAATGCTCATCTTCAAGTATGAATCTTGAGCTCAAGTGTGCAAGCCTGGTTCAGCAAACGATCGAGGGGGTCAGTCAGAGAGTCTGACAGTAACTAGACCTCTCTGGTCTTCTCATGGTAAAGCGAAATGAGACCTCTCATAAGTGAAAGAATCGGAACACGATTGGTCACTCGATGAGAAAGGTGGGACTAGTGTGCGAAATTTCCAAAAGGGGGTGTTTGGGTCCTATGGTCACCCTACACGGGAGACAATGCTCGCGCCACATGCATCCACTTACTCTTGCACTCTACTACACCAAACCCACCACTTCCAAGCAACCCCCCTCTATATAAGCACACACACATACTCCCCCTTCCCCTCATCTCATCAACATCACAACTGCAACCTTCTTCTACTCACTCCCCCTCCCTCCAAGAAGATGAAGGTGACCGATGCATCCATGGGAGGCTCCAAGAGGCGGTTCTCTTCCCCCACTCGAGGCCTCAGCGGCACCCTTCGCCAGCAGAAGGCCAGGCTCTACATCATCCGTAGATGCATCGTCATGCTCCTCTGCTGGCATGACTAACACACGTACACACATGCACGCACACATATATCAGGGTCTCTAGTCAAGCGGTTTCAGCTCCATTCCTTTCCCTTTCCTCTCTAACCTTGTAATGTACATACGAGCTTTCATTAGATCGATGTGATCCGCTTATAAATTTTGTAGCGTAGAAGTAGGAAATTAATGAGAGAGATTTTGATGTTTGGAAATACCAATGCGATGATGGAAGAATCAATGAGATTTCACTTCGTTCCGTTGTTACTCTCCTGTGATGGTGTCTTGTGCAGTCAGACTGGACTGCTTGATGTATGTTGTGGGTATAGATTTGATGTTAATTAGGAAGATGGGGGAATCAAAGCGGGGACATATGGTCAAAGCGTGGCTGGCAGAGGGGCTGTTCATGAGATGAGATCCAGCTGTCCTAATGCGAAGAGGATAAGCACACGTTCAGACCCCTTGCAAAGGCAACAAAAGGGTGTGTGCATTTGTGTGTGTGTGCAGTTGCGAGCAGCAAAAGCAAAAGGCATCTCCTCTTTCCTTGTTATTATTATTATATATTTATATGTATATCTTTTCCTTCTCCTAAGTAAAGGCATGCCTTTGACTTCAAAGGCAAAAAAGGTGCATGCAATGCATGCTTGAGGGACCTGCTGTTAAGAAGTGCCAGAAAAGGACTGAGAACTTCTTTACCAGATAGATAAGATTTGAAACCTGCATGATGTGGTCAGAGGCTTGGAGATTCTTCTCATGCATTGAGCCTTCAGATGAATGATGATCAATAATAAATAGATTCATTTGATATATGAGGAGGACAGGCCCAAAGTTGAGGTGTCCTGCAACTGCAAGTGCGGTAGGCATGGCAAATCATTGTCTTCTTTTTCCTCAATAATGGTTCCTTCTGCTGGGTACATTTCAGCATATCTTACGGATGTAAATGAGTGGGGAAAAATAATTTCTTGAATTTAACTCATCCTAAATAAAAAAATCAGATATGTTTTAATTTGTTCTAGGACATTACTTTTCACGACATCTCCATTGAGACAAGTAATATAAACAATTGGGCATGATGTTACATTTTACATAATACTATAGATCTCCACGGCCTATATCAGGTGTCGTGGTGTAGTTGGTTATCACGTCAGTCTAACACACTGAAGGTCTCCGGTTCGAGTCCGGGCGACGCCATTTTTACGTTTTTTTTCGCCACTAATTAAACTTTTTATTTTGCTCATTAATTTACTATGAAGCAAAGTGTGACATTCCGAAGGAATTTGACATCTTCGATATAACTATAAACGTTTTTTGTTTCATGGTATAATTTTTTCATGTAATCTACTTTACCAGAAAATGCAAATTTTACATTATATAGTACAGTGATTTGCCATGCACAAAAACCGATTGAGGGATTAAACTTTGATTAATTAAAAATTTTATAGAACACTCATATACTGTTCTATCGTAAACCGTCCGGCAGAAGTTGAAAAGGAATGATTCAATGTAATCGAGCCATTTGCGCACTTCCGACTGTATGAGTGAACTGGTAAAATGGGTACTTTGCTCGAACAATGCAGGCAATGAATCACAACGAGCTGCCGCAAGAAAAAACCCTTTAAGACCAAGTTTCGGGGAATTTTCAGGGAGTAGCCCCTTTCTTCAGACATTTCTTGGCGCATACCTTAAGGGAGCCATCACATAGTGACTGAAACACTAAAAACGGAAACTACCAAGCTAACGATATAGGCAATAAAACTTTCCTATCAAGTCCCATTAATTGATCATAACGATATCGTAAAAATGCAGAAAGGTAATAATTCCGACTCTCGGATACAATACACATTGTTCAGACTGGCCACATGTGTTCTTTTCTTTTAAACAGATACAAATTACATCATACACGGTTTGAATTCCAAAAACTATAATAATCTCCTTTCACTATATCTTTGATCTTCCCTAGAATTTTTCAAATCAGAAAATTGCAACTTTTTGCTTCTAAGCTTTATTCACACCTGTAAATCTGACCCAAAAATACCCAGAAATTCGAAGAGGGAGTAGAATTAGGGTATCTTCGTTTCATCTGTCCGTTGCAGTAAATGTAACGTTGTAATGTTACCTTCAAAAATCAACTTCATATATAGCGATTGATGATTGGTAACAACGGCTAGTAATTTCAGGAGTCCGAAGCATCCTCTTGGGATTCGAATCCAGATCTTTTAAAGTGTAAATACACTGCTCTACCACAAGACCACTCTTTGGGTTCTGATTGGTAACAATAATTGTTCTCAAATGTGTTCATTTTGGATGTTTTTCCCATTGTATCCTAATGTACATTTACAAATGTAAAATACTTGGAATATATATTCATGTACCCAATCGAGATGAATATCAAGTTATTTATAGTTTAAGGTAAAACACTCTATAAAGTTGAAAAAGGAGGATTTCTTTACAAAGTCAAAATTCTACCGTAATGAATGGCAAATGAAGAGGATCCAAATATTTATGTATGGTTACATTGATATACACGAATTCAGCCCAAAACATCCTAGATTAACCTTGGCCAGCTGAAAATTTAACTCAACAATCGTGTCTCTGCATCTTTGTAGATTATGTATCGACATACATACGATGTACGTCAAAGTTCTGTTCGGATAAATGAAATTGGGCATTGTCCATAAGAAAAAAACTCCATAACTATCACCACATTCAAATCCAGGCAACTACCAGCAGCCGCCTCCCGTCATTCAGATGTCGTAGAGCTCATGAGCATAGCAAACTCCTAGATAGTGCCAATATAAGCTTACCGCGCTCCATAATGAACTCCAGTGCAGCCACCATGCTCGGACTCGATCTCCGACTCAATATATCAGTTGGCAAAGAGTAGCTTTTTCTAAATTTGATGGAATCTACAGGCTCTGAATATGCCCTGTCTCAAATCTAAATAAGATCATCTCAAGTTTGGTAAAGCTGTTGAAAGTATACAAACAGAATACATTTCAGAAATTCAATAGGGAGAATATGGAAGTAATGACAACAAAGCCTGTAATTGTGAAGCGTCACGGGGGCATCCGCAATCAATACATTTCAAAAAATAATCGAATTGCTGAAGCCGCAGGAATCTCATCTTCGAAAAATAATCGATTCAGTAAGATGTAAAAAGGAGTCTATTTCCACTGGTTCGGTTTTTTCACACATGGATTCAAAAGTAACTCAAACTCGAAAGTAAATTAGGTGGTGCTGTAATATCAAACTCTACTCACTAATCAACAGCATTGCACATGTTGCGTCAACCACGGGTCACGAATTACTTCTTCTTTTTCCCACCTTTCCCTTGTTTTGATGGACCTGTAGTAGTTGTGGTTGAACTTGAAGGCGCCTCCTGCTTCTTGGTTCGACCAGGATGCTTGGGAACTAACTCCGCTATGCGAATAAGAAGCTGCTTCTCTGGAGTAAGATATCAGTAGTTAATAAGGAGTGGCAAGAAAATTTGAACATTTAATAATGTAGAAGCAACGTTTACGTTAGAAATCATTAGCATCCCATATTGCTAAACATCGGCCACAGATGTAAGGACTTACCTCCAAGAAATACTCGATAGGCTACAACCCACATGGACATATGCATACATATGCGACGACTCACCTACGGACGTCACACAACACGAAATAGTTATTTATTAGCTCTTTGCCACTAAAGAGGATCCCCGTGAAAATGATTATAAAATTAAAACATGCTCCACGTGAGAACAGGCAACCCTGAAGACCATATCATTCCCTTGCATTCATAGAACCAAGATCACAACAAAATATCTTGTCCTCTGTCCCTCTCTGACAGGAGACCTCTGCCTGCCCTTCCCAAGTGGCACCCCAAAAGCATCCCAGCTGGAGGTCTCCCTAAACTCATGCAGAGACCAGTCCAGCAAATGAATCCTGAAAAAGAGACAGCTCAACTTCCTCTTAGATAAAACTTCAAAAAGGACGAGGCAACTTTGCCCCTGGTTAGAAGGGGCTGTTCGTTTGAGGGATAGGAGGTTATTCCCTCAAATTTTATTCCTCTGAAGAAGGTCAACGTTTGGGCCATGGAGTCCAGATGAGGGATACGGTTTGAACATATTTCTCTTCATTATCAACCTCTCGTCATAAAAATACAAATAACTATCATTTAGCTAACAATTGTATAACTTCTATCCATTATCCCTTATTATCGAATCGAATGAAGAATAGTCTACTACTTATCCCTCCTTATCCCACAAAATACTATCTTTGCAAATTTACAGAAATAAGGGATGCAACAGCTTATTGCCTCCTAATAGAAGATGGGATTATGATTTTTTAGGTTCTATGATGTTAGTGTTGTAACTATCCCAACTAGATTCAAGATTTTATTTTTCTACATCGAGGAATTTGCACTTAAAATTTTGATGAAAGGAAATTATTGCCATGGATATGATTTTTATTATCTAAACCAATATAATGCCCAAATTGGATCTCTCCATGTAGCCAAACCCCGTTTAAAAATGGGGAACGCTTGATTGTTGGTAATGTTATTATTGATCATTTTGTTTCCCTTGCTTTTCCAAGCTTTATTATTTCTTGAACCCGAAACCTTCTTCTATAAAGTAAGGAGATATGGTCGGAAAATCAGAGAGATGAGAGGAGGAGAAGATGCGCGATGAGGCTCATGGGACGAGGGATGAACATGGTTGAGAAAAGAAACCCTAGAAAATAGATTGGTGGGGGGATAATGGAGACACTCTCCAAAAAACTCGATATCGATACAATCGAGCACTAATCCCTTTATATAGGGAGGAGTGAATTAAAAAATAATTGACGAAAATAAAAACTGATTACTTAACAAACCCTAATTGACTACTAAAATGACTAATTTTAGTTATATACCAGTATAATTAAGATTCTAATCGATCTCAATTTATTTCATGATAATAAAAATCTACGACCGACTTAAAATATCCCCAGTTCGTATTTGCATTCTACGCTTTGTGACGTGCAGTTCCATTGGACTCCCAAAACATCTCCGCATAGGATAAATCAAGCAACTCCAAATTTGCTCCAATCTAGACCCCATTAGGTGTGCAACAAAAGCGAAAAAAGATATTATTCATATCTTCATGTGCTTCAAAGCATCTTCGACATTGCACATTGTCTCCTTACATATTTTTGCTATAAGAACCTTCATCAAAATGGACGAGGGAGGGATGGAGCGAGAGAGAAAGGGAGAGGAGAGAAAAGGAGAAAGGGGTGAGCGAGAAGAGAAGGGGAAGAGAAAGCACGCCTCTAATCTTGTGGGAGGTGAACCCCATGACATGGACATGGAGGGGGTCGGGCCGTTGGAGGAGAGGGAGAGGAAGAATTTTAAGCGGAAACACCATGTCCGCGCTTCTTCAAGGATGACCAGCTTCCAGTCGTGGTGTTTCAAATGAGGCAAGGAGGGTCACCTAGCGAAGCAGTGTCCTCTGGTCCCTCTCTTCTTTCATTGTGGTCTTTCGAGACATCTCTGACGATCGTGTAGGCGCGTGGTAACTAGCGCATTGCTAAAGATGCTAAGAAGAAAGGACTTGGCATCGAGGCAAAGGTTATTGGATTCGCAGAAGCCCTTGCAACTCTGGTATGAGTCAAGGTTTCAATAATGAAACTGATTGGTGGGATACTGATTGGGGAAGGCTCATTTGAGGACCTTTGGGAGTTGGTGAGATCGGAAGGTGTTGTAGTCGATGAGGTTTGGATGGATGATGTTGTCTTATCTATCAAGGGTTTATCCATAGAAGGTGCCTCAAAGATGGTCCTTGTTGGCTTGTAAGAGTCTCTGAAGTTGATCGCATGGCATCGGCATAGATTTTAAGATGGCAACTCGAAAGTGGTTGCAAGATGGAAGGCGAACATGTTGGGGGGTTCCCTTTCACAGCAGGAACTTCGAATCGTTAAAGGTGGCACTAAGCCCTTTGGAAGTGTTGATTGAGGTCGTCTCTAACGGCCTCCATCTCGGCAAGGGCACTAGAGTGGTGATGATGATGGAAGAACATGTACCTGTTGAACCAAGCGCTTGAACTTGTCAGTGAGAAGATCTTCAATGGCATTGAGAATTTGAGAGATCGCCGAAGATGATTAGGCGCTTCAGGCAATGATAAATCTTGGTGTTAGCTTGACAACGATATCTCCGGGATTTTTGAAATTATAGCTGATCACAGTTGAGTCGTTACATGAGAAGATTGATTGTGAGATGGGTGACGTGATTTCAAGGTTTTATGGGGCACACTAGAACCCTATTTTGCGGTGTTAAAGGGGTATCATTATGTGGCTTCAAGTATCGGTGGATCTGACGTTATCTTGAATTCAAACCCGACCGCTCAACTCGAACAGACCAAACATGATGGATCTCTTGAGGCGAAGCTCTGTGGTCCGTATATCCCTACCCGAATCGAGTAAGATTGGATCCTATTCGATTAGTGGGCCTTAGGAGACGGAGCTATGTAATTCGACCAAACCTGAATTGATGTTGTGAGATCCAACCGAGCTTAAGAAGATGTCGTAAGATTCAGTTAGACTTCTATCCATTGAGCCTAATTCAAATGGACATTCTTTAAAGTCGATTTCCATTGCAAGGGTTTTATCCACTTCCGATGGTACATCTCCCCATCATCTTTGGCCGGACTGCAATAGTAGGCAGTGGAGAGCAGACTGCACATGATGTTGGTTACACGATCTATTCACATGAGATCTTGGTTGGGCAAGGCGATGAATTACACAGTGGGGCGACGATCTTGCCTGCGAGGAGAAATATACCGACTGGTGCGAAGAAGACTTCAATGTAAAAGACTGAGAGGTTGTGGCAACGAGTGTCCTAGTATTCTCAAAAAAATGATGTGACGATTTGAGCCTTGATACAAGGAGGGAGGAAAAAGGTGTCTTTATGGAGGATAAATTGATTGAGGATGTTTCCTCGTTCATGGTGGGGCAGAAGATTATGAAGTATGCTATGTAGTAGAGACAAAAGCGGAGGTGGCGGGCATGATGTTGAGTGAAGTGGATGCAAACGACATCATTGTGGTTGATTTGGCACAAGGGAGTCAAGCAAAGGCACCGTTTGCGATGGTGGTGGCACATTAGGTGGGGGATTCAGGCAGCAAGGATTATCCTATCAGTTTCCCAATGCAATTTGTTTCATGGAATGTGCTCAATTTGGGCCATCCAGAGAAGCGAGACATAGTTGGTTCGTTATTTGAAGCTTCGTAAATAGATGTCTCGTGTATGCAGAAGACCAAGATTAAGTCATGGGAGCAAGTGAGATGGAATTCAATCTCGAGCCCTCAACTAACGGATTTCAGGTGGTGTTGGCGGATTAGCGGAGGCAAGTTCTGGGGAGTTATTGTTACTTGGTACAGTGAGTTGTTCTATATAGAGGAGATGGTTTTGCTGCATTCTGCTTCGGTCATCCCAGATAGTAAAAGGGATCAGACAAGGATGGTGGTAAGTTGGTTTACAATTTCTTTAGGACATCCCTGAATTCCAGTTCTGTGGGTGGAATTGAGGGAGTTACATATTAAATTTCCCAAGATGGCTTGGATTATTGGTAGAGATTTCAATGTTACCCTCGAACAGAGGAAGAGGTGCCCAGGACCTAGATCCCCCTCAACCCCCCCCCCTTACGGAGATGGTAGAGGATCCTGCTCTGGAGGTACTTGATGCAAATCAGAAATTTTAACGGTGAAACAAATATTTGGTGGAAGAATTTTGGAGGGTAGAGGAAGAGAAGACTCGCTGGATGTGAAGGGTTTGGGGAAGAAGAACCGTGAAGATTGCATTGAGGGATAAAAGAGGAGAGATTAAAAGAAAACTCTGATTTTAATGTCAACTTCGACAATTCAAAACAAAAAACTACTACCCCCTTGATATAGAAGGGGTGTAGTTACAAAATTAGAAAGAGAATAAAATTCAAATCAAATAAAATCATAATCAGACTCTAAATATATGTAATCGATTAACTAATTGATTGAAGATCACATGTGATCTCCTTACAACAACTGCAACAACAAAGCATTTTCCCACAATTAATTAGGGTCGGCTACATGGATTCTTCGCCTCCATTTGGATCTATCTTGGGCCAATCTCGAGCATATATCCAAAAAATTAAGATCCCTTGGTATAGTCTCTTTCCAACATTTCTTGGGTCGTCGTCGCCCTCACTTAGCCGGCTCAACATCCCAACACTCGCATCTCCTAATCGGTGCATCAGTTAACGTTCTTTGCAAATGATCAAACCATCTTAAGCGGTTTTCTCGCATCTTATCCTCGATCGGAGCTACACCAATTTTCTTTTTGATTGCATCATTCCGGATCCGATCTTTAGGTATATGTCCACACATCCACCTTAGCATTTTCATTTCTACTACAACCATTCTCTGCACATGTCTATGGTTCACAGGCCAACATTCAGATCCATAAAGCATAGCAGGTCTCACGGCTGCCTTGTAAAACTTTGCTTTAATTTTTAAAGGAATCTCCTTATCACAGAGAACAGTATAGGCTCCTCTCCACTTTAGCCAGCCTGCATTATTCTATTAGTAACATCTCCATCAATTTCCCTATCATGTTGCAAAATAGATCCCAGATATCGAAAAGAATATCTCTTCTGAATGTTATCATCACCAATCTTCACCTCGATTCCTTCATCATTGCTTTCATCAAAGGTGCACTCCATATATTCCGTTTTAGCACTACTTATACCTGAGAGTCTCCTAGTTTAGCCAATGAGGAAGTGTCAATATACACATGCCTCGAAGAATTCTACTTTCCAACCCATGCCTTTAACCCGGTTCCTTTTTCCAGTTTGTCACCATTTTCATGGTCACCACCAAATTGACCGTCATGAAGCAATCAGGGATGAAAATTGATGGTTTTAAGGATATAATATCGCCAAGGACTTCTAGAAGATGGTGCCCAGGCACCTTGGCCACAATGAGAGAAATTTGCATTCAAAAAAGCAATTGGCCTGAAGTCAGCAACCTGAATGGCATTATTCCTTCTGACTAGAAGGAAGATAAGAACTTCTATCAATCATTTCATTCATAGTTGCCAGTTTTGAACTCCGTATATACCGCCAAGATGTCACCATTAATTTCGTCCCAGAGCTTCTTCAAAACCTCCCAAGCAAGCCAAGTGGTTGACTCGAGACTATACTCTTGAAAAGATTTATAATGCCATCAATTGCCTTAAATATTGTCAAAATTCAATTAACTTTGGGTTAATATTTCATTTTCATCGGGATGGTGATTTCAATAATCATTATGCTATTTTTATGTGATTTTACCCCCATATATGTGATATTTCACTTAATTTTGCCTAAATGTGAAAATAACCAAGTGAACTTCTCAAATTTTGCAAAAGTTCACCAAATTTTCCTCTAATTTGTTTTATGTTAGCCGTATTTCTTAAAAAAGGTATATTTTTATGTCGTTTCTTAAAATATTAAAATCCTCACTAGTTTGCGGATCACAACACAAACAAAAGCAAAATATTGTTCCAATTACTAAAATAAACAATCAATCACAGATGGGCGTGGATATTTTAACGAGGAAACTCAAATCAGGTAAAAACCTCAACCATAGCCGTCCCAACTCAAGATTTCAACTAACTGATTCACTCAGTCCCTTCCATTATCAACTTGATTTCAACAAGGGCACTCCTCAATTGCAACTTACGATTCTAGAAATCCTCTAGAATCATATTTCTCTTTCGAACCAGAAACGGGGCTCCCACAACCTGAGCACCCTTCCAAAACGAAAGAGGGTTCCACAACGTAAGCACCATGTACAGTAAATAAAATCCACACAACCTCAATATACTATGCAATGCAGTATAAGGTAAAATTAAAAACGATCTTATAGATCTCGAATGCACAAATTCAAGGCTTGAAGCACAATGCACAAAGCTTGTAATTCTCTCGCAAGGAATGAAGTTGGAATCGATAAATTACTCCCCTTAGCACTTGGAAAGAGTGGGAATTGAGTATAGAATAAATGTTGATAGTGGAGAGTAAATGGAAATGAAAGGAACAGCTTTCCTTTTAGACATCAAAAATATTTGTTTTAGGGTAGTTGTCAAAAGTTAATTAATGAATAGATGTAATGGTTGGTTAAAGTAGTCGTTGCTAGTCGACATGAGTACCGTTGGTAAAATTAAATTAATCGACTGAAAGAAAAAGATTAGTCGACTAGTTAAAATGACCAATCGGATGGTCATTTGACTAAATGTAGTCATCGGTCAAGTGATTGTTGAAACAACTATTAATCTAGAAGTAGGTGATTGATCAAATTCATTGATTGACTAGAATTCTAATATGTTGGCTTTTTGCTTCTAAGAACTAAAGTTGAATTGAAGTTGTATACTATGTATATGCATGTGTTTTACGGTGCAACTCTCTCAAGAAAATAAATTACAAAACACTCAAAACTCTTTGATCTTCATCTTATTAATCATCAATTCAGTGTGTCCTCTTTACAGGGTTTTCTTCTTGTAGCTTTATCGACTTAATTGTAACTTGAGTAGATTTCATTAATCTACATCATGTCATCTTTTGTCATTGTGTTCTCTGCCAGCTAAAACACAACCTATACAAGAACACCATTTTTGTAATCACTAAATATGCATGCATGAGTGCATGACAAAATAATCTCCCCATTTTTTATGATGGCAAAACAATTTCGAAGTGTTTAACAAAAAGTAGGTGTAGTGCATGCCAAAATCTTTTTAGAAAACTTCTCCCTTTTAAAAAAATATTTCTTTAGTATACTTCTTTCCTTTTTGACATTATCAAAAAGTGAAGTTTATATTTTAAATTTTTTTTGAAAATAACGTAGTAAATACCAAAAAATATATTGATATGATATCAGAAATGAATCTTTTCCTTTTAATTGTTCGAACTCCCCTTCTTCCTTTTGTATAAGAGCTCCTTATACTTAAGGATCCTAAATAGGAACCAGGTGGATCATAGCTAATATTATGCATGAATTGTTTAAACATAAATGATAAGAAGTCACCTAGTATTCTCAATGAATGTGAACTTCTCCAATCATTATAACTCCTTTAGGGCTACATCCATCGTCTTCCATGAATCAGATGCTCCCTTCAAATTTTGGCTTCCATCCCTGATAATTGTAGCTAGGTGTCCGACCTCCTTTTTGTCTTAATCTTGTGGAACTTAATACTTACAAGTATAGTCTCTTGTACCCTTTGCATTTTGAGTCCTTGGAGGTTATCTTGTAATTTTGACTTAAAAACTCAAATAAAATAATTCCTCTTTTTCTTCTTAAAAAATTACGAGATAGAAGCACTAGAAGTAACTTGTTCTTTTAGCAAAGAAGTAAACTTAATCTTCAATTCTTTATTTTCTTTTCTGGACAAGAATATATACTCTTTAAACCTAAAAACTCCCTCTTAAGAAAATCATGTTCCTTTTGCAAAGAAACTTCTTTAAGTAAAACTTCACTATTTTCTTTAAACTACCATTTCTATTTTAAGCTTCTTAGTTTGAATAAAAAGTTATTGTAAAACTTTATAAAGCTCGTCATAAGACGTACTTTCCTCATTGTTAGAGTCGATGTCTACAGCTCAGAGGCATGCACTTTCATCGTCATTATCACTATCACTTGAGTCATCTCAAGTAGCTTGGTGTGCCTTCTTCTTCCCATTCTTTTCACAACTTTGCCCTTCTATAGGAATTGCTCCTCAAAAATGTCAAGGCTTCTTGCATTTGCAGTACTTGGACTCTTCTTCGTTATCGCTACTCTTTTGGTGAATCAAACCTCCTTTTTCTTGAGGAATTTATTGAATGGGTGTGTCAATTGCAACGTCCTTGTTTTCCTCTATCAGAATCATCATTTCATGTTAAACCTAATTTATATATAGAATGTGGGCCGAATGTGTTGCATATGTGGCTTTGTGTCTATGTCAAACGAATGTGCAGCCTAAACCATGTGATGTCCTACATGAAAAACCAGCTTAGCCCACTTATCACATAGGCATATGAGGCTACATATGTGGTTAATGCGGCCGCATTCCTGAATACTAAGTGTTGTGGTATTTCAGAACACTATTTTTAGTCAAAAAAAAGGGGTAACACGTCATGGTGATCACCTCAATATTAATTAATGAGAAAAAGGCACACTTATTTCAGAACACTCTTGATGGCAAAGGTCTTCTTGTGGTTGCTCAGAAAACCAAGGGCAATGACAAAGGTACACAAGACAAGGCTCGTTCATGGGATAAAGTTAGTTGTCCATTGTGTGTGGAGGATCCAGAAAATGTGGAGCAGTTATTTTTTCCCTGTAGTGTTGCAAATATTGTGTGGAAATCTGTGAAGTTGGATTGGGAGGACACGCTTGTGCGGAGGGTTTCTAGTGGCGTACAGGGATGGCATTATGCCTCTGGCATTTATTTGGCTATTTGATTGGCTACAATTTGAGTGGTTTTTGAAAAAGAGGGGTTGTCTGTGGAGAATATGGTTGCCCATGCCAAGGCTTTCTATGAGACGTGATCTTTGTACTTGTAATCACGTGATTAATGTGTAGTGTAGTGATCACCAATTCCATTGTGGACGGTTACCCTTTTTCTCTCAAAAAAGGGTAGGAGAAACTAAAAGGTTCCATGGAAGCATCAGACATGTCAAACAGCTAAAAGCATAGATCAAAGATTATCATGACAGACGGCAAAATGGCATGAAAAAAACATCAGAGCATACTACGCATGACAAATTTTTCATATCTTGTTCTTCTTGTATCTAAAGCTCAAAAATCTTGCTTTATATCAAACATAGAATCTTTCTTCTCTAAGCAATTCCAAGCTCTCGATTTCAACTTAATCTGTTCAATTTTCGTCATTGCTACTAAAAATATCCCCATTACGTGTAATTTTCATTAATTTCACATAAAGAAGATAATAATTTTTCAATCATCAGTTTGGTGCCACAGGTTTTCCTGCAGTTAAAAACCCTATTGCAAAATCATATTATCTCCAGGCACCAACAGTGAATCCTCCCAATACAGGCCATACATGAAATGAAAGTCTATTAACAACCCTCCAAATGCTTTTCAATTTTATTTAGGGTTTTTATCAATTGTATCCCTCTGAGATATTGCAATTTCAGTTATGTCCTTCTCTTCGGAGAATATCAGTTGTGCCCTCAACTTCTTGTTGCTCTATCACTTGTAACCTTCGGGTTAGTTGCCCTTCATCTTCAATGCAAACGAACGTTAACTTTGAGGATAATGGGAATTAGTTTTAAAAAAATGGACTAAAATGTCTAGTCTTTTCTTCCTCCTCCCCCATCATCTTCCTCCCTCTTTTCTTCCTCCTCCCAGCCTCCTACTCCTCCATTGGTTCCTCCCAACCGCCCCCAGCCTCTTCCTTCTCCCCCACGCCTCCCCCTTTGCCCCCAAGCTCCTCCACCTGTCCTCGCTCCTCCCCCTCTGCCCCTAGAACCTTCCTCTGCCATAAGCTCCTCCCCCGCAGCTGTGCCTCCCCCTCTACGCCTAAGCTTCTCCCTCCGCCCCGAGCTTCTCCCCCAGCCCTCACGCTTCTGCCACCCCTCCTCCTCGTCCCCCTCCTCCACAGCTCCTCCCGCCTGCCCTCGCTCATCTTCGGCCCCTCGTTCGCCTCCAGCTCCTCCCCTCATCCTCACGCCTCCGCCCCCGTGCCTCCCCCTCTGCCCCCACTCCTCCCCCCTGCACTCTCACCTCCGCCCCCACTCCTCTTCCACAACCCCTCCCCCTCCCGGCTCCGTCTCCTTCACCGCCCCTCCTCTCCTCCGCCCAAAGCTCCTCTCCTCACACACAGACAACCCCCTGCACCTCCCCTCCGCCCCCGCACCTCTCTCTCCACCCCCAACTCCTCCCCCATCTAGCATGCCACCTCTGTCCTGAGGTCTTCCCCCTACGCCCTCATCCACCCAGATCTCCTCCCTCCACGCCTCCCCATGTCGCCACGGATGATGGAGGAGATGGTCGGCCTCGTCATCAAGAACCTGCGGCCTCGTCGTCCACATGCTATTGTTGATGGTGAATGATGGAGGAGAAGGGGAGGGAAGAGGAGGTGGACGGAGGAGGAAGGGTTGGAGGGTGAGGAGGAGGGAGGAAGAGTGAGAGAGGGATGTGGGCTTTTTTCCAGATATGCCCCTCGTAACTATACCATGATTTGAGAAAATCGTGGTTAAGTTCAAATTATTGACGGCTAAAGTAACGGAAGGGTACAAGTGATAGAACGGCAAGAAGTCAGGGGCACAACTAATATTCGCAAAAAGGATAGAGCATAACTGAAATTGCAATTTCTCAAAGGGGCATAACCGATAAAAATCCTTTTATTTATAACCAGTTTTGACAGCACAAATATTGTAAATGTATCATTCAAAATGCATTATTGTTCATACCCTATAAAACATTCCCGTTCTCCCACAAAGCCATGATTATAAGTGTAATTTTGAAATGTGCAGTTCACTGCAACTGCATTGTATGGCAAGAAGTTTTGTCGAGTTCAATCACAAGTTCATCTGAATGGGGCCTCAATGGCAACTATAGATCTCTATGTATTCTTATCCTCTCACAGTGTGATTTCAGCATAAACTTCTGCTCAACTAACTATCAGAAAAATGCAGCACCAGTGCATCAAAGATTATCTTACATTTTTATTCTAAACAATGGGACAATGCATAGTAAATCATGGTCAACCACTTACTATTACTGATGGCAGGATTATAGAGTGAACCGTCATCTCTTTTTAAAAGCACTCTTACTCTTCCCCTCTGCATGAAATCCCTCGAATATGCCTTGTCCAGCTGTTAATTTAAAAGAATACAAGAAAAGAACTCATGAGGATATACCCAAAAAATGGAGAAATAAATTTAAAATGACTTGTATCAATCGTCTAGCACGAAAAAAATGTGTGTTGGGAGAAAAGAACTTATTATTCTATGATGCCCTATGGCTCTCTTATATAGAGTTGAAAGGTCATGGGAAAATTACATAAAGAGAACAAATAAAATAAGGAGTAATAAATAAATACATGAACATAAAACTCTCAACACTCCCCCTCAAGTTGGAGCATAGATATCTATCATGCTCAACTTGGAACCGCATTTCTCAAAAGATCCTCAAGTGAGTGCCTTGGTGAAGATATCAGTTGTCTGGTCACCTGAACTGACATGAGAGGTAGCAATCAGTCCCTTTTGAATCATATCACGAGTAAAATGACAATCTACTTCAATGTGCTTTGGTCTCTCATGAAATGTTGAATTATTGGCAATGAAAAAGGCTGCCTGACTGTCGCACTTCAGTTGCATAGGGAGAGTCACACAAATGTGGAGGTCAGAAAGAACAAATTTTACCCATATCATTTCAGCACTGCTCTGAGCCATGGCTCTAATATTCAGATTATGCACTGGATCTAGCCACAACCGTTTGCTTCTTGCTTTTCCATGACACGAGTGAATTTCCAACAAAAATGCAGAACCTGAGATAGATTTCCTATCTTTAGGGCACCTAGCATAATTTGTGTCTGCATAGATAGAGATGGATAACGAGGTAGTCCTACTGAATAATAAGTTATTTCCTGACAATCACTTCAAATATCTGAGGATCATATATACTGCATCCATGTGCACATGTCGTGCTTGTTCCATGAACTGACTAACTTTACTAATTGCAAAAGAAATATCATGTTTGGTAATGGTGACATAGAGTAGTTTCCTTACAAGCTCTCTGTATCTTTGCTTGTCCACTTCTCAGTGATGTCTTCATGTAGCTTCATACTTGGATTCATAGGTGTGTATGCTAGTCTGCACCATGTCTTGCTTCTGAAAGTAGATCCATCACATATTTTCTTTGTGTCATTATCAAACCTTGCTTATTTCTGGCAAATTCTGGCCTACGAAGTACCTCAACTCCCCCATGTCTTTGGTGACAATTTGTTGACCTAGGAATTTCTTGGCCTCAGCTACCCCTTGAATATCATCACTTGTGACAATAATGTCATCAACATACACGATGATAGCCATCGTACCTTATTGTGTATTCTGTACAAATAAAGAATAATCTGAAGTGGATCGTCTGAATCATATATGTTTCATTAGATATGAGGGCTTTTGAAACAAGGCTCTGAGACTCTGCTTGAGTCCATAAATGGCCTTATGTAGCCTGCATATATACTCCTCAACAGCAAACCCATGTAATTGTTGCATATAGACCTCTTCCTAGAGATCACCATATAAAAATACATTCTTGACATCTCGCTGGAAAAGAGCCTGATCACGCACCACGTCTACAGAGAATAGGATTCGTAGGGTAGAATATCTTGTGACATGAGAGGTGTCGTTATAATCCACACCATAGCTCTACGTAAAGGCTTTAGCAACAAGCCTGGCTTTATATCTATCAATTGTACCATCTGCATGTGCTTCACAGTGGAGATTCATTTGCAACTAACAACAAATGCTCCTTCCGGAGATGTAACAAGTGTCCGTGTTCCACGTGATTGAAGAGCAGCCATCTGCTCCTCCATCGCCAATCGCCACTGACTTTCTTTAACGGCATCTTGATATGTTCATGGGATCTCAATAACAGATAGTCCCAACATAAATTTCCAGTAAGTCATGGACAGTTTATCCAAAGACGCATGTCCTGCTAGCGGGTACTTTGTACATGCTCTTTTCTCTTTCCGTAGTGCAATTGGCCATCCCAAATCATCATCCTATCTGTTGTCATCCTATGGCATTTCATGTTCATCATTCACCCACTAGTACCATCAGTAGAAACCAAGTTCTCAGAATTTACTTGGAGCGTGCTGGATATTGGAAAGGTCGAGGAGCATCGAGCATGGAGGTAGTGTGAGGTGGTGGAAGACCTCCCCAGACTCAAACGGACTTAACCTATCCTGTGTACGTGTAATACATGATAGACTCAAAAAAAGTAACATCATCACTAATAAAATATTTTCGTTGGAGGGTATTGAAGCATCTGTAGCCCTTCTGAGTGCGAGAATAACCCACAAACATACATTTGACAGCTCGAAGTGCAAGCTTGTCACGACCAGGGGATAGAAGATGCATAAAGGCGACACACCCAAAAACTCGTGGGGTAAGAGAAAATAGCTCTTTCTAAGGAAACGCAAGAGAGAAAGGAGCATTTTCATCAAGAATAGTAGAAGGCATACAATTGATCAGATAACATGCAGTCATGACAACATCTCCCTAAAAAGAGTGAGGAGTCCTACTCTGAATAAGAAGAATCCTAGTGATATCTAACAGATGGCGATTCTTGTATTCAACAACACCATTCTGTTGTGATGTATAAGGGCAGGAAGTTCGATGCACAATCCTACGTGAACTAAAAAATAGAGCTAAAATACTTGTACAAAATTCCAAAGCATTATCTAATCGAACATATTTTATTGAAGCTGAGAAAATATTGGATATTTCATGAACAAAGTTTTAAATCATAGTGCTAGCATTAGACTTATTCTTAAGTAAAAAGACCTACAACAACCTGGAGAAAATCATCAACAACCACAAGATAGTACATGTGTCCCTGGTGATTAGGGACACGAATAGGACCCCAAATATCAAAATGAACAAGTTCAAATAAACTCTAACTACTAAGAGTAAGGTGACTTGGAAAACTAGACCAATGATGTTTCCAAGTTAACATGCTCATAATGAAACTCAGACTTAACAGAAACCCATGTAATGAGACGATATATCTTTAATAGTGGAAGGTAATCAAATCGCAAATGTCAAGTGTATGGCAGTTGTGAACCCCCAGAAAGCGAACCATCACCAACATATGGAGTTTGGATCAGTCGGTAAAGGCCTACATACTCACTGTCACATTCAATCACCTTACCCAAGAGTATATCCTGAAAAACAAGGGAAGTGGGGTCAAATATGACATGACAATGTAGGTCTTTTGTAATATGACTTATAGATAATAAATTCATTGAG
This sequence comes from Ottelia alismoides, assembly GCA_037367405.1. Taxonomy (NCBI): domain Eukaryota; kingdom Viridiplantae; phylum Streptophyta; class Magnoliopsida; order Alismatales; family Hydrocharitaceae; genus Ottelia; species Ottelia alismoides. The sequence continues at coordinate 300,066 of JAZKJV010009715.1, forward strand.
AAATCTGGTGTATGAAAAACATTCTGTAACCGCAATGAGGGGGTCAGGAGAACCTCCCCCTGACTTGTGTTGGGGAGCACCCATCAGCAATCACCAAAGACTTACCATTCTGAACAGGACTATATCTACTGAACTGTGAGCAATCTCCACACAGATGGTGTGAGGCACCATAATCCATTATCCATTTTGAAATATCTGGCCTGGATTGACTAGTATATGCATAAGCAATGCATGTGGCACTTGTGGATGCGGAAGAAACAAAGTCTGGTGGACCAAAAGAGGAACTCTGGGAAGCATTTGCAGGTGGCATAATCTCTCAAAGATGTGTAACAAGCTTATCAAAGTGTTGATCTATAGAGCCTTCTGTGTTAGTAGTGTGGAGCCTGCTCAACAACTCATATAGATGGTGGAAACTTGTGCTTGGAATAACGTGTATCATCGGAATGGCCTGATCGATGATAGTAAGGACAAGGTTAGCATGACCGATGAGATTCACGTCCACAAGAGCCACCTCTCCCCCTGAATGGATAAAAACCACCTCTCTTACGGGAGCCATAGCAGTTGAAGTCTGAGTATCAACAGGACTGAGGAGATGTTGAGGCAACTCAACATCCAATATGCCTCCTACATGGAAGGTATAGTAGAATATGTAAGTATCTGAGAACGAGCTGCATCATATTCTGGGTTAAGGGATGCCAGAAACACTGCAGTCATCATTGAATCACAGTATGCCTTCAACTGCCCAGGTGTGGCTATCAATGGTATGTAGCCATGTAGCCTATCAAACATACTTCTGATAGAGGTATACACCGTATGTAGAGGTTGATCGTTCTGTTTGGTTGTGAAGATGTCACTTTGAAGCTGCAAAATCTTTGACTCATTCCTCGCTTGAGAACATAGTAGTAAGGATGTCCCATATAGCCTTCGTAGTCAGTTGGCTCATCCTGTGTAAGGATGTGTTTCTTTCATGGCTTTGCATCAAACTCATGAATTGCATTGCCCATAATTTGTAATTCATGCCATCCATCTTGACAATGGATGCGGGACCCTTGAAAGCACTTGTGGATGTAACATCACTGTGATTTTTTGATATATTGCCTGACGAGGACATGACGAGATCGTACACAGAGGATAAAAATGTGTCTACATGTACATTATGAAGATGATTATGGGTGTAGACTCAATCCACAACCATTCCCTTAATATTTTCTTTCTACACAAGCGTGAGAGGTGACTGTAGTAGTCTGATTTTACTGTTTTAGAGCAAAATTAGATCGTGTAGGGTGCCAAAACCCCACATAAATCGACGAATCAGACCACCTCGAAGCCCTTAGGCAGTCGCCACAAGCAGCAGCCTCCCTTTCCCTTTGTTGATCGACAGCACGTTGGATAGGAGCAATAATCACCAAATCACTCGAATCAGGGGTGCTCCTTTACATTTATATGAGGTGATCACAGGGCAATGGATGACATAGTTTGGCTTAAAGGGCTGAAGGAAACATTCAGTTCTAATCAGTGACTTGTCTTGCACTTGTCAGAAGTAGCAAGTTCACAGAATCATGTGCTCCCATGCATGTGCTATTTTAGCACATCTAAATATTGATGTGGACGAATACATCGGCCCGTAGTACACATGGCAGTACCAACTTCGCATCTATAAGGATGTCTTCTACCACATTGGTGATACGGAAACATGACCAAAATTCACAACAAAGAAATATGATCCAAGGATCGACCCAAATCAAAGCGGATTTACAATGAAATGGATATATGTGAGGATCCCGTCCAGCAGCAGTATGGGACTTGTCGTCAACTTGGTCATAGTCATTGGCATAGTAGTCATACTCCACCAAGTAAAACAAATGTGGTTTGTGTTGGGAAAGTGGCCATAATAAGAGAAAATGTACAAATCATGCAAGTAGAGGTTGTTTACTTATTGTTATTTGTGATCTTTTGTTTATTGTTTCTCTCATCTATTATTAAAGTATTCAATTTACAAAATATTATAGATAGAGCCGGAGCCCATTGATCAATTTGTTCTTCATCTACAACGCTCTCATAGATACGTGAATGTTTGGCATGGAGATGTACGCGGTTATTAAAATTCTACCGTAAATATCTACCATGTTATTTCATTTTGTTATCCGATGCATTTCCTTTCATGAATGCACATTAGGTGGGGAGATGGTCACAATGTCGATGAAGAGATGGCATATTGCACCATGCCCACATTAACGAGCGAATTGTAACCCATGTATATACCATGGGTTTTTTTAGGGTGATGCAATTAAACTTCATATCAATTGATTGGCACTTGGTCACTTCATTGGTGGAGAGATAGTGCTTGAAGACTCATACTTTTCACATGAGCCATGGAGAGATAGCGATCACTTTGCAGGACGTAGCTTACATATTTGGACTGAAGATCGATGGACATCTTGTAATTAGATATACATCATCCCCTAGGCCCTAGCTAGCCAGGACTTTACGAGAGGCTTCTCGGAGTGAGGCCTGAGAAGCCTGACATCGATGGTGTATGTATCCTTGATTTACCTTCTCATACTCAAAGACATGGAGGTATGCGGACAATTTTCCTGGGGGTCTGCTTGCCTGACTTTCCTTTACAGGCAATTGTACATCACATCCAAAGCAGAAGCAATAAGATTTGTGTATCTTACTGCAGTTGTGGGCATTGTTGTAAAAATCGGCCGACAAATCCCAATTAGTCGACTCGGTGGGGTAACCGAGTCGACTAGCCATAGTCGCCCTATAATCGGGTAGACTCGATTACTCACTCGAGTGATCGGTTTAGTCGACCGAGCAAGCGACCGCCTTTTGCATCAAAATTATCAGGACCTTAAAAATCGGTTACTCAAATAAATTGATATGAGGAGTTTCTGTTCGACAGAACCGCTCCTCTCGTTTTTCCTCTCCTGCGCTCCTGACCCCCCCAACCCTATCCTCCCAAATGCGACGCCTCCCGCTCACCGCCTCGTTGCTCCATCGTCGCCTCGCCACCTCGCCACTACTTCGTCACCGCCTAGTTATTGCCCCATCGTTGCCTCGACGTCAGCAACATCATCGCTCGCCGCCAAGGACCCATATTAGTGTTTTTATTTTTATTTCTTCGCTTTTTTCTTTTTATAACTTTATTATATGAATAGAACATGCACTAGACCCTATCATTTAGGTTGTATGTTGGCATAGCATACTTTATTATAATTGCATCATTAGAATCCTAATCATTATATAAACTTGTATGTTGGCATACCCTAATATTTTTTTCTTTTTTCAACTTTATTATATGATTTGAACATTGTATGTTGGCATTTAGGTTAACTTAGACATTTTTATATGATTGACATCGGTTAGCTTATATGTTCAATTTGTTCAACTTAGAAATTCTTATATGGTTGTCATCGGTCTGTTTATTATTTAATCTCTTCATTCAACTTAGTGATTTTCTTAGTTAATTAGAAGGTTCAACTTGTGAGTTTAGTTAGCTTTGTGTTTGTTGATTGCCTAAATTGTGAGTTATTGACTATGTAGTTGGCTACACCTCCAGCAAACGTCGCTTGCGGCAGTGACTCATCTTTTTATGTGCCGTCGGGATCAACTGATCCTGCATGGCAACACAATTACCTTGCAAACTGTACGGATTCAAATACGGTCACTTGCAGATTGTGCAAGAAGATTGTCAAGGGCGGTGCGTATAGGTTTAAACAACATCTCTAACACATCAAAGAGGGAATGTAGCTGCATGTCCCAAGGTGGATGAAAAAACGAAGAAGATGATTGCGTACGTTGATGATGTTGCCAAGAAGAAGTCTCAAAAAGCCGCTGATGTTCATGAGATGAGGGAGGAAGTTGATATCACTGGAGATGTAGACTCGACGAAGAGATCGCGAGTCTCTGAATCCTTGGAGCAGACTGTCGCAGTAGAAGGGTCATCGCGTCAGATGACCATCAAGGATGCATTCTCCAAGGATCATCGTGATAGGGTTACATCGTACATATCCAAATGGGCATATACATTGGTGATTTTGTTTAATGCATTGACGATGAAAAACTTATTGCAGATGGTGGAGGTGATTGGGAAGTACGAGCCTATACTAAAGCCTTCCACGAGGTATGAGCTTAGTGGTCTGTTTCTGAAGAAGACAGTGAAGAAGATTCATGATGTTGCAATGTCATCGTGATTCGTAGATGTCGACAGAATGTTCTTTGATGACTGATGCGTGGACAGACAAGCGAGGAAGGAGCATCATCAATTTTTGTGTCAATTGCACCTAGGGAACTTCATTTTTGAAGCTCATAGATGTCTCAGATGAGGCTCACACTGCGGAATGCATCTACAAATTGGTGGAGAAGTGCCTAAATGAAGTGAGAGTGGATAAAGTGGTTCAGATTGTGGCGGATAATCCACCCACCAATGTACCAGCATGAAGATTGTTGATCACCAAATATTCGCGGATTTGGTGGACTCTGTGTGTGGCGCACTCCATTGATCTTGCTTTGGAGGAGATAAGCAAAGATATAAAGGTGAAGAGTGCAATCACAAAGACGAAGAGGCTTACGATGCCCATCTACTCTCACACCAAAACTCTAAGCTTGATGCGCAAGTTCACCAGCAAGAGGGGCATTGCAAGGCCCGGTCAAACAAGATTTGCATCCACTTTTCTCACTCTTGAGAGCCTAAATAAGAAGAAAGACAAGCTAAGATTGATGTTTTCCTCAGAAGAGTAGAGAAACTGCAAGTGGTATAAGACCAAGAAGGGAGAATCAACGAGTTCTATTGTATTCAGCCCTAAATTTTGGAACCATACAGCACATGCTATCAGAGTTTTCACTCTAGTGGTTCATTTATTGTGTGTGGTTGATGCAAATCGACGCCCATCAATGGGTTTTGTCTACAGAGAGCTTGAAGAGGCCAAGCGGAAAATAATTGCAGCATTCAATGGTGTGGAGTCGTCTAATAATTTTTTGTGGATGTTGTTACCTCCAAGACCAAAAAGAGGATCAATACTCCATTACATCTAGCAGCTTATTACTTGAACCCATTTTTCTTGTACATTGAATCTCATTGTGATCCAGATATTGTGGTGAGGAGAGGGAGTGAATGGAAAAATTTTATCCGGATTTGGATATACAAGATGCAATTACCAAGGATGAGCTTCCGGCATATAGACTTGGTCTTGGTGATTTTGGCAAGCCTGATGGCAATTTTGATCCAGGTATTCCAGTCATTGTTTTCTATTATTGTTAATCATCTATTTTATTATGTTGACCAATTCTCTATTTTAATAAATAATTGATGGTATAATCGTGGAGATGACATGCCCCATTTGAAAGCTATGGCTATCAAAATCTTGATCTTGACGCCTTCATCATCGGGATGCGAGCGTAATCGGAGTACATTTGACTCGGTAATGACTCCACTCTACCCACCTAATTCGATTAATAATAGCAAAATTTAAATTAATAAATGATATAAATTTAAATTTTTTTGTGATTCATACCAAGAAGAGAAACAGGTTGGAGATGAAGAAGCTGAACGATCTTGTGTATGTGCATTTCAATTTCAACCTGCAAGAACGTCGAGTTGAGAAAGAGATCCTCTCATCTCGTGATCGTGCACACATGGCTGAATGGACCGAAGATGTTGATGCTCATGATGAGGAGGTTTTTCTAGGTTCCGGACTGACATGGGGTATTATAGCACATGCTAGTGGTGCCGAAGAGAATTTGGAACCAAGAAGGAGCCAACGAGGTGAACGTGGAAAGGGAACTTCATCGTCAAGCTGCAATGATACGCCGATGAATGAGGAGGAGCTACATCTTGAGGATATAGAAGAAGATGGTGATGATCAATAAGAAGAGATGAACTTGGATAATGACATTAAGGCTCCGTTTGATTGCAGGGTTGGGCAGGGTTGGGTTGGCCCAACCCGGGGTACCCCTCCTTCCAACCCTCCCAATCCTCCTCACAGTTTACTATTCACAGGGGTACCCCAACCCAACACAACCCTGCCCAACCCTGCAACCAAACGAACCCTAAGGATAGAATCCAACGACTTGTTACTTTTTGCTTGTATTATTTTTTGGGCAAGTTGTAAATATTTTTTATTTTTGAACATCTACTTGTAGCCTTGTACTATATACCAAACATTTTGTTCTTAACTTATTTCTTTTTTCATTCTCTTGCTATATTTTTTAAGCTCTTAAAAATATTCAAACTGCTAAATATATGAATATATATGTTATAAAAATTGGGTTATATATTCAAAATAAGAAAAAAATTTCCAAATCAACTTTGCTCGACTAAATCCAATTACTCTCCCGACTACCAATTAATCCTTAGTCAGTGACCCTGTCGATCGAGTATCGACTGCCGACTTCTGCAACCTTTGTTGTTGGCATGGGAATATTTTCCCACATAACACCAATTGTACACCAGAGGCCCAATTGGCAGAGGAACCCCTTAGAATGTCGTTAGCGGGCAAATTTTGAGGTCACTACTGAGCCGACACACATGGTACGACAATATCGTGATGCATTTGATCTTCAGACAGCGTCACAGGCATAGAACTAAATCTACCATGTTGTCACACTACAAGTAGTTATACTTGATTTTAATATAATTCTGTTTATTTTCTTAGGTTGTTTGGATGCTTTACACACCAGATGTGATGTAAATACTTCCTCTATACTACTTAGACGCAAGATCTGCATGTTGCAAGAGTACCACTCATCCATTTTTGTTTGTTGAATTATATACTACAGATCATGTCTTGCAACAATTTGGAGCAATTCAGTGGATCCAGGATCTGTCCAACACGTGCACAAAGCTCTACTCGATAGATCTTCGAGGGACGATCAACGTTGATTGGATCCAATTCCATGCCAACTTCTTGAGGATGTGGGAGAATAGGAAGGATTATATTGTGGAGACGGTCCTTATAGTGCCAGTAGAAGATAAAGTAACAAATGATACATGAGTTGGTATAGTTGTATCACCCGACGGTTCATTAATAGATACGAGTACATAATGGACTTTGTTGTAACACTTATAGTATCCTTGCATTTTCAACATATCAAAAATATGACTCCGGTCTTTCTCCTTTTCATGTATCAAAGTTTACGGAGATCCATTTGGCGAGGGATGACCTAGATCGTGTGGACTTTTTGGCGGTTGATTTTGAGGGTCAACTAGTAGAAGCCAACAAGGGATAGTTTAGAGATGGCCCAAATGATGATGAAGAGGCTAGAGGAAATAAAGAAGGGAAGTCCGCAAAACCAACTCCTACTAAGCGAGGTTGAGGACGAGGACATAGGTGAGGATATGATGGTGCAAGAGTTGGAGAAGGTCGGCGACAGCATGTCCAATCATCGGGTGGTGATCATGGTTCGAAAAAACGCGCCTCGAGGCGCACGAGGCGTACGCCTCGAGGCGAGGCGGTCGGAAAACGCCTCTGAACGACCGCCTCGACTGGATCCTAAGAGGCGGTCGCCTCAGTTGGTCGAGGCGGTCGAGGCGCTCACCGAGGCGTTTTCTTTTTCAAATTATTTTTTTTATGTTAATTAAATTATCCTATTAGCAATTTCAGATGTTTATAAAGATGTAGTTGTTTAGGATATAATATATAAGATGAATGCTTAAATTTGGCCACTTTCATGTTCATATTTACTATTAAACATATTCAATCATGTTAAGAAACTCTTAAATTATGCCCTTAAATATACGAATCCACAAGTATCATAAAAAAAATTACTCGTAAAATTATTTTTAAGGAGTTTTCAAACAATGAGTTATGTAATATACCAAGAAGGTCAAACAAGATATAATTCAAGGGGAGTTTATGTACTACTCCCATTGAAACAAATCAATATATCCGAATAGAAATAAAATCCTTAATAAAAAATTTCGCCGGGGGCACTGCCCCCACACCCCCGCAGGGGGGAGCGCACCTGCTCCCCCCTTAGACCCCCCCCCCAGGCTCGTTGACCGGGCAACGAGACCCCCGCCTTGTTGGGGTATGGTATGGCAGGAAGGGGAGCATACGACGGTTCTTCAACTTAGGTTAGATGGTTACAATTTAGGGGAATATCAACAGATTTAATCTATAACTGGATGGAAAATTAGTAAAAAGACATATACACTTGTATATCTTTTCTTTCAATGTTCCTATCTTTGTAATTGCATCATATATTATAGTAATTTATATCATATGTTAGTTAGAATATATATATAATTTCATTAGTATATATTTTGTTGTAGTTTTTATAGGTTTTCTCCTTGTAAACTGAGGCTTACGCCTCGACCGCCTCGAGGCTACGCCTCGCCTCGATTCCAGGGAAACCGCCTCGTTTCGTTTTTAGTTTTTTCAAACCTTGGTGGTGATGATTTTCAAACTCCTTGTTAGGCTCATTGCACCTCTGGTACCCCGTCCACACCAACAGCCCCGGTGAAAGAGAGGGGTCCTACTGATGCCGGTCCTTCACATTGTTCCCCGTTGTTGGCACTTCATATGGACGTCGTTGAAGTTATCGGTGGATCTTGGATTTCAGAGATAAACCAAGCTAGCCAGATCTTGCCTACAACCCAACTACATCGAGGCGGCTCCACAAGAACCCGAGAAAGGCTACCAAAGCTTAGATTTTTTCATATAAGGAAACGTGTGTGATGTACTTGTTTTATATAATTCTATATATCACAATCATGGTTTAAAAAACGCACCTCGAGGCACACGAGGCGCACACCTCAAGGCGAGATGGCACAAAAATGCCTCTGAATGACCATCTCATCTGGCTTCCAGAGGTGATCGCCTCAGCTGCTTAAGGCGTTCGAGGTGGAGGCGAGGTGGTTTTTTATTTTCTTAGTATTTTTATGTAATCATTTATCCTATTAGCAGTTTTAGGTGTTTATAAAGGGTTAGTTGTTTAGTATATAATTATACAAGATGGATGCTTAAATTTACCCACTTTCGTGTTCATATATACCATTGAATTTATCCATATGTCAGTAAACTCTTACCATTATATCCATACATACGAATCCGCAAATATTATAGAAAATTATTCTTAAACTTATTTTTTAAGGAGTGATCACATGATGAGCTACATAATATACATAGAAGGACAAACGTGATATAATTTAAGGGGAATTTATATACTACTCCCATACAAAAAGATCCATATATCCGAGTAGAAATAAAATCCTTAATAAAAAATTTCGTCGGAAGTGCCACCCCCCATACCCCCATAGGAAGGAGTGGACATGCTCCCCCCCCCCCCAGACCCCCCCAAGCTCGTTGATCGGACAATGAGACCTCCATCTTGTTGGGGTATGGTATGGCAAGAGGGGGTTCATACAAGTGTTCTTCAACCAGGATTAGATGGTTAGAATTAAGGGGAGTATCAACAGACTCATTCTTTGATTTGATGGAAATTCAGTAAAAAAGCATATGCATTTGTATGTCTTTTCTTTCGATCCTATCTTTATAATTCCATCATATATTATAGTGATATATATCATATGTTAGTCAGAAAATATGTAATTCCATTAGTATATATTTTATTGTAGTTTTTATAGGTAATTATCCTTATAAACTGAGGCTTACGCATCGACTTCCTCGAGGCTACGCCTCTCCTTGATTTTAGGAAAACTGTCTCATTTCGTTTTTAGTTTTTTCAAATCTTGATCACAATGTATATTAAATGAACAATTTCTTGTTATATTATGGGTCTATGTAGTTCCACGTATCCAGAGTCCAGACCGAATCAGGGAGAAATAATTTGATTTATAAGTCTTTCTGCAATCAAATTTCTTGTGTGATATTTTCACTCAAGATAGAAACTCCATAAAGTATATGATGTGAATTGAAATCAACTCAAAGGGAATAGAAATATCTTAATTGAGTGGAAGAAGATCCTAGAGGATGAAGTTTAACAAATTATTATATTAATCATGTGAGAACGAGCCTCTTCACTCTCCTTTTAGCTTGTAAGGGGTTAATAAATTATTACATTGATCATGGCCGATGAAATTGGATCTTCTTTTAAGTTCAATTGGAATGTTGCAGCTCCCTAAAAAAGGAAGCTGCTTGGTTAAGGAGTAGAGAAAGCCGTGACTTCAAATCATTGTTTAAAAGTCGTGACTTCAAACCACAACTCCCTACTAAAAGAGCTGTGACTTGATGTCGCAGCTTCTTTGCAGTACTTAACAAAATAACAAAATATATGCTCATCTCGAGGTCACGTGAAATAACTTTGCACGAGAATCGCCCAAACAATTTTCCTCCTTCCTAAGGTCACTCTTCCATTTGAGGGAGACGTTTTCGAAGTTAAAGCTAAAAACCAAAAAAGTGAAAATAGAGCATGAAAAGACCTCGATGGCGCATGGGATCTTGAGGTGATTGCAGCAGTCGTTGATCTCAAGGCAGGTGGGGTTCTCGCAGGCCTTGGCGATGCCGATGCGTCGACCCTCGGCCGTCGTCTTCTTGGAGTTGATGTAAACGGGGTATATGATGTTCCACTTCTTCACGTTCAGGATCTGCTGCGATGCCGATGCCATTCTCTCTGATCTTTCCTTCGTGTCGTCAAAACCTGAAATTTGGGGAGATTACGAGAGCACAGCAACATTAATTACTCCGAGAGCAAGAAAAGGCCAAAATAAATTGGAAACGCTAAAACCACGAAATAGGGGGAGAGAGAGAGAAATAGAGAGAATGGGGAAGATCCACCTCACCTCCGCTCGTCGCCACTCGCCGGACCTATCTTATTCTCCACTCGCCGGAACGTAGAAATGGTTGACCTCTCCTTTCGCTGCAACTGCTGACGACAACGAAGGGGAAGGCCGGAAAGGAAATGGCCGCCGGGTGGAGAACTCTCATCCGGACCAAGATACGGATCCTGACCCAGAAAGGGTGAAAACGGACCCAATACATGTTCACGTGCGGGCTTGAGTTATAGGGGTGTCTAAGAAAACTCGGTACCCAACTTGTTAATAGCTCATGGACATGACTATTAAGCTTAATGAAATAAGCTTAATGATTTAAACTTGAGTCATAATTTCAATGGTAATCATTACATTCAAGTTCAATTTGAATATTGTTCAATTCAGGTAATTTGGCCTAACAAATATGTATATAGGATAATTTAGATATATATTCTTTATCATCATGGTTTCAAATATCGTTGTATATCATCAATATGTAGGTATCGGTTGGAAGATGGTATCGATATTGAGTCCTTTTATCATTTTTCAGGATATCATCGATATTGGATCGATATATCGGGTATCGGTGATATAGCACTGATAGATGGAATATGTCAACAGTGAAATCCACTTAAGTGGTCGATATGAGTCAAATTTGAGCGATTCCGCTCCCACTTTGCCCAAAATCTACAACTCTCTCATCTCCGATGTTCTCCAAAGCCTTGTCATACTTCTTTGAGGTAAAATACTAGATCTTCTCAATTTTTTATGATGATTGAGTGAGATTCTTTTAAGGATTTTGTTCCTATTGGTTAGCTATTGCGCGTTCTTAGGGGTTTTTTTGTACAATTTGGATTATTTAGTGAGATATAGGGAGAATTATTTTGGAGTTTTTGAATTTTGTTGTGAAATCAAGATAATTTTTGAAAGAAGACACTCGGATCTTATGTTCTAGTCAAAGAAAACAAGATTTTAAGAAACTTTTATATTGATTAAAAGTTAATAATTTGTTAATTCTATGAACTAAACATTAGAACTATAATTTATTTTCGTATTTTGTGTCTCATGCATGATTTTTCATGAAACTAGTCGTCTCAACTTTAGATCTAAAATGTTTTGTTAGAAATCAAAACATTGAAATCTAGATATTATTCTAAAAATTAAATATTCAAAACTTTATGTATATTAAGCTTGTTAAAAATAATAAATATGATAAATCCAAAAATAAAATTAAAATAAGTGGGAAATAATTTATTATTCTCATCATGTCTCACAAAATGTTTGTTGCATACTTCCTTCGCATGTTTCAACAATCAACATCATGGGTTCAACACTCTGATTCGAGATCTAATTATTATGATGATCAAAAAGATGGTGGAGAGATTGGTTGGAGGTATATCACTACTTCAGATGGTAGCAAATCGAAACCACGATAAATTTTATATGGGAAGAAGTTGGGAGAAGGGGGATTACGAGGATGAAGCACCATCTTGTTGGCAACAATAATGATGTTGACAAGTGCACAAAGATGTGGCGGGCTTGGTGAAGACTAACTTGGGAGGGAAAAAGGACAAAGATATAGAGAGGTAGAGAAGAGATGAACAATTCAAGAAATTCATATTCGAGAAAGAGTTCAATGTCCTCTCTGATTCTGATGACGATGACTTTGCTACACCATTGATATTCATACTACAACCGAGAGGAGGGCATACAGAAGCGCAACACAAGAATCTTTGAGGAGTGTGTTCGAGAGGTGAGAACTCGATGGTTGATGAATACCCATTCATGCAACTTTACTCCTTCATTTTGTCTTTAAAACCCTAGCCAAATGCATGTAAATACAACTAACTTGTACAAATTAACTCACTAACTATTATTTTTAAATAATGATTAAATACACGTATTTAAATACAAAACAAATGAATAAAGAAAAGAAAAGAAAAATATAGAAAGTATTGTAAATACTGACTGATTCTAAACCCCGAGACTAAGTCAACATTGACTTGGTAGACAAAGAATAACGTAGGGAAAATAAAAGCAAGTCAATACAAATAATTTGACATAGATACCTTGAATAAGTGACCAATACACTACACATATAGTTGAATCTTACACTAATTTATACACATTCATGCATACCTCAAATAAAGATTTTTCTACACAAAATGTGTACATAATAATATATAGAAAAATAGAAAAATACATGTACATAAAAATAACACACCATGTAACTGGGACACACAGATCAAAAAGTTGCAAACAAAATTTCATTGATCTATATCTGCTTCATATGAAATCAAAATTGACCAAACTCACTTTATTATAATCTAAATTAAATTATCTATATAAATAAGGTGGTTTAATTAAAATTAGAGTTAAGATACAAAAGTTGATTTTTTGGGTCCCATTCACTACAGGAAATGGCGCCTTTCAGGATGAGAACAAGCATCGGTCAGGAAACGATAGTCCACTTTACTTACTATTGGGGACGATAGTCCAACAACTATCTCTTATATACTCATTCTAGATGATGGATCACGAGTCATCGTCTCCTTCAGTCATGAAGCATAGGGGATGATCGCCTACGACCGTCTCCTCTACCCTCGCCCCCCTCTTTAACATAATTTCATGCACTAGGAAGGCCTACGGGAACTGTTCTAACCGTCCCCAATATGTATCTGTCAACATCGCTTATGGGGATAGGACCTGAGGGGACGGTCACCTGGGATCGTCCCCTCCGCATCTCTCCCCTCACTAGTGTAATTTCAAGCACTTTGGAGGGCGAAGGGAACGGTTCTGGTCGTCCCCAATACTCTTCTGTCCTCACTGGCATAATTTAGGCACTTGGGAGGCCTAAGGGGACAGTTCTGACCGTCCCCATTACGCGTCTGTCAGCGTCGCTTATGGGGCTAGGGTCTTAGGGGGCAGTCACCAAGGGCCATCCCCTCTGTCATCACTCCCTCACTAGCACAATTTCAAATACGTTGGAGGCCTAAGGGGACGGTTCCGATCATCCCTACTACACTTTTTCCAACATCCCTTATGGGGATATGGCTTTAGGAGACGGTCTCCAGCGATCGTCCCCTTGGTCCTCGCCCCCTCACTGGCATAATTTCAAGCACTTCGGATGTCAAAGAGGATGGTTCCGATCATCCCAATACGGTTCTACTAGCGTCGCTTATATATAACCGTAGGGGATGGTTGCAAGGACTATAAAGGATGGTCCCAACCGTCTCCTATGGTGTAGTGGAGATATTTTCACTTAAAGTCATCATCAGGGATGGTTATAATGACCGTCCTCGATGGTCAGGTCAAAGAAAACCCCACCCTGCCTCATTTCTTTTCATTATTCCCTAAATCCCCTTATTCAGCCCTCATCGCCCCTCACAGACGCCTAGCCTCATGTGGTCTCTAGACTCCTTCCTCTTGTTTCTGTGGTGATGTTGATGCTTCTTTATCTCCATTCACGTCTATTTGCTCCGTGATGTATCTATTTTGACCTACTTATTTTTAATACTTACTTGTGGCATATAACTTATTAATACATTGTATTCCTTGTGTAATACATTACAGTTTGCTATGGATTGTGTAATAATATTAACTTAGTGTATATTTGAGATAGTTATGGATTGTGTATAATATATTGTGATATAATAGTTTAGTGTACACCCATGGATTGTGCTATGGATTGTGTATAGTACAGTATGTTGTGGATAGTTTAGTTTATACCGATCTAATACATTTTGATATCATATGACAATACAATGTAACCTTAAAGTTTAAATATAACATGTTCTAAGACTAAAATCGAGTGTTCTCTTAAGTAAAATGGATGAGATGAATGGATAAGAGGTATGGTGATTTTAAAAAATATAAGAAAGGAGTACTGAAGTTTTTAGATTGGACATTTCAATTGGAAAATATTAATAAAAGATTAGAAGGTGACAAAATTTATTGTCCTTGTATGAGATATTAGAATCTCAAATGTGACGATAGAGAAGAAGTTTATAATCATCTCGCACTCAATGGATTTTGGTTACATTACTCTACTTGGACTGAACATGGAGGTAAAAGCATGTGTTTCACATGATTTGAACGAAATGATGAAGGTGAAGTCGAAGTCGAAGATGATTCCTGATTGTGGGTCTTTCAATCATTTGGCAGGCATATATTTAACGGTATCCATTTTGTAATATCTGATGAGTATACATATCTCATACACTATTATATTTTGATGCAGTTATCTATGATTAATGAGTTTTATAGGAGTACAATTCATTATTTACTGAATGTCATATTAAATGTCACTTCATCAATTGGTTCAGTGCACTTAAACCTTGATTTTCTTGGATGCATACAATAGTCAAATTTTGTTTCATACAATGGATATATTGTAAATGGTTACGGATGTAGAACAAAATCCGCTGATAAGATGAAATCGATGCAAATGTTCGATGTTTATAGTGAAAACCTGATTTAGATGGCTACTATGGGGAAATACTTGATATTATGGAGATCAACTTTACACATGAATGTTAATGTGTCCTTTTTAAGTGTAATTGATTCGATGTTGATCGCGAGGGTATAGGATATCAAAAAGACCGAAATGAGATTTTTTTCTTTAAAACAGTCAGGGACGTTCCAAATAAATGAACCTTTCACAATTGCTAGTCAGGTAGAACATGTGTTCTACATTCCAGATAACTCCAGCGATGGATGGATTATACCCGTGAGGACAATACCAAGAGACTTCTTTGATGTTAACGATGATGATGAATTATTAAATATAAATGAAACATATCAAACTGAGATCTAAGAACACACATCCGATGTTGAAAATTTTGCGATAGCGTTCTAAATGCTTAAAGTGTAAGCTCATCAATATTTTTTCCCAAATTTATTTGATGTTATATTTGATATATTAAATTCTTATTAATATATCAATGTTTAATGTTATATGAGTGCTTCATCGTATATATTTTTTCATTACTTATGCAGATATGCATGCACGCCCTAGACACATTCAGGATGCACCGCATGCATCCCGTGCAAGTAGTGACTCCTCCGATCTTTTAGGTTCAGGGGACTCTTGTTGGACATGCAATCCCATGGTCAGTCATTACGTAATAAACATTATTAGAATTATCATCCTCTGATCTGAAATGAAGAATAACTAATTTGCATAATAGGTCCCTTAGTACAATTAAGGTTATGAACCATGGCTATCTTAATGATCATACAGTTGTTGATTCAAATGTTGAATCATAGAGGATGGTACTTGGATGATTCTAAAGATTTCGAATGAGAACTCATCAAGCACCGGCATGTAATTGTTAAGAGAGGATCTTCAACCTGAGAAGAAGATGGAAATTCTTCTCTAAATGTTGATATCTAACCAACCTCTTGATACATGTCCTCTTTATAGGAATAGAGATTCGGAGGTTTTAGATAAGTTAGGTCATAGAGTTGACTTAATGATATCAAGATAGCCAATACCTATGCCGTATGCTATCATGATATAGGCACCCATCCTCTGATTGGAGACAGATGTGTTACTATATGTTTGAGTATGTACATTTGGCAAACTGATAGGTTGATGATCTAATCAAGGTCTATACATCGTGAGACGGTGTTCATAAAAGGGCATATGAGTAATACAATCTCTCAAAGGGATCATACATGTTCAATTACTGGATTGGAAGACATGAGCTCGCTCATGAGATATTGGGATCAAATTCTGTATACGGTCATCTCGTTTTGAAGCTTGACTGAATTTGTTGGTTTGATATATGCTTTTTGGAAAAGTATATGATTGATGAATCCGCGATTCGTCATCTCAATATCTTGATCTTAGCAAAATCCCTGAGCAAAGTCTCAAATAAATATACATAAAATCAAGAAATTAACAAAATGACTCATGTAAATAAAAACACACTAATTAATGTATATTAGAGTGTACAAAATAAATTAATAATAAAAAGCTACAAAAATAAAGGAGTTTTTCACCTATGAATAGCCCAAAACTTCATGTATTTTTAATAATTTCATATCAACTCCTTTTTAGCTAATTCTTTCTCTAACTTGTTCCTAAAAATGTATATAAAAATACAAAAATATAAAACAAATTTCACCTCAAATAAATGCTCCTAGATCTAAAAGAGAAAAAGCCGTAAAGTCCAACTTTCATGCCAAATTCCCGCTCCGTATGAACTCCAAATTCACCAAATTCACTTTTAAAGTAGAAAATTATCTATCCAACGGAAGTGGTTTCATTAAAATCGGAGCTCATTTGCAGAAGTTAGGTTTTGGGACCTAGATGTACATTGTATATTATGTATATATTCATTCTTTTTTCATTTTTATTTTATCTTTCTCAATTACTTAAAAATCCAAAAAATTCATCGTTGTATTGTATTTTAATTCTAGTATTTATCATATTTTTTTGCTATAAATATCTCTTATTAAAAAGATAAAAAAATACATATTAGAAAAGCAAACAAAAAAATGTACATGTTGTACTATTTTTTTTCCTTCTTTATATTTTGTTGTATTTTAGTAGCCTACTTTATATCATTATTTATTTTATTATTTAATTCTCTTTTTCTACAATAACCACCATTCAACTCCATCATTCCACCATCTTTTCTAACTTCTAATTCAACTCCACCATCTTAATAACCTCCATTCTACTCCACCTCCATTCTAACCTCCATTTTCTTTCTCTTTATATACATTCCATCCTCCTCATTTTGCACTTGATCCATCTTTATGTGAGGAGTGCCTACTTTCTAGAGTTGAATCGGTGACAGTGATGCAACCGCGGTCGAGCGACGACAACCCTCTCTCCGATGAGATCCGTTGGCTTTTTGGTCAACATCGCAGCCGCATCCGCGCGCTGCTCGAGCTCATCGCTCGCCGGTGATTCGAGCGAGGACTGTGCTCTCGTGAGCGTATCATAGGCGGTCTGCTTCCATTGTAGGTAGTTTGTCGTTTCATTATTTACATCGTTTTTATTTTTGCATTTTTTTAGCACATCATATCACCATCCACCCTCCATTTGTTTAAATTTATCACATCATCACCATCACCACACATTCAAAAAATTTTCCACCAATCTATCCCCTCATCTTTTTATTTGCATTTCCTGTATTAAAAAAATTAAAAAATCTAAAAATCTAAAACAAAAAATATCACAGCACAAAAAAATTCAAAAGCCGCGACCCCCCCGGCTACTCCCTCGCGTGGCCGTGACCTGCGCCACGTCACCACCTCTCCCCCCCCCGTCGCCACTCTCCAGCCACAGCCCAGCCCCGCCCCTCCGCCGTCCAAGCCGACCTTCACCGCCCCCTCCATGTCTCCTCTGCTACGGCTGCGTGCGCGGCGCCGCCGACTTCCTTGTCATCGCCGTGCGCGGGCGGTTCGCCGCCGACCCCATCCCCCTTCGCACGCGGCCGCACCGCCGATGCCGACCCCCTTCGGCCCATCTACGCAAGGAAGAAGAAGAAAGGTTTCTTTTGTGTATATTTTTTATTTCGTGAAAATTGCATCCTTTTCTTTCGATGTTTTTGTAATTACAAAACAACCCATGTGCTCATTTTGTTTTGTTTAACTGTATTCATGTTTTGCATTGATAATCCTTTGATTATGTATTAATTTGGACACTCTTCACAGAGATCTTCTCTCGGTTCTGATTGATTCATTAAGTATAGTTACTACGACGTGCCCAAATTATACATCGTATTCAACAACTCGTCAGTTAGCGTCGTTGTCGGTGGGGGGGGGGGGCAAACGACTTAGATTTCTACTTACTCTAATAGTCTGACCACCGAGCCACTTGTAATTAATCTATTCTTCCTCTCAATTATTCCTTTTCATATTCTTGTATATATTTTGTTTTTATCTCTCTAATATAAATCTCATTTTCCTTGCGAGGGTCCGGTGGACTTGGAGTGCATCGGAGGTCGACGGATGTGACGCGCGCCGACTGTTGAAGATCAAGGAGAATTTATTAATTTTGAGATAATTTTTTGTAATTATTGTGTTGTAATAATTTAGTTAACTTACTCCTTTACAGCGGCTCTTGTTTGAGAGATCGTGCATGTAAAAGTGATCTGGACATTATTTGTGGTGTGTTGAGACATGTTTCACTCTCCGGTGAGGGTGGGGCTCGACTTGAGTGGCGAATTAAGGATTAGGAACACGATAGTATATAATCAAATTTGTTTGTGCCCTTTGTAATTTAGACCACACATATCTTAGAAGATTCACATATCTTATAAGATTCATAATGAGATGCACATAGACATGTACTACTTAGCACAAATTAAATTAATTCTTCCCCGTTAATAGTATACTGCTTAGGTGCGATTTTCTCAATCTGCATGCATTTAGTGTAAAATTTATAAATTCAGTTTTACATAATGCATGGAGAGTGCTGAGATTCACTGTAAGTATACCTTCTTCTGAGCATGCATCATAGTTTCTCGATTGCATTCTGATTTCCTATTCCCCTCTTGTTTTATAACTTAAGGTCAAAAAGGAAATTGGGACTGATGGTAGACGTGTTTGTGTGTTCAGATAAAATTCAAGTGATAACCTAACTCTAAAATTGGGACTGAATTGAGCAGGTCGATTAAAAAAATTGGAATAAAAAGAACCTTGTTTGCGAGTGCATAAAGTCCTCATTGTTTGATTTACTTGCAAGTGAGAGAGAGACGACCCTAGGATAGAGCCAAGCCAGGATTTCTTACATACTACTGGTTCTTTATTTTTAGGCGATTAGCTACTTTTCAGTGAGGAATACGGGTAGCCGTATTTATACGGTCCGGACTTCCTTAGCAGAGTGGGAGGTTTAGAGGGCACCTTAGTCCTCAAGGAACGGGTAGTCGTATTTCTGGGTCCGTACTTACTCATATACTGGTTGAAAGTAGGTCCAACTAGTCGTAAGAACCGGGCCAGTCTGTAGGAAAATACGGGCACCTAACAGCTCGTTAATCTTTCCAAGATTGTATTTATCACCAACTAAAATTGACAAGATAATTCGGCCGAACTCTTACAGCCATCACGTGTTGAGTTGGTTAAATTGAGGGTTTGAATTGCGTTTGTATTCTTTGAGTTTACTCTGCACATTTACGTGCATTGTAGAACTAGCACCTCATTGAATATCGTGTTCTAATCGGTTCTTTTGACATCAAAGATGACTAATTGGGGGGATATTTATTCAGACTTTGCGAATCTCTCGTTGAACCCTTCAAGAAGTACGTCTTCAAAGGTCCGAGCGCAACTTGGACCAACCTGGACTCATGACCCTCTTGAGCCCAGGTTCATCCACTCTCGGTATGGTTACTCTCAAACCATCCCCTTTCTCTCTTCCCACCTCACCGAGGAAGACCTTTGCCTCGGTGAGAATATCTTGATTCATAAATCTTCTTCTAATCAAGAACACATTGTTGATTCAGGCCATAAAGAAGATTCAAGTAAAATGCCTCCAAAGAAGAAAGAAGAGGAAGAAGAACACCCCGAAGACTCAATGAGAATGGTACTAGCCAGATTAGCTGAATCTGAGCAGCAATCGTACTTCTCAGAGCTCAGTTAGGACAGCTCAATGTTGGGGTCGAACCACCAATGGATGCGGCGTACAACCCCGGATAATACAGAATTCGGAACTACTTAAGTCTGGCTGAACCCATTGTTAGTTTTGAGTTGAAGCCGCATTTTCTGAACATGCTGCCATACTTTGATGGGAATGCTTCTGAGGAGCCATATGCATTCTTAAGGGACTTCGAGCTCGTCTGCACTAACCTTAGACATCCTAATGTTAGACAGGATTATATTAGGCTCATAGCCCTTCCATTTGCCTTGGGTGGAAAAGCCGATTACTGTGTGAAAAATCATGGAATTACCATCACCACTTATGCCCAGCTCAAGGACCTATTCCTGAAGAAGTTCTACCTGTTGAGTAGAACTAACATGATGAGGATGCCTATTATGAGTTTTTCCCAATTACCCCAAGAAGCCTTCTGTGATGCTTAGGAAAGATTCAAGGACATCCTACAGAAGTGTCCCTGTCATGGTCTAGATGACAATATCTTGGTCCAGTCATTCTTCACTGGTCTCAACCCTGAGATGCAGGGTTTAGTGAGCACTGCCTGTGGAGGCAGCTATACATCACGAGGATCGGATACCGTCTGGAAGGTATTCGAGCAGATGGCTGAGACTAGTCGCTCACAGATGGCAAACAAGGCCTATACACCGTCTCCCAGTTCACTCTCATTTGGAGGGGGAAAATTAGTTGCAGTCGATCTCTCTCAGGACTTGATCCCGAGCATGGGACTCCTTGCAGACAAGCTTACTGTAGTCGAGAGGATTGACAGGAGAATTGATTAATTGGACAGGAGCGTCTCCAAGATTCCAAAACAAATGGAGGAGTTGATTGATAGGTTATCTAAGATAAGGATACCCGCCGTGACTGCACCCGCTGCTCCTGTTTACCGAGTTCACCATGTTCAGGAGCAGTTGGTGTCAGGGCAACCCCACCTGTGGGAGCAGGACCAATCCTATGCCCACTCTTTCCAGCAGCCACCACCATTAGCAGAGACAGTTCAGGAGGAGCCTCCACTGGTTTGGGAGGTGAACGGAGTATTATATACTCAGGACCCTGCCAGGTAGGGAAGTACGGGAGACCGACAGACCTATCAACGTCCCCCGACCTTTCACAACACCGCATTCACCTCCGCACCACCTCGTTCACAGTAGAGCCATGGATTCCTGCCACCCCAGCAACAACAACAGCAGTACCAGCAGTATGGCCGACAAGGCCATTTCCAGAAGGGCTAGCAGGGCCCGCAATCTCAGCAGATACCCCAGCAGTAGCAACAACAGAGGCAGTACCCTGGCTAGCAGGGCCAGTCTTCCCGTTCTTCTTCCCAGTCTTATCCCCTTCCTTCTCCGTCTAGTCTCGTAAACATTCAGTAGCAGATACTCGATGAGCTCCGTTCCTACAGGAATGAAATTCACAACTTACGGGTGGATGTCAACCGCATGTCCAGATGGTGAGACGAGCAGACTACACCCTCTACCTCGATCCCAGCCTAAGTTCAGGCTAACCCCAATAGCCTGAATCGATCTAGTTCTCAGCAACATTTTGGTCAGGTATACTATTCAGCACCTCCTAGATATTAACATGAGATTCTTTCGTGTGACGAGGTTAATCATATGTCACTCAGGAGCGGAAGGACCGAGGACCGTGACCGTACCTGACCGGACGAGGGATATGAGGAGGGGCATCTCTAGAGCTCTACCTAACGAGTCTTCAGAGGACGAGGAGGAGAGGCATCATATTTTGGAGCCCCATCAGCACCATTCGAGGATTTCTACTCAGGGAGCTGAGAGGAGGAGGAGAGCACGGATGCAACATCGACAACGTGGATATTCTTCTGATTTTACGAAGGACCTTGCATCTCCGGTTGTGGCGGATACCACTCCAGCTTCTATTCCACAACCTATAGGAGATAGTCTAGATTTTGATTCCATGTTGCACCAAAAATATGCATGTATGAAGAACTCTGTTTCAGTTAATGCTAAGAATGATCTTTCAGTTCATGATTTAGACTCTTCATCTTCTATTTCTCTAGCTTCAATCCCTTTCCCCCGTGCTCTTACGGCAGGAAAGCGCATCAAAAAGATTCAGAAAGATGACCCCGATATGGCACGGTTTTGTAAAGAAAACATCACTGTAAAGGTGCCATTTGATGAGCATGTGGCTAACCATCCTGCATTTCAAAAATACCTTAAGGTGAGATGCACACCTACTAAGGCCCCGTTTGTTTGATTGGAAAGGAATTACAATGGAATGGAATCAAGACAAGAATGGAATTAACAATGGAATGGAAATGCAAAAGTTTTTCCATTCCATTGTTTGGATCATATTAGGAATTGAAAATTTTATTATGAGACATGTTCCTTTCTTATATTTAGAAAAGGAAAAGAATAGAAAGAGAATAGCATTCATTTGATATATTTCGTTAAGTAGAAAAATAATCGGTATTCTTAGACTTATTTTTTCATATAATCGATATATTTCATATAAAGAATCAATAATCAAATTTAAATGGAAACTACTTTGATTTTTTTCATACAATTGATATATTTGATATATCCATTTCCCTATCCGCTACAATATTCTATTATCATATCTATATCCATATTCTAAAGAAATTAAATATGGGTATCTGTATTTGGATAAAAAATAAGAACACATATCCATGTCTATATAAGTATTCACTAAAATATAACACGTGTCCATATCCTAAAAAATTAAATATGGTATCTGTATCAATATTTATAACTGTAAAAAATAAATTCATTTCCATGTTCATATCCGCTTCCGTAAAAAAACACCATCCTTGTCCACATATGTATCCGTAGAAAAATTAAAATTCATATCCATATCTGTCTATATATATATCTGCTAGAATATAATCAGTATTCATATCTTAGAAAAAAAATGAACATTGCATCTGTTTCCATATCCATATTAGAGAAAAATCATATATCCCTATCCATATCCATATCTGGAAAAAAATAAAAAAAACACATATCTGTGTTTGTATCCATATCCGTAAACTAATCATATCTGATATATTTTATCCTTTTAATAGATATATTTAATATATGTGTATTCGTATCCGCTTGAATATCTTGTAGCCATATTTGTATCCATATCCAAAAAAATTAAATTGTATCTATACATGTATCCGTAAAAAATACCACATATCCATGTCAGTATCCATATATGCATATATTTATAACTTATCCAACCTTTTGCATCCAAATATTTGTATCCATGTCAGTATCTATATATCCATGTCCAAAAAAACCATATCCATGTCGGTGTTCAAAAAATATCCAAAAAAAGAAAAGGACATATCCATGTCGATAACCATATATTTGTAACGATGATATATCAATTTAAAATATTGAAGAAGAATACATTCATTAGCATTGGTAAGGAATGGAATCCCAATTCCTAAGGGGGCACCCAGGAATGACGATTCCCGTGAATGAGGGAATCAAGTTTCCTTTATAATCGTTATTCCTGCATAAAGTTGATCTAACAAACCAAGGAATGGAATCGGGAGAGGAATGATAATTCCATTCCCTCCTCTATTCCTGCGTAACAAACGGGGCCTAAGGTTAGTAGGAAGAAAGATAATCAAAATATAAAGACGCACGTCTTATCAGTAGCCACAACTTATTGTCTCAAAAATCAGACTTTGTCAAGAAAAAAGAGAGACATGGGTGCTCATTATGTGGAGAATCGTATTGACGGCATTGCATTTGCACGCATGCTCTTGGATAATGGTTCTTCAATTAACTTACTTCCCTTAGCATTATATCAGAAATTGGAGTTGGGACCACTTCGCAAATCTAGAGCTTTACTCCAATTCGCAGATCGTTCAGTGAAAAGACCTAAGGGAGAAGTGAAGAATGTCGTTATCTCGATTGAGGGGCAGAACTATCAGCTTGACTTCACAGTCTTGGACATGGAGACCCCCAATCATTGGAGAGAATATCAGATCATTCTCGGACGGCCCTTCCTTAGGAATGCAGGCGCAACTTTCGATTGTGGTACGAGAATGATGAAGTTCCGTTCTCCAGGCGGAGAAGTGAACTTGAGATGAAGCAAACCAAGTGTCAGCGACCTGATTCAGAGAGTAATACAGAGTACTCATCTTCAGAGCAGATTGCAGTATGATTAGCACAGTTGGGATTTGAGGACAGATTCCTTCAGGACGGAGCGAGTCCCTTTCATCTGGAAAGGGTATAGTGGATGATGCAGTTTTCCAGGTGTTGTCTGATCTTGTTAGAGATGCATCTACCTATTCTCATGATGACACAGAGGTCCATCTGGATCTGTCAATTCCATCCCCTTCGGAATGATCATGGGACATAGATGATGAGTCAGACGTGGCTTTGGCCGAATTATCGCGTTTCTTTGGCGATCCGATTCCCCATACTTATGAGTTGGTTGCGAGTACTACTCATCTTATCCCACCTTCATGCAGCACGGAACAAGATTCAGATTCAGTTTAGGCAGATTTGCTTGATGATATCACATTGCCAGAACTGAAATCACTACCTCCTACACTCACGTATGCCTTTCTTGCGGGACCCAAAGAGAGATATCCTGTTATCATTAGCTCAGACTTGACTTTGGAATAGGAGTATAGGTTGATAGAAGTCTTAGAGAGGAATAGCAAAGCAATAGGCTGGACAGTGTCGGATCTCGTGGGGATCAACCCCGCTCTCTGCTCGCACCACATTTTTACTGAAGATAATGTGAGACTTTCCCGTGAGTTCCAAAGGAGACTTAACCCCAATCTACGGGAAGTAGTGAAGAAGGAGATTGACAAATGGTGCAAAGAAGGGTTTATATACCCTATTTCTGACTCCAAGTGGGTGGCTGATGAACGTTATTTTTAGCGAGGGTCTAAAGTGGTTCACACAAGGCGGGACCACGGTGTCGCTGAGGCGACCGCTCACTAAATCCCGATTGATCAGAAATTAACCCACAATAATGAATAAGTCAATTAAGTCCCAAAAATACGAGTTAAAATTATTAACTCTATCATAGAATGCATAGTGTATAAGCATGTAGAGGTCGAACCACAGAGAGCAAGAAAAAGGGGTAGCCTATAAATATTTATGTGCACTCCAGTCATCCTTAAATGAATCCTCTTTTCGTGGGTTTTTAATTTTATAATTTTTTATTTTATTTTTGCTTTTATGATTTTTATGTTGTTTTTGTATTTTATATTTTTTATATTTTCTGTTTATATTCTAAATTACATAATATAAATATAGAGATATAAAGATATATATATATAAGAGGAGAGAGAGAGAGATTATGTATTGGTATATATATACTTAAAATATGTAAATATAATATATTTTTTGTTTTTGGGCTTTTTATATTTTATATTTTTTATTATTTTTTCTGGAATTTTACTAATTTCTAGGTATTTTTAATTTCAACAAAATGTCCCTGATATGGGACTAATTAAATAGGCCGAAAATAATTTGGGTTTTAAAAAATAAAATAATTCCCAAAATCACCTAAATCAATTTTAATACTTTAAATAATAATATATAAATATTTATAAAATGGGAAGATATATTTTTGGTATTTTTGAAGAGTTTTTTTTATTTTTTTAGGGTTTTGGAGCTTCTTGAAATTTTTATTTTTTCTTTTTCTATTTTTAGTTTTTTTTCATTTTCTGGACTCAATAGATATATAAATACATCATATATGCTATTTTTGTAATTTTTCAAAACATTTTTATATTTTTGTGGTATTTTATAGTTTAAACAGGGATTAAAGGCTCCTATTTCCATTTTCAAAATTGAGATAAAATGCAAAAATGCATGTTAAAAAAAGTGGGCGTGAAGGTACAAGTCATTAAGCATTTACCCATATTTTTGGTATTTTTAAGAGCAAGAAAGGAATTTTTAATAAATACATGAAGCACATAAAAATACACAGCCTGGTAGGGGCATAAACGCAATTAAAATCACATACAGGGGCTACATTGCAATTATGCCAGCATATAAAACATTTAATTAAATTTAAGTCACTGTTCTACAATATACAAAAACCGCCAGGGTTACATCGTAAATTTCACGCGCCTCACGTGGGACTACACGTGAGGCTGGGAGGGACCAATTTGCAATTCCATAAAGTTCAGGGGTCCTTTGACAAAAATTTCAATTAATTTACACGCTACCTTTTATTTACAGCATTAAATAACAAATACAAAAGTGACTGGGGCTAAGTGTGAAATTTACCCCAAAAGGCACGCGGATGGACGGGGATCCGTGCGCCACTTATCCACGTGGCAGGCGTTGGAGGATCGATACCTCTTCGCCGATCCTCGGTTGAGATTACATCTGAGTCTCGATCGAACAGCCGAAGTGGTTGCTGATTGGATGGCCACGATCATATTTGGAAGCTCCTCCTTCATCCGACGGCTGCTGCTGTCCAGGACGAACAGGGAAGAACACAGAGGTTCCCTGCCTTCGATCGTTGATTCCTCCTTCCCCCGACGGTCTTCAGCGATGGAAATGGGCTCTACACGTCTGGGAAGGTCCTCCGCAGCTCCTGAGGAGCACAAAAAGGTCCAGGACCCCATGAAGAGGCCTAGCGAGCTCGGTGAAACAAGGGCATCCTGGGAACCTTGAAGTCGATTCATTTGAGCCCCAGGGGGCTCCTTTCAGCATGTGACCTGCACCAAGAGAGAGTGGCTCGAGGGGGTTTGCCTCGAACAAAAATTGAAACTGCACGACTGAAAAGGTGACGTGGGTGATGGGATCCGGCGACGCGGAGGATGAGGACCTCGATGCGCAGAGCAAGAAGTGCTCTGGTTGATTAGGGGTGTTCGTGAGATGGAGAACGCGGAGAGGATCGAAATGGGGAGCGGTTCGAGCATCGGAGAGTCACTGGATAGGATGGGAGTCCTCGCCGAAGCTACGACTCGACCGAATCTAGGTGATTTACTCAAGTAAAAGCTAATCTAACGACGGGAAATAAATGCTGGAATGAAATGCTATCTATTAAAGCGATAAAGCAGCTCTTATACTTGGTGGTCGACCAGGGAGCAGGGCGACGCCGGAGCTCCGCCGTGGGTGCTGCCCTCCACTCCTCAGACCAACTGACGCTTCCAAGAGGACCCCCTGTCACGAGGGTGCTCTAAGGATTGGAAACGAAGGTGGAAGAAGACCAAAAGGAGGCCAAATTTGAGAAGGGGGATGAGGCTTCTTATTTATACGCATGATGCACACCCTTATTGATCGCCATTTTCGATCGAATCGGTGCCATGTACTATGAATCATGGGATAGGGCGTGTATCTAGGATGTACAAGGAACAATCTTCATGAAGGGTCCCGTCTCTCTCGAGCTACACAATTTGCGTGAAAATCGGGGAAGTGGGGCTCTCGTGATCTGTCAGAGGTGCAGGTCTAGGTCCAAGGAGTTGACCTGCGGTCAACTAATGGCGGCCTGCCATTGGTCCACAAAGGCCGCTAGAAGACAAAACAACCTAGATTAATAAAGATTAATTAATTTAAATTAGTAAATGATTTTATTATTTTTCGAATATAAAATAAAAATGTTTATTAATTAATGTAATATTTTATTATGATTTTTACTTATTTTTTGATGTATTTTCTTATAAGTTTATTTTAATGGTGTATTTATAAGTGTATTTACATGTATTTTGTATAGTTTATTTTTATTTTGTTTATTTTATTTTATTATTTTATTATCTTATTTTACATATTTATAACTTATTTTTATATATCTAAATATATTTTTATTTTCTTTTTATGAGTTTATTTGCATATTTAAATAAATAGATATATATATAAAATATGTAGGTATACTTATAGGTATTTTACCTGTATTTTATATACATTTTATTTATTTAATGAATTTTATTGGATTTTCTTTTAATTTCAACATGTACATGTATTGTGTATATTATTTACATAATTATAAAAAATATAGACTTATAAAAATAATGAATCATGAATATAATGAATATTTTAATCGGTATCATGCACAATGAGGGCCAAAAACCTAACTTTCACAGATGAGCTCCAAAAATTATGAAACCAATTTTATTAAAGAGCTCTTGAAAGCTTATATACAATCAGAGGTGATTTTGGTGGATTTTGACTTTTTATTTGCAAGATATGGGTCTGTGAAGTTGAGATTCTGGCTTTCTATTCTGTGTATCGAGTGCCCATTGTGTATCATTTTTGTATAAACTAAATGTTGTCTTTTTATTTACATTATTATCTACAACTTTCATGTACAAAATTTCTTTATTTGATGAATACATAATTAGATACAAAATAGGGGCCAAAAATGCATAAATCAAGAATGAATAAATGAATTATTTATTGTATTCTCGTCCCTTATCTCCCCCTACTTTATTCCTTGTCGACCAATTCCATTCTGGCCTTGGTCTCAGGGTCAGGGTCACCAAATATTTGCAATATTTTGTTCCTTTTTCTTTTCTTCTCTTTATTCTATAATTTTGGCATAAAAAATCTTATTTTATGTACACTTAATACCATAAATGATGAATGCTATTATAGACAAATTGATGCTATTTACATGCATTTGCTTGGGTTTTTGAGGTCAAAATAATAGAATAAAGGTGATGAAATGGAGATTCATCACCCCCATATACTTGCCTTTGCTAGCCCCCTAGCAAATACGTATGCAATAAGTACAAAAAGAATAAAGAATAAGAAGAAAAGAAAAGAAAAAGAAGATTGAAAAAGATGGAGTGACTAGGATTGCTTTAAGTGCAATATCTTGTCCTTACAAAATCATAATTTGGAGCTTCTGTTAGACCTTGGGTGTGAATATGTGTAGAACCTAGTCGGGAACCAACTTTAAAACACAACAGCCTTCGAGAGTCACAGAACTCAGTTCAACCCACCTCAATAGCCTGGTCAGAACTGGCCTACGCCATACGCAAACCCTTATGACTATGAAGCTGACTTGTATAGTGTGAGTGATAGTGGCTCTCCCCAACTGAAATGACAAAGGAACTAACTTCTCCAGATAGACAACCCAATGATTCCCCAGTCCAGCCATCTGTCGTCGAGGAGCAGGGTATTCCCTTCTAAGTTCGAGTGGCATCCAACTCAAGAGCAAGAGGTGAAGAAGAGAATGGACGGTAGCCAATGTAGCTGCCTATCCTGGGATGCAAGACCAGTGTAGTCAAGTCATCCAGCTGCAGACTCACATGGTGTAACTTTGATGCTCAAGCTTGCTTATTTTTTGTATAACATATATACATACTCCGGCAGGCACTTTTATTTTTATTTTCAAGCCTGTCCACCTTCTTCTTTTTTTAACATACGATTTACAACAACATTTACATAAGGACTTTTTCCTCTTGAGCCAGAAGACTATCCCTCTTTTGAAGCTTTATTGCAACCCACACTCTCCTGTCATTCGGCTTCATTGAAACTAGGCCAGATTGGGGTGCACTTCCCTCCCTAGACGAGGACGACTGTTTCCACCCGTGTGCGTCTGAGACTGGCAAATCCAACCCCCTCACCACTCCAATTGAGTTGAGCCAAGTGAAAGGTGCAAGTGTTCAAGTTAGGTCATGGCCGACAAGAGTCGTGTGTGTGTCTCGAAAAGTTCTATTTAGTCAGTTGAGGTGACTTGAACCTAGCCCTGATATCTCAAAGAATTAAGTTTGAATAGACCTGAAGTACCTTAAACCTAGTTCCCATAAGGTTCCAGTGCAGTTAGGTGCGGTAAGGTCCAACTAAGCTCCAATTTTAGACTTTATTGGACTGGTTCAATCATCAAGCTCACTCAAAAAGAATATGAATGATATGCACATGCTATGCACAATGAATGATGCAATTTTTCAAAATGATTTTAAAAATCAAAGAATCTTTTTACACAAAGAATTTTTACACATAAAAATCTTGGTAGAAAAAGTATGTACAACTATTTACACAGGCATGCTGTTTAATTTTACAAGCTGAAAGAATTTTAAAGAATTTATAGTATTATCCTGTTTGTTCTCGGTACATATATGTGTACAATTGGTAAAGGCTTTTTATTTAATGGCTTTACAGATTGGTTCATTTTTATTTATTTATTTGAAAACATTTTCGAAACTATAGTACACGATAATTTTTTTGCAAGCATTTACAAACATTTGAAAACCATTTTGCAAAGATTTGTCACACTATGTATATATATTTTCCATAATAATTTTTACAGACAATTTTCAAACCATTTGCACATAGGTTTTCAAATCCTTTATTTCACACAAAGAAGAAAATTTTACAAACAAAGCAATTTTACACAGGTTGAAAACGTTTCACAGCAAATTCCAAACAGTTCACATCATTTTTCAAATCATTCTGTAAAAGTATCTAACCTGATTTATTAATCAGTGTATACAAAGAAAGACCACACTTTATGTACAAAATGGTTTAGGCTCTTATAAGTATTATTTGGAATTATTGCTTATTCTTGCATGAGAAATTTTTGTGTAAACCTCAGTCTTATTTGAGAATCATTTTCAAAAGATTTTGAAGACTATAGTCCAAAATATTTTTACAAGTATGTACATACACACTTGAAAATCATTTTGCAAAGGTTTTCCAAACAATATATATAATTTTTTCAATTATTTTTGCAACCATTTTTTTTCAAACCATTTGCAAATCACTTTTAAATGTTTTTATTTCACTCAAAGAAAATAAATTTTGCAAACAAAATTATTTACAAAGGTTGAGTACTTTTTACAAAATATTTTTCAAATACTTTTCAACATATTTCTTCACAAGGAGGACATTTTTGCACAAATCGTTTTTCCTGATTTATTAATCAGTAAGGGTAAAAAGAATATGAGGAGTTTACAATCATCTTTTATTATAGTAATAGAAATACTTTTATCATTACTTTAGCTTGAGGTAGTATTTTATGTACAGTATGAGTTATGGCTTATAGTATATACGTAGTATATATGACCCCCCTATACTTAGCTGGAGCTATGTCCTCATAGATCAAAGAGAAAAGAGAAGACATAACTTGTACTGAGTATCGACAAGTCTAAAGAATATACGAATAAGAGATGAACGAATGAGAAGTCGACCGTCCCCCTATACTTAGGATCAAGTAATCCTAAGTATAACAGACTGTATACAAAGCAGGGAGGGTCAAGGGTGGGAATAAACAGATCGTACTCAGATTGTCTCCCCCTATACTTAGGGTAAGATACTCCTAAGTATAGACAAGAAGAGAAGACAATGGAGAGGATCAAAGAATAGAGAAACTCGGGGTGCACACCCCCCATACTTAGGACAAAGTGCATCCTAAGTATCAAAGACTGTCAACAAGGGGCGACACTTTTTTTGATAGAAAATGAAAAGAAGAAAAGAAGAAAAGAAGAAAAGAAGAAATCAGATGAATAGTTTTTGAGGTGCAGTGTCTGAATCTTCTGATGCTGACAATGTCGTGGGTATGTCATCAAGGTGCAGAAGCTGGATGAAGTCGACAACGGTCAAGAATGTATCAGGCTCGAGGTAAGGTTTCAGGAGTTGATCGTTGACGACGAATGGTTGTGCGTCATGGGACAATTCTGATATGGCAATACTTCCATTGTCTCGCACTTCACGAACTCGGAATGGCCCTGTCCATTTACTCTTTAATTTGCCCGGGAAGATCCGTAACTTTGCATCAAATAACCACACTTTCTGTCCAACTTCAAAGGTCTTTCGTCTGATGTGCCGGTCATGACAGTGTTTCACCTTTTCCTTGTACATCAATATGTTATCGTATGCATAGTCTTGGAACTCCAAGAGTCTGTTCAGATCATCTTTTCTTTTCTGACCACTTATCCGTGAGTCCAAATTGCACATGCTGATGGCCCATAAAGACTTGTGAATTAATTCGACGGGCAGATGGCATGGCTTCCCATATACAAGACGGTACGGTGACATACCTAAGGGAGACTTGTAGGCAGTTCTGTAAGCCCAGAGGACTGAGTCCAAGAGTTGAGACCAGTTCTTTCTATCCGGCCATACAAGTTTCTGAAGGATTGTCTTGATTTCTCTGTTTGATAATTCGGCCATGCCATTGGTCTGAGGATGATAAGGGGTTGCGACACGATGGTCAATGCCATACCCCTTCGTTAATTTCTTGACCTCTTTGTTAATGAAATGGCTACCCCCATCTGATATGAGAATCTTCGGAATCCCGAACCACGCAATAATGTTGTCTCTCAAGAATCGGCACACCGTCCGACTGTCAGCGGCTCGAGCGGGAATAGCTTCAACCCAACGACTCACGTAATCTACGGCGAGAAGGATGTGCTCAAAACCTTGACTGTTAGGGAAAGGTCCCATGAAGTCAATGCCTCATGCATCAAAAACATCTGCTATCTGAATGATCTTCAGGGGCATCGAATCCTTTGCAGTGAGTCTACCCTTCAATCTTTGATAGTCAGTGCATCGTTTGACGAATACTGCTGCAACCTTGAATAGTGTGGGCCACCAGAAGCCACACTGAAGTACTTTAGCTGTCGTACGGTCTCCAGAGTGATGTCCACCAGATTCGAGCGAGTGACAATGCTCGAGGACACTATAATGCTCCTCCTGAGGTATGCACCTGCGCTAAATGCAATCCGCTCCTTCCCTGAATAGAAGAGGATCTTCCCATTGATAGAAACGGATGGTCGACATGAATATATTCTTCTTATTCTTCGTCCAATCCGTCAGTGTTACCCCCGAGGCGAGGTAATTGACTATATCAGCATACCAAGGGAGGGAATCCACTACTAAAATTGACTCTTGAGGGAAGGTTTCTGTGATAGGTGCGTTGTTTAGGTGAGGCTCTTGCTGCTCAATTCTGAAGAGATGGTCCGCTACCACATTTTGAACTCCAGGCTTGTCCTTGATTTCCAAATCAAATTAGTGGAGGAGAAGAATCCATCGAATCAGTCTTGGCTTGGCATCCTTTCTTCTGCTGTAGGTACCAGATAGCAGAGTGGTCTGTAAAAATGGTAACTTTTGATCTAAGCAAATAGGATCTGAACTTCTCGAGGGAGAAAACCACGACCAGCAACTCTTTCTCTATCACAGTGTAATTTCTTTGTGCCTCATCTAATGTTTTGCTGGCGTGGTGAATGGCATAGGGCGCCTTGTCTTTTATCTGTCCTAGAATAGCTCGACTGCATAGTTTGATGCATCAGTCATGATCTCAAAAGGGAGAGGACAATCTGGCAGCTGTAGGACTGGAGCTTGAGTGATAAGCTCCTTCAGTTGATTAAAAGCAAGGAGAACTCGGTGATCGACGTTGAACTCAATTTCCTTGCATAAAAAGCTCTGTTAAAGGTCGGGCGATGCGGCTGAAATCCTTGATGAATCGTCTGTAAAACCCCACATGCCCCAGGAATGACCTTACATTTTTGACTGACTGAGGTGGCTCTAGATTGGCAATGACATCCACCTTTGTCGGTCTACTTCCATGCCACGTTTGGAAATGAAGTGACCCAGCACAATCCCTTTGGTGACCATGAAGTGGCTCTTTTCCCATGAAAGCACTAAATTGACTTCACGACATTTTTGAAGCACTCTGTCTAGGTGCCCAAGACAAGAATCAAAACTACCATAGACTGAGAAGTCGTCCATGAACACCTCGATAAAATTGCCTACCATCTCGACGAAAACTGCTAACAGGCATCTCTGGAATGTCGCAGGTGCGTTGCATAATCCAAAGGGCATTCTCCTGAAGGCATAGGTGCCGAACATGCAAGTGAAGGTAGTCTTCTCTTGATCTTCGGAAGCGATTGCCACCTGGTTGTACCTGGAATACCCATCCAAAAGGCAAAAGAACTCCTTGCCTGCTAGTCTTTCCAACACTTGATCAATGAATGACAAGGGAAAGTGGTCCTTCTTAGTTGTTGCATTAAGACGGCGGTAGTCAACACACACCCGCTGGGATGTTGGTACCCGAGTGGATATTTCCTCTCCTTTATCATTGGTAACTACAGTAAGCCCGGATTTCTTTGGAACCACATGCAGTGGGCTTACCCATTTTGAATCGGAGATGGGATAGATGAAGCCTGCATCACACAATTTCGTGATTTCTTTCATGACAACGTCCCGGAGATTTGGATTCAGTCTTCTTTGGAATTCGCGGGACGGCTTGGCATCTTCTTCCAGATAAATGTGGTGTGAAAACAAGGCTGGATTTATCCCACGGAGATCTGATATGCACCAACCAAGTGCCTTGCAGTTCTTTTCTAGAACCTCTAGAAGTCGAGATTCCTGCTCCAGATTCAGCCTACTGCTGATGATGATCGGATACATGTGTTCTTCACCCGCGAGAAATGCATACTTCAGACCTGTCGGAAGTGGCTTGAGTTCTGGTTTTGATCTGTCCAACTTGTTGGTCACTTCAGACACTATACTGGTGGTAGGATGTATTTTTTTGATGGAGCTACCATCCTCAGTCTTCTGTTGAGACCCTGATGTGCCGAACTGTTTTGTACTATGCTCATTGTGTTCGGACTGGAGTAAATTCTCGAAATCACATAGTTGCACCAGCATCTGAGAATCTGTCTCCCAAGAATCATCGGAGCATGGATCAATTGTGCTTTCCAAGTCCTCCTCGAGAGAGGATTTCTCGGGTCCATGAATCATTCAAAGACAGTGATGAATCTTTGATCTCTGCAATAAAGTCACAGTCTGCTTCTGACACTGCATGGCTCTCATCAGTCATGGCGTTCGGCCCTCTGACCATATCTATAGTGATCTGCTTGTTGTTCGAGTTGAAAGTGATCTTGCCAGACCCGTAATCAACCACGACACCTGAGGTACGCAGGAATGGTCGGTCAAGGATGATAGGGGTCTAGAGTAAGGGTGCGGGTGAGTCCATATCAAGGACTACAAAATCAACCGGGAATTGCATCTCCCGTACCCTAACTACAACGTCTTCCAACAGACTTCTGGGTCACTTGATGGATCGGTCAGCGAACTGAAGGATCATTCGTGTCTGCTTGAGCGGACCCAGCCCAAATTCTTGCGTTATTGATGATGGCAAACGGTTGATGGAAGACCCGCTGTCAAGGAGAGTGCGCTCGAAGACTTGATCGAAAATCTCACAACTGATAAGAGGTGCTCCATTGTCTTGCTTTTTCTGTGGGAGGTTGCTGATGCCCGCAACTGTGGCCAAGGTGAGGA
Organism: Ottelia alismoides; assembly: GCA_037367405.1. Lineage (NCBI taxonomy): Eukaryota > Viridiplantae > Streptophyta > Magnoliopsida > Alismatales > Hydrocharitaceae > Ottelia > Ottelia alismoides. The sequence continues at coordinate 335,572 of JAZKJV010009715.1, forward strand.
TGTGCTTCTCAACTTGTTGGCGTCTGTTCTTTCGTGCTGGTCAACGCCTGCTGGTACATGCTTCTTTCAAACCTTTCTTGGCAGCTGACATGTATTTCATGGCCTTCATTAAGAGAATCTCAACAGTTAAGTTATCTATTATTTCCACAACTCCAGGATCAGACAATGCACTTTTTCTTTTTGCATTTTTTTAAATTTTTCAATTGCATTAGGAAAAGGAATATGTACATCACTACTAGATGAAGTAGAGTTCTTGTTTACACCATAATTATCACCCACAAATTGTTGTACATCCAGACTACAAAAAGGAGTACAAACTGGATCCTGAGATACTGGTGCTGATGGGCGAGCAAAAACTAGGGCGTCTGCTTCGTCGGCTGGCGAAGGATCGGCTGCTGCTGGTGGCTCCTCCAAGACTGGCGCGGCTTTGCTTCGACTGCAAACTTCTTTTTGTTGTTTTTGATTTTGCTGATGTTTTTGTATTTTTGGTTGAGGGTGCTGGTGCTGCATGACTGCTGGAATGGCTTCTCCTTCTTCTTCCTCCTCACCCGCCCCTGTAGCTGGCACGACTGATGTAGAAGATGCTGATTCACCTGGTTCTTTATTCTCCCCATTCTTGATAGCAGACGGAGGCAAGGTCCTACCGCTCCTGAGAGTGACAACATTAGAACAAACAATATTATCATTTTCTGACTCTACAGACCCATATTCTACCTGCTCTTTCTTTTTAAAGCTATTGGGGTTGGCTTCAACCTGAGCTGGGATGGTGGTCTTGGTGGCAGTCAGCTCGTCGAGCCTCTTGGTCATATCTGCTAGCCCTTTGACGAGTTGGACCAAGCAATCCATGGTTGGGTTCACAGGAGTTGCCTCTGAAGATTCAGCGTGCAGACCACGGTGTTGCTGCATGTGCGGGTGCTGAGGCAGTTGTTGGTGGTGCTGGGGTGGTGCAAGAAGCTAAAATTGCTAGTAAGAGGGAGGAGGATACTGCTGGTATTGCTGAGGTGGAGTGGCCGCATACTGATGGAAAGGTTGTGGCTGACGGTATTGCGGCTGCTGATAATGTTGATTCTGCCTCCATTGATTTACATATGGGGGAGGCTGATGGTACTGTAGCGGCTTCTGTGAGGACTGCCCAAATCGACCACCCTGAGGTTGGTGGTACTGCCGGTTGGCCGGTAGCTGACCCTGAGGTTGTCCAATAGGACGGGTCGGCTATGCTTCATTGTTCCAAACCCCGTTGACTTCTTGAATCAGGGGTGGTGGTGGGAAGACTGGATCGGATCCTACTGCAAAATCTGGTTGGTACACAACCATCTGCTGCTGCGACTGTCCCTGGTCGGGCGCCTACACGTAGTACACGTGCTGGACTGTCGATGGCTGCTGGCTTGGCTGAGGCTGTTGTGGCGGTGGTAGGTCGTCTTTCTTCTCAGCTGAAGCTTCTGATGGTACTGCCGACTAAACAGAGTTGATGGTGCCCATTATCAGTTCTAACTGTTTGGTGATCTGATCTAGCTTATCAAGGTTTTGAGTCCTCTTTTCAATCACAGCAAGTTTTTCAAGGTCTTGTGATCGCTTCTCAATGATATCAACCTTCGAGAGATGGCCCCCGATGATACTGAGGTTGGAGCTCTCATCTCTCTCCGCCTCGCGGGATGCTGCCATGTGTACTTGTTTCTGGAGGATCTGGGGCAGCTTCTGGTATGCCTTTGATGAACAGAGGGCAGCCTCTCCTTCGGCCATTTCTTCGAATATCTGCCAGACTACATCTTCATCCTTGTTGAAGTGTGAACCCCCACAGGCTGCGTCAACGAGCCTTTGGCTCTCAATGTTTAGTCCCCCAAAGAAGTGTTGGACCAGGCTGGTCTTAGGAATCTCATGATGGGGACATTTCTCCTGCAGATCTGTGAATCTCTCCCAGGCTTCATGTTTGGATTCGTGCACTCCCTGAGAGAAGTTACTGATACGTGCTCGCATCTAGTTGAGCCGACCGAGAGGATAAAATTTGTGCAGGAAAGCTGACTTCAGTTCCTCCCGGGTGGTTACAACCTTCCCCAAATGGTTGACCCAATAGAGAGCCTTGTCTTGCAAGCTGAAGGGGAATGCCATCATTTTGACAATGTCCAGAGGGACATTTGGATAGTGGGTAGTGTTGAGCCGGAAATTTGGGACGGAAATTTTAAATGGTGAAAATAGGTCGTTGTTTTTCCCCAAAACCCGCGTCAACAAAAAATTATTTATTTTTTTTTGATTTTTGCTACTTATTAACCTGTATAGCGGACAGGGTCGAACTCAGGGAGGCTACAATTCCCGAGGGTTATTCAATTAATCAGAAACTAATTAAAAGAAAACAGGAATCTCAAAGGACAACTATCCTTGGTTTTTGTGATTTTTTTCTTTTTTAATTTTTTATATATTTTTTTATTTCTAATTTTTTTATATTTTCTGATTTTCAAATTTTTAGTGATTTTTATTTTGCAAAAATTTTTTTTTATTTTCAAAAATAATACGAAGCAATATAAACAAGATCAAGAATATGCACACCGACTCTTTTTTTGTAATTTTTCAATTAGTAAAAATTGCTCAGAAAAATTCAAAGAAAATATTTTTGTGTTTTAAAAGTTTTAAAATGTTTTTGAGAATTTTTGTAGATTTTTCGGATGTTTTTGTATTTTTCTAAAAATTAAACAGTGAGAAAATAAGAAAATGTGCACAGCCTGGAGTAATTTGCAAGTTAAAAATCTTTTAGATGCCCAAAACTCCTGGCAATTATTTTTAAAACAAACTAGAAACCATTATCTACAAACAAGAACTGAAATCACAATTTTTCGATTTTTGTAGAATTTTTTATGATTTTTATGATATTTTTGATGTTTTTCAATTTTTGTGGGTTTTATAAATAATTAATGCATGAAAATTGGTCAGAAATTAAAAGACAACGAAATACAACTACTGTAATTTTTTTTTTTGGAATTTTTGGGAACAATATTAGATTTATGAATTTTCGAATTTCCAACAATGAAAAAGACACTGTTTTTGATTTTTTTTAATAATACCAAATGAAAGCAAAATGCAATGAAAAATTTGTGCTAAGAAGATATGCACATCAGAAAGATATTCTAATTTTTGCAAAATTTTTGGATCACAAATGGCATTTATTTCAATGAAAAGACGAAGCCAATTCAATATTTAACAGTTCAGGGACCAAATTGTAAATAATGCCAAAGTTTTGGACTGAATTGTAAAGACTCAATGTTTTGACCATAGATAAATAATAAAAATAAATGACAGGGGAAAAGCGCAAATTTACCAGTTCACCATGTGCATTTCATGTGCTAGAGTCTGACAGGGGCTTTTCTGCGTATTGGAGAACTTTGAGGGCCTTTGTTGCAATTATTCCAATGATGTCTGGGGGTGAAGCTGCAAATTTGCCCCTTTTTTATGAATTAAAAAGCCAAGCCCTAGAGGGCTTTCGTTTCTTGCAAAGGGGGGAAAACAAGGAGTTTGGCCGCCGCCCCCTTCTTCTTCGTCTTCACGCAGTAGGCGGCGCGGTGGAGTTGTGACGCCGCGGCGGCAGGTGCTGGGCGGCGCTGCCGCCTGCAACTGCCGCTGAGGAGCGGTGTGGAGGTCGGAGCAGCTGGCGACGCAGAGGGGGTCGCTGACGGCGAAGCGCGGGGCTCCGTGGAGTCGTGGCAGGTGCGTGATGGCGTCGTGCGGCGCTGGCCGCGTGCTGGCGAAGGGCGGACGGTAGCGACGCGTCTCGCTGGTGCGGCGGAGCGCCTCCAGGCGCGGAGGAGGAGGCCGCGCCGCCTGGTGTCGCGATGGTTGGCGGCGGGGGTTGCGATGCGGTGCTGAAGCAGCAGGAGGGTCGGCGGCAGGGGTGGCGACCTGTTGCCGATTTTTTTTGTTTTGAAATTTTTTTTTATATTATATTGTAAACAGTGAATAAAGAAAAGGAAAAAAAACCTTTTTTTTTAAATTTTTTTTTATAGATCCGAAAATAAGAAAAGGGAAATGATTTTTTTAATTTTTTATTGTTATCCTGCAAAACAAATGTTAGGCAAAATAGAGATTTTTTTTTTGTAATTTTTTTTATTTATCTACAAGATTGGAATGTGAACGAGGATTCGGCGATAATGAGGGATTCGAATCCGTCTCTCCGACCACCGTGCGTGGTCGGAGTTGAGAGATCGTGGGAGATAGAAAACGAAGGCGATGAGATCAAGAAAGTGAGATGAAAAATCGAGTCGATGGCGGATCAAATCGAGATGGAGAATTTTTTATGATCTAGAAGAACAAAATGACGATAAAAAAAATGCGACAAAATAAATTGCTATTCAACTACGATAAAAATGCGAAGAAAAATTTGGATCTCACCTTAGGAGTGGAAACTGGACCGTGATCGCCTCGACAAGGCCGACTCGCTGTCACCGGACGGCTTGGAGGCTAGGCAACTTCCTCGACGAAATTTCTCTCGGAGATCGGGCTCCTCTCTCTAAAGATTGATCAGGTTGGAATGAGGGAGATGGAACCATATAAATAGAAAAGAGATGAATTTTGAATTTTGAAGAAGATAAGAGAGATTTTTGAATTTTTTTGGTGGGAGAGATAATCATGAGAGATAAAATAGAAGGATAAAATTATTTACAAAATTATCTAATTTTTTTGAATTTTCGTCACTTTATTTATTGGAATTTGAAAATGTTATTTTTTTATTTTTTTATGATGGTTGGTTAAAAATTGCAACTATATACATATACTATATACATATATGACATTATATACAAGGATAAATGGGGAAATTAGCCTCTCTTTTTTTGTTTTAAGAGTTTTATTAATTTTTTTATTTTTATTTTTGTTTTAAGTAATTAGTAAAAATATTTACAAATATATATACAAATACAATATACACAAAATACAAGGGAAAATTGCACAAACCACCCCAGAAAACCGACTTTTCAACCATAACTCCAAAAATTATAAAATCACAGCCATTTTGAAGATAATTTGATTTAGAACTCAATGGAAGTGAAATTGGTTTAATTTAATATCATATGGTGCAGGAATTGATCTTTCAATTAGTGCTTAGTGGCTTTTTCCAAGTGTGGCTACTTTTATTCCGTTCATGATTTAATTGTGCAATCAGTTTTATTAATTAGGCCGCATTTTTATTTAGAACTTTGGTTTTGAATGTTATTTGATTTGGGGTCAATTAAGGTACAAATAAATTAGTGTTAGTTTTATACAGATATACACAAAATAAGTGAGAAACACATTTTTTGATTTTCTGGTTGAGGACCCTATCTCCCCCTACTTTATTCCTGGTCGATCAGGTCAAGTCTTGACCTTCTCTCGGGGTTCGGGTCAGCCTGTATACAGTCTTCCTTTTTTTATTTTCTTTTCTTTATTTTTCCTTTCTTTCTTTATTTATTTATTTTAGGTTAAAATTAGTAAGAAATGTACAATATTTACACACAAATGCAAGTTAGTAAGAATATGGAGTTAGCGTTATATGCATGTGTTTTATAAGGGATTTTAAGCTAAAATAAATGAATAAAGATGACGAATCGCAGATTCATCAGGTAGTTCGGCATATGGGGGAGAATTGCTGCAGGTGAATATACGGCTCTTCACTGGTGTTACCATGGAAAGCTGGAAGAAGAGCGAGGAACTGGGGTTTCAGCTCAAAGTGAGCATGCACCAGTGGAATGAGGATCCACTCGGTCATCTGGCTGTCTCCAGGATTATAAGTCTCCTTTAGTGTAGGTTTAGGTCTCCCATGTCCTGGCTCTCCCTCGTCATCCGAAGGGATATCACCTCCTCGGCCTCCTCCTCCTCCTCCCTCGTGTCTGTTCATTACATCATTCAACATATCCTGAAAAGCAGTCTGTGCTAGGGCATGCTCGGTCAGCTGCTGTTGAATAGCTTGGATGGATGCCAACAATTGTGCATTAACCTGATTATGATCAGGCATCTGTCCTTGCTCTGGTTGGGGGTGGCTGCTGACCCTTGCCCTTCCTTGAGGAGCCATGTCTGGGTCTGAATCTGACGAAATGAATTCTGTATTAGGATCCAGGGCTTGGTCTGTCTTCTATCTGCATAATGAGAGAATCCTAATTAGACCACTTGCAATTTTATTCAGTTGTCATGATGAATCTGTAATCAAGGTCAATCCCAAAATGTTATGAATGGAAAAGGATATGAACTGTGATCGACTTCCATTCATAATGATGAAAGGGGGACAAAAGTGATCTCGATTTATTAGGTTGATCCAAAAAAGGGTAGAAGACGAGGAGTCTGGAGATCGAGCTGCAAAGTCCGGGTCGGGTTCTCGGGAATCGCCTCGAATTTATTGGCGAAGTTGAGTCCATGGAATAGATGTGGGTGTCGCCTGAGTCTCGACGGGAACCATCCATAGATCAAATTCGCTAAGCAAGAGAGGATTGTATGTTGGAGGAAGGATACTATGGTCAACGAGGAGTAAAAAAAAGAATGTAAAATAGTAGAAAGGCTCGAACTGAGCGGAGGGGGGGGGTCAAAAGGAGAATATTACAACAAACTTTGTGCAAAGGTACGGGACTTGATCTTTGAACCTTAATATAGATCCATACAAACGCAATACAAGATTGGGTTCACCAACTCACGCCATGTGGATCCGTAAAGGTTCGACTACTTATTATCTTGTCAATTTTAGAGTTGTTCTTTCAGGCATATCTTTTAACAAGTCCTCAGCACGCTACCCCTATAGGAGAGAGAATACTACCAGAAAAGTATCATGTACTTGTCCTTCTCCTTTGTAACCTGTAGTCTGTACTTTTTGAGGTCCTTGTAACCCTTCCTGGATCCCTACTCAGCCAAAAAAATAGAGAGAGGAAGCCAATAGGCGAAACTGATACTTTGATTCTCGCTCGCAACGGAATCACCCGTGAGCATGCAAGAACCTACTCGGACGCAAGACGATGAGACAGACACCCCCGTGAAGGCGTGGCCTATGCTCAATACTTCGGACAAGGTCAATGCTCTACACAATAGAGAGTCATCAATGTCGACCAAGCCCTACTTGCCCACGTACGATAGAAGCGCCAATACTTCGGAAATCCAGGCGATACACAAGGTAGTTGCAGACCTGGGATTTTGGCTCTATTCCTTATGGGACGTGCCTCGCTCAAGGGAGTAGGATTTTGGTCCCCCTCCAAAGGTACCTGAAAACAATGAGGGCTTTATGAACCCAGTACAATGATAGTCCATTACAAATTTTAATTAAGGTCAAAGTTTATTTAGCAGTCCCCTTGTTTTAGTTTTTTGGGTTTTCACTTTTTTGAGTCTGTTTTCATACCAGCGCCTAACGTTTTTGTAGATTTTCATTTATGTCCTAGGTGCTCAAAATCGAAGGGAGAGAGCGGAAAAGCTGTGCAAGTTGGTTCAATGATAGAAATCTCACCATTGAACCGAATGATGCATGCTGAGTTAGAAGACTTACAGTGCATCCCAGCTCTCCCCATGTGGTATGCAAAACAGAATTTTTAAACCTAACTACATGGCGGTAAGCAAGCGACAAAATCGCCCTAAACATTAGCTGCTATTAATCGTGAAGAACCATTAAGTTTGACTAAATCCACGCGTAAGAGACTATAGGTACAAGCATTCTTATTAATGTGGACTTAGCTACCGAGTCAAGCAACCTAAGTCTAAGGGCCCATGCACACAAAACAAAGTAAAAAAGGCAGAAAGCTCAAAATAGCGGGAAACAAAGGAAAGAAAGCGGAAAACACGAAAAATCCGCGACGAGGCCCCCAAGTGAACAGACACCCATGCACTGGACCTCGTTGTGAAGAGTAGAGTCCACATTATATTACATGCAAAAATTGTCTCTCTCTCAATAAATTATAAAATTGATCATAATTACTTCAAGGCCTAACTAGTTCACATCTCTTGCATCCTTGGTGCTCTCTCCCAGCTGGTCATGAAGTGAAGACCAACCTCCTCCAAGCTCGGCTGCTTTGACTTCCTAAGAAACCATCCTCGCCGTGACTGGCCCTCGCATCAAGGTCACAAAGAGATAGAATTAATATAAGCTCAATTAATGAAATAAAGAATCAAGTAATTAATCAAATTAAATGCATGTGTATGTCACTAATCAAAGAATCATGTATAATTAAGCAATTTCAAATAAAACAACTATTCACAGAATAAATGGTGAATAAATGAATTTTTATACAAGAATGACAAGGTATGATAGGCTACGCTCATTGCTCCCCGGCAACGGCGCCATCTGATGAACGTTATTTTCAGCGAGGGTCTAAAATGGTCCACACAAGGCGGGACCACGGTGTCGTTGAGGCGACCGCTCACTAAATCCCGATTGATCAGAAATTAACCCACAATAATGAATAAGTCAATTAAGTCCCAATAATGGGAGTTAAAAATTATTAACTCTACCATAGAATGCTTAGTGTATAAGCATGTAGAGGTCGAACTACAGAGAGCAAGAAAAAGGGGTAGCCTATAAATATTTATGTACACTCCAGTCATCCTTAAATGAATCCTCTTTTCGAGGGTTTTTAATTTTATAATTTTTTATTTTATTTTTGCTTTTATGATTTTTTATGTTGTTTTTTGTATTTTATATTTTTTTATATTTTCTGTTTATATTCTAAATTACATAATATAGATATAGAGATATAAAGAGATATATATAAGAGGAGAGAGAGAGAGATTATGTATTGGTATATAGATACTTGAAATATGTAAATATAATATTTTTTTGTTTTTTGGGATTTTTATATTTTTATATTTTTTATTATTTTTTTGGAATTTTACTAATTTTTAGGTATTTTTAATTTCAACAAAATGTCCCTAATAGGGGACTAATTAAATAGACCGAAAATAATCTGGGTTTTAAAAATATAAAATAATTCCCCAAATCACCCAAATCAATTTTAATACTTCAAATAATAATATATAAATATTTATAAATGGGAGGACATATTTTTGGTATTTTGAAGAGTTTTTATATTTTTTTAGGATTTTGGAGCTTCTTAAAATTTTTATATTTTATTTTTCTATTTTTAGGTTTTTTCATTTTCTGGACTCAATAGGTATATAAATACATCATATATACTATTTTTGTAATTTTTCAAAACGTTTTTATATTTTTTGTGGTATTTTATAGTTTAAACATGGATTAAAGGCTCCTATTTCCATTTTTAAAAATTAGATAAAATGCAAAAATGCATGTTAAAAAAATGGATGTGAAGGTACACGGCATGAAGCATTTACCCATATTTTTTGGTATTTTTAGGAGCAAGATAGGTATTTTTAATAAGGGATATTTACATCCATAACCCTGAGTAGTTCCATAATTACCCCAGAAACCCTGTAGAAACACGAATTACACTTGAGACCTTGAATAGTGCTTAACTCTTACGTTCATAACCCCGTGTTAACTTCAACCAAATTTTCCGTTAACTTTGACGGTATCTGTTAAGCATTTTACAATTTATACCCAAATTTATATTTTATTTAGGAATGGCCCCTTTCTCCTCCTCCTCCTTCCCCGTTTCATCCCTCCAGCACCCACCTCCGAACACCTCCTCCTCCCCTACCGACCACCTCCTCCGCCTGCAAGCCCTCATCCAAGACCCCCTCCCGATCAATGCCTCCATTGCCCCAACCCCAGTCGGCAAGGTCCCCCACCTCCGCGACTCCCGCACGGAGCCCCAAGTCCCCCGCCCGTGGGAGCCCTCCCCTCCCGCCTTTGCCTGCAAGCAAGCTACTCGGAGCCACCCCCAGAGCTCTGCTACCCTCTACAAGCCCCAGGGTAAGATCCCCCGGCCTCCCGCACGCCTCAAGGTCGGAGCCCCGGGTCCCCCGCCGCCCCTGGGAGCCCTCCTCTCCCGCCTTCGCCGCCTACAAGCAAGCTTCCCCCCGGCTCCTGCAAGCTCGCAACACCACCCGACAAGAGACCCTGCCTCTCGAAGACCACCCCGACGCCGCCTACGCCTGCAAGGTGAACCTCCAGTGGGAAGCCCCCTCCCCCGGATGCCCACGCCTGCAAGCTCCCCACCCTGTCCCTCTCGAAGCCCAGCCCTCCTCCCCGCCGCACCCCCTCCGGCTCCTGCAAGCTCGCAACACCACTCGGCAAGAGCCCCTGCCTCTCAGACCACCCCGACGCCGCCCACGCCTGCAAGGTCCCCCCTGCAAGCCCCTCTCCAAACCTCCCCCACCCCGGCACGACTGCCTGCAAGTCCCCCGCTCTGGCAAGCTTGCATCCCTCCTGCTCTTGTAAGCCCGCAACCCTCCCCCCGGCAAGCCGTAAGCCTGCAACGCTCGCGCCCCTCCCGCTCCTGCACGTTCCCCTCTGCCTTAGCCCCAGTGGAAGGCCGTAGCTCCGCCTGCAAGCTCCTCCCTGCCCGACCCACTACTTCCAGTCTCTCTGTCTGCTCCATCACTTCCAGTAAGTCCCGCCCACACTTGCAAATCGTTTTTTCTTTTCTTTTTTACCTTTGATTAATCGTAGCCGTTAGATAGCGGGATTGGTTAGATTAACTCATTGATAGGGTTGAGTTAACGAATCAAACTAACGGAAGGTTATGGATGTAAAACGGAGCATTATTGGGGGTTCTGCATGAATTCATGATTATAGAAGGTATCCGCGGTAATTATGGAACTACTCAGGGTTATGGGTGTAAATATCCATTTTAATAAATACATGAAGCACATAAAAATACACAGCCTGACAGGGGCATAAACGCAATTAAAATCACATACAGGGACTACGTTGCAATTATGCCAGCATATAAAACATTTAATTAAATTTAAGTCACTGTTCTACAATATACAAAAACGGCCAGGGTTACATCGTAAATTTCACGCGTCTCACATGGGACTACACGTGAGGCTGGGAGGGACCAATTTGCAATTCCATAAAGTTTAGGGATCCTTAGACAAAAATCCCAATTAATTTACACGCTACCTTTTATTTACAACATTAAATAATAAATACAAAAGTGACCGGGGCTAAGTGTGAAATTTACCTCAAAAGGCAGGCGGATGGATGGGGATCCGTGCGCCACTTATCCACGTGGCAGGCGCTGGAGGCCCGATACCTCATCGTCGATCCTCGGTTGAGATTACATCTGAGTCTCGATCGAGCGGCCAAAGTGGCTGCTGATTGGACGGCCACGATCATATCTGGAAGCTCCTCCTTCATATAACGGCTGTTGCTGTCCACGACGAACAGGGAAGAACACAAAGGTTCCCTGCCTTCGATCGTTGATTCCTCCTTCCCTCGACGGTCTTCAGCGATGGAAATGGGCTCTACACGTCTGGGAAGGTCCTCCGCAGCTCCTGAGGAGCACAAAAAGGTCCAGGACCCCATGAAGAGGCCTGGCAAGCTCGGTGAAACAAGGGGGTCCTGGGAACCTTGAAGTCGATTCATTTGAGCCCCAGGGGGCTCCTTTCAGCATGTGACCTGCACCAAGAGAAAGATTGGCTCGAGGGGGTTCGCCTCGACCAAAAGTTGAAACTGCACGGCTGAAAAGGTGACGTGGGTGACGAGGTCCGGTGACGCGGAGGATGAGGACATCGATTCGCAGAGCAAGAAGTGCTCTGGTCAATTAGGGGTGTTCGTGAGATGGAGAACACGGAGAGGATCGAAATGGGGAGCGGTTCGAGCGTCGGAGAGTCACTGGATAGGAAGGGAGTCGTCGCCGGAATGGAGCTCCGGTGAACTACGACTCGACCGAATCTAGGTGATTTACTCAACTAAAAGCTAATCTAATGACGGGAAATAAATGCTGGAATGAAATGCTATCTATTAAAGCGATAAAACCGCTCTTATACCAGGTGGTCGACCAGGGAGCAGGGCGATGCCGGAGATCCGTCGTGGGTGCTGCCCTCCACTCCTCAGACCAGCTGACGCTTCCAAGAGGACCCCTGTCACGAGGGTGCTCTAAGGATTGGAAACGAATGTGGAAGAAGACCAAAAGGAGACCAAATTTGAGAAGGGGGATGAGGCTTCTTATTTATACATAGGATGCGCACCCTTATTGATCGCCCTTTTCGATCGAATCGGCACCATGTACTATGAATCGTGGGATAGGGCGTGTATCTAGGATGTACAAGGAACAATCTTCATGAAGGGTCCCGTATCTCTCGAGCTACACAATTTGCGTGAAAAATCGGGGAAGTGGGGCACTCGTGATCTGTCAGAGGCGCAGGTCTAGGTCCAAGGAGTTGACCTGCGGTCAACTAATGGCGGCCTGCCATTGGTCCACGGAGGCCGCTAGAAGACAAAACGGCCTAGATTAATAAAGGTTAATTAATTTAAATTAGTAAATGATTTTATTATTTTTCAAATATAAAATAAAAATGTTTATTAATTAATGTAATATTTTATTATGATTTTTATTTATTTTTTTGATGTATTTTCTTATAAGATTATTTTAATGGTGTATTTATAAGTGTATTTACATGTATTTTGTATAGTTATTTTTTATTTTGTTTATTTTATTTTATTATTTTATTATCTTATTTTACATATTTATAACTTATTTTTATATATCTAAATATATTTTTATTTTCTTTTTATGAGTTTATTTGCATATTTAAATAAATAGATATATATATAATATGTAGGTATACTTATAGGTATTTTACCTGTATTTTATATACATTTTATTTATTTAATGAATTTTATTGGATTTTCTTTTAATTTCAACATGTACATGTATTGTGTATATTATTTACATAATTATAAAAATATAGACTTATAAAAATAATGAATCATGAATATAATGAATATTTTAATCGGTATCATGCACAATGAGGGCCAAAAACCTAACTTTCACATATGCGCTCCAAAAATTATGAAACCAATTTTATTAAAGAGCTCTTGAAAGCTTATATAAATTCAGAGGTGATTTTGGTGGATTTTGACTTTTTATTTACAAGATATGGGTCTGTGAAGTTGAGATTCTGGCTTTCTATTCTGTGTATCGAGTACACACTGTGTATCATTTTTGTATAAACTAAATTTTGTCTTTTTATCTACATTACTATCTACAACTTTCATGTACAAAATTTCTTTATCTGATGAATAAATAATTAGATACAAAATAGGGGCCAAAAATGCATAAATCAAGAATGAATAAATGAAATATTTATTGTATTCTTGTCCCTTATCTCCCCCTACTTTATTCCTTGTCGACCAATTCCATTCTGGCCTTGGTCTCGGGGTCAGGGTCACCAAATATTTGCAATATTTTGTTCCTTTTTCTTTTCTTCTCTTTATTCTATAATTTTGGCATTAAAAACTTTATTTTAGGTACATTTAATACCATAAATGATGAACGCTATTATAAACAAATTGATGCTATTTACATGCATTTTCTTGCATTTTTGAGGCCAAAATAATATAATAAAGGTGATGAAGTGGAGATTCATCAATAGTTGATAACATGGATTTTGCAAGGGTCTAAATATGTCTCACATAAGGCGGAGACAAAGTCGCTGTGGCGACCGCTCAGGAATCCCGGGTCAATCGACAATTAACGCACAACAGATAAATCAAGCAATGAAATCACTACCTCATGCAGCACGGAACCAGATTTAGATTCAGTTCAACCAGATTTGCTTGATGATAGCACATTGCCAGAACTGAAATCACTACCTCCTACACTCAAGTATGCCTTTCTTGCGGGACCTAAAGAGAGATATATTGTTATCACTAGCTCAGACTTGACTTTGTAACAGGAGTCTAGGTTGTTAGAAGTCTTAGAGAGGAACCACAAAGCAATAGGCTGGATAGTGTCGGATCTCGTGGGGATCAACCCCGCTCTTTGCTCGCACCACATTTTTACTGAGGATAATGTGAGACCTTCCCATGAGTTCCAAAGGAGACTTAACCCCAATCTATGGGAAGTAGTGAAGAAAGAGATTGAGAAATGGTGCAAATCAGGATTTATATACCCTATTTCTGACTCCAAGTGGGTGGCTGATAACACGGATTTTGCGAGGGTCTAAATATGTCTCACACAAGGCGGAGACAAAGTCGCTGTGGCGATCGCTCACGAAACCCGGGTAAATCAACAATTAACCCACAACAGATAAATTAAGCAATGAAAGTAAATGTACGGAGTTAAAATTTATTATAACTCTACAATGAATGTGCATAGTGTGCAAGCATGTAGAGGGCGAACAACAAGCAGGATATTCGGCAAACAAGCTCAAGAATGAGAGTGATCAAATGTCTACAAGTGTGCTATTTTTGTGGGGTTTTAATTTTTATATATTTTTTTTAATTTTTGAATTTTATATTTTTATATTTTGATTTTTTATTTACTGATTTTATATTTTCTTTTTATATTTATATTTTTATCTTTTCTTTTTCTTTTAATAAGGCTATAAAACTATATAGGATATATATGCACAAGAGAGATAAGAGAGGGATATATATAGGTAAAAATACTCAAAATCTAGGAAATAAAATATTTTTGTACTTTTTATATTTTATAATGTTTTTGTGATTTTTCTAAATTTTTTCCTAATTTTTTGGTATTTTTAAAGTAAAAAATACTAAAAAAGTGCACAAAATTGAAGGCTGAAACTGAAATGAGCATGAAAAATATCAAACAGAGTCCAAAATTTCTCAAATTATTTTTAAAGTAAAGATAATAGATCATAGAGAATTCAGAGACAAAAATTATATTTTTAGGATTTTCGTGGAATTTTTAAGATTTTAGGGGTTTTCTAATTTTTAGTTTTCTTTTGAAAATTGTAGTGAATTTTGAATTAAAGTTAAAACACATGAAAATAAACAATATATATTTTTTTTTGAATTTTTTCAAATTTTTATAATTTTTATGTATTCTAGTGCAAATAGTGAAGAAAATGCATGTTTTTGAATTTTTATAAATAATAAAATGCAACAAAAATGCAAAATTAAAATATAGCTTGATAGAGAAATGCAACAGAAAACAACAATGATATTTTTTGGGAATTTGTAGGGTTTTATAGATGCATGAAATAATTAGAGACAACAAAGAGAAGCTACATTACTAGCAAGGGTATATTTGTAAATATCCGAAACATCAAGGGACAAAGTGCAATTTTTCTAGAAATTAAACAACTAATTTACAGAATCTTCGGACCAATCACAAATTGTCAGAATCCTAGGGGTATGCATGCAAATTTTCCAGGGTCTCGTGCGCAAGGCACACGACTAACAGGGACCTAAATGTAATTAACAAAACCTGAGAGGATGAAATGTAAATTTTCCAAAAATATTACAACTGAATCTGCAAGTTTATGGACCTAAGTGAAATAACACAAAGCAAGAGGGTTCAAGTGCAAAATACCCCACCCTCTCATGTGCATAAGCACATGAGGTGACGTGGCCAAGGACCCAAGTGCAAATATGAAAAGTACGGGGGTGTCTGTGCAAATATTACACACAAAATATTGAACTACAGATGAAAGTTTCAGTGCTAAATATTAACTATAAAAATGTTCAGGTAAAAAGATGCAAAATACCCAAGCACTGCGATCCGACGGTGGGAGTCTTTTCCCTTGACACGTGGCGAGACTCAGAAGCACGATACCCCTTCGCACGGGGATGGCTGGAATTAGATCACCGGCACCTGATCGAACGGTGGAGGCGCTGGATGATTCGAAGGTGGCTGTACTTCTGGGCGACGGCCCTTGATCGGACGACCAAAAGTCGAAGACGAAGAACAGGGAAGAACTCGCGGTGAGGCGAGTTTCCCTCATCCGAATCTCCCTCCTCCGGCCTTCGTTGAGGCTCCAAAATGGCCAAAGACACTCCTGCTGGTGTCCTCTATTGATTGGTGGCTTCAAAATGTGGCGGAGGCCACCAGAGCACGCCGACGGAGGTGGAGGAGCGAGGCACCTCCAGGTACCTCCAGCGAGCTCCCAAAATAGCCTCCAGGTGTGCGTTGTGCTCCCGATTCCTGCAAGAAATGGTGACACCATTGAGGGCAAAATGCCTCGACGGTTGGCGAAGCAAATGGGTGCGGGAGATGGCGAAATGAAGGACGGCCGGAGGTAGCTTCGGCGAGGGTGTCTATTGGGCGATCGAGGGGATGAAACGCGAAACTAGCGATGGGAGATTAATCCTACGGCTATGGGGAATGAGAAAATGCAAGAAGATAGAGGGGATAGAAAGCCTCGAAGGTGGAGTTCACCTGAGGAAGACCTTGACAACGAGGCTCGCCGGAGGTGGTGGAACTCGCCCGAATCCGCGTCAAAACTCCGCCCAAGTTGGATGGAGCTGGAGCTATCACCACTAGCTGGCCGAAGCACAAGAAAGGGCGAGAAAAATGGGGAAAAAATGGGGTTCAAAGTTTGAATCAGAACTTGGAGGTGTATTTGAGGGGTTGACGAAATGGCTGCGAAGATCGAGGGAGATCGGGAGCGGCAGTGATTCAATGGCCGAGGAGACATCTGGGTGTATATGCCCGATTTCCCAGGAACAAAAGTCGTGAAGACTTCGTCCCGAAAATATGCAAGGAATGACCTCGAAAAATCCATGAAATAGGACAAAAACGAGGGTCTGACAGATGCTAGACCTCGGTCAGAGAGTTGACCGAGGTCAACAAACGAAGGGTTCTGGTTGGTCCACGTGGACCAACCAGAAAATTCCGTGGCAAAACATTTAGAAATTCATTTTAAAATAGCAAATGGAGTTAATATTTTAGGTTATAAAATAAAAAATGTTTTTTATTCTCTGAAATATATTATTATGATTTTTATTTATTTTTTCAAGATTAAAAATTACATGTTTCCTTTTATAGCTTATATATAGGTATATTCATATATATATATATATATATATATATATATATATAATATTTTATTTTTATTTTGTATATTTGATTTTATTGTTTTTTATCATTTTATAAATTTATAGCTTATTTTTATGGGCTTAAATATATTTTTATTTTTATTTTCTGATGTGTTTTGTACAAGTAAATAAATAGATATGTAATCTACATAGGTATAGACATAGGTAATTCATCTATATATTTTTACAAGTATTTTATTTTTATGTTATCTTTGTGTTTTTATTCCTATTTTATTATACATAAACATTATAAATAAGATTTACAAAATTATAAAAATATAAAATTATAAAAACAATGAAGAATAAATAAAATGAATATTTTAATATGTACAAGTATACAATAGGGGTCCAAAACTCAACTTTCAAACCGTAGCTCCGCAAAATAAGAAACCACCTTTATTAAATAGTTTATTAAAAATTATATACAATTAAAGGTGATTTTGATACATTTCGAGCTTTTATTTGAGAGATATAGGTCTGGGAAGTTGGGATTCTGGAATTTTATTTAGATCATAACTTTCTATTTGTACATTATTTTTTGGTGAAATCAATTTTGTATTTTTCTATATTTAATTATATACAACTTTTATGTACAAAGTTTCTTATTTGAGGTATAAAAAGTGGAACCAAAAATAGGTCCCAAAATGAATAAAGAATGAATTAAATAAAATGGATTTTTATTGGTATTTTGGCCCTTATCTTTCCCTACTTTATTCATTGTCGACCTATTTATCTATATGCCTAGGTCTCAGGGTTTCGAGACATAAAATATTTACAATATTTTATTCTTTTCTTTTCTTTTCTTTATTCTATAATTTTGGCTTTAAAAACCGCATTTTGTACACTATTTACATGCACATGCATGAATGCTAAAATGCATGAATTAAAGGTATTTACATGCATTTGCAAGGGTTTTTGAGGCCAAATGATAGAATAAAGATGATGAAATGGAGGTTCATCATCCCCCTATACTTGCCTTTGCTAGTCCCTAGCAAACACTTATGCAATAAGTGCAAAAAAGAAAAACAAAGAAAAGATAAAGAAGAAAGATGGATTGAATTTAATTATCAAACTTGTCTTCACAAAATCAAAGTTTGGAGCTTAAGTAGGTCCTTTGGAATTTTAGTGTGAGTGGAACCTTAATGAGAACCGGATTTGAAATCCAACATCCTCCGAGAATCCCAAAACTCTGCTCAAGTCCCCTCAATAGCCAGGTCAGAATACTTCAACTTATACGCAAACCCTTACGACTATGAATCTGACTCGTGTAGTGTAAGTGATAGTGGCTCTCTCCAACTAGAATGACAAAGAGACTGACTTCTCCAGTATGACAACCCAATGATTCCCCAATCCAACAACTCATTCCTCAAGGAGCGGGATATTCCCTTCTAAGTTCAAGTGGCAACCAGCTCAAGAGGAGGGGGTGAAGAGAAGACGGTAGCCAACGTAGCTACCTATCCTAGGATTCAAGACCAGTGTAGTCAAGTCATCCAGCTGCAGGCTCACATGATTTGACTTCGAAGCTCAAGCTTGCTTATTTGACTATACACATATGTACACTCCGGCAGGCATTTTTATTTTTGTACAGGCCTGTCCACTTTTTTGGAGTTTTTGATTTTTGAAGCACATTTTTTTGAATATTATATACAACAGCAGCATTTACATAGGGAGTTTTTCCTCTTGAGCCATTAGACTATCCCTCTTTTGAAGCTTTATTGCAACCCACAATCTCCTGTCCTCAAAACTCATCATCACCGGATGGGTGGGGGTGCACTTCCCTCCTTAGAGGAGGACAAGTGTTTCCACCTATGCGCGTCTCATACCGGTAAATCCAACCCCCTCACCACTCCAACCGAGTTGAGCCAAGTGAAAGGTGCAGGTGTCCAAGTTAGGTCATTATCAACAAGAGCCGTGCGTGTGCTCCGAAATACTCTACTTAGGCAGTCAAGAATCCATTGAATCAAGTCTCGTGATCCTCAAAGAATTAAGTCAACTAGACCTGAAGTACCTTAATTCCAGCTCCTATAAGGTTCCTGTTAATTAGGTAGATTTAAGGTCCAACCAAGCTCCAATCTTCGGATTTTATTTAGACTTGTTCAATAATCAAACAAAAAAATGCTCATGATATGCAAATGTTATGTAGAATGCGGAAAATATTTTTGTGATATAATTTTCAAATGTTTTGAACTTTTTATGATTTTTTGAAAAGATGATGCAGATGCATTTTTTTGAGATTTTTCAAAAAGATTTTTCAAATGTTTTTGGTATTCTAATTTTGCAATTGTTTTTGGGATTTTTGAAAACAAAGGATTTTGGCTAAAAACTAGGTACAAATATTTACATGGGGATGCATCATATATTTACAAGAAGTGGATTTTAAGAATTTACAAAGGGTAAGTGGTCAATTTTTATAGATATATACATAAAGAATTTTAGGTGAGATGTATATATTCCTCAAACTTTTTTGACAAAGGTTTTTCAAACATTTTTTAAAACTATAGTCCAAAATAATTTTTACAAACAATTTTTACAAACATGTACACACATTTGAAAATCATTTTGCAAAGGTTTTCCAAATAGTATATATAGATTTTCAAATAAATTTGCAACCATTTTTCAAACCATTTGCAAATCATTTTTTAAACATTTTATTTCACACGAAGAAAATAATTTTATAGTCAAAATATTTTTACGAAGGTTGAAAACATGTAACAAAATATTTTCCAAATAGTTTTCAAAAGATTATTTCCACAAAGATTTTCAAACTATTTTTCAAACATTTTGCAAAAAATATTTTCACCTGATTTATTAATCAGTAAATACAAAAAGAATTTGAGGAATAATCACATCTTTTTATTAAGGATGTTAATAAATTTTATAAGTGTAATGGCCATAGTTATTAGTAAAAATATGAAAGTACGAGTTATGGCTAAAGTATATACGCAGTATATACGACCCTCATATACTTAGCTTGAGCTATGTCCTCATAGATCGGAGAGAAAAGAGAAGACATAACTCGTACTGTGTATAGAAAAGTCTAATGAATAAATAAACGAATGACAAGTTGACCGCCCCCTTATACTTAGGATCAAATAATCCTAAGTATAGCAGAATGTACACAAGGCAGGGAGGGTCAAGGGTGGGAATGAACAGATTGTACTCAGACTGTCTCCCCCTATACTTAGGGTAAGATATCCCTACGTATAGACAAGAAGAGGAGACAATGGAGAGGATCAAAGAATAGAAGAACTCGGGGTGCACACCCCCCTATACTTAGGACAAAGCACATCCTAAGTATAGAAGACTGACAAAAAGGGGAGACACCTTTCTGATAGATAAAGAATATAGAAAAGGAAAAGAAGAAAAGAAGAAAAGAGATCAGAAGATGGAAGAATATAAAGAAGGATGTACACATCACTCCCCCTATACTTAGGGTAAAAGAAGCCCTAAGTATAGGCAACAACATGAGTAATGAAACGGAACAACGAATGAACACTCGGCTCATTCACCCCCCCATACTTAGGACAAAGTACGTCCTAAGCAAGGTACACACGAGAATGGGTGATTGAGCGAAATGGGAGAGAGACAGAGGTACACAAAGGCAAATATACAACAGAATGGATATACAAAAGGTCAAGAAGGTTGAAGGCGAACCTTCTTGAGGGACCGCTGAGGAATAGATCTAGTGTGGTGCAGGTCGACATCGGGGTCCATGGTGGACGGAAGCCGATCATGGTCGACAGGGTGAAGGCCCTCAGTGGAGTCAAATCGAAATGACACGAACTGGTCAATGGAAGTAGTATGGCTACGTTCGCCCTTGGGGGTCTCGCCGATATCAAAGTGAAAAGGAACAAACTCATCGTCAGTGAAAGAAGTAAAGTTAGAGTCGTCCTACGAGGTCTCGTCCAGGTCAAAACCAGAAGGAACGAAGTCATCAGTGGAAGTAATCGAACTCAGTTCGTCCTCAAGAATCTCAACTGGATCATCTTTTTCATCAAAAGGCCTGAATTCCCGAATAAAAGCAACCAAATCAAATTCGGCCTTAGTCTCATTTGAATCCAAGTGAACATGAATGGACTTATCAGTGGAAGTAGTCAAACCAGGTTCGTCCTGTCTAATCTTGGTGTCTGCCTTCCACTCTATGGCATCAATCACGTAAATCCCGCGGATTTCATCAACACAGTGCCACACACCATAAGAAAGAACTTAAGGGTCTATACTTTCCGAGTCTTCTGCCCTTCGGAGGATTTCTCGGGTCTCATCAGCGGTCGCAAGGCAAACTTCTCTAATGTCATCAGATAGATCATAAGCCTCAGAGTCAGCGAGAATCGGTGAAGGCACATTAGGTGCAGGTCTCTGCTCGGTAATGGATGCAGTGGTGGTCACCTCGCTCTCGTCAACATGACGGAAGCGAATCTCTCCTGATCCATAGTCAATAACGACCCTCGTAGAGGCGAGGAATGGTCGTCCTAGTATGATTGGAGAGGGCACCCCTGTGGAGGTCTCCATGGGCAATACGACAAAATCAACATTGTAGCTCATGCCCCGAATCGAAATGACGATGTTTTTTAGTATACCCTTCAACATCTTTATTGATCCATCAGCAAATTGAACTATCATCCTGGTCTTCTTTAGAGGCCCTAAGTGAAGAGAGTGTACCAACGATAAGGGCAGAATGCTAATCAAAGCACCGCCGTCTAGGAGAGTGTGATCACAAGTGAAGTTAGAGATGGTGCAACTGATGAAGGGGGTAGATGTGTTCCTTCTCCTAGGGATGGGGTAGTGTGTGATGGCGTGGGCAGTGGCCATGGTTAAAATATGACGTTCATATCTACACCTCCGCTTTCTCTTCTTGGGAAGAGGAGCAGATAAATCATTCATGGCCTGCTGAAGTGGGGCACGAATGATCTCATGAATGGTGGCCACCACTTCGGGTTCAATCAACATTTTTTTGAATTTTTGGACCTCCTCCATACAAGGGAGGAAGTCGGAATCAACATATACATGAGGCATGCCAAGAGCAGTCTGTACAGTGGCATTCTTGGGGTCAAAGGTGGGACAAGGTGTGAATGGATGTGTGGTAAAAGGGTCTGGCAAGTGAGCACTTTCCTCACAGTCTGACTCAATCATGTGTCTCCCGAAATCTTTTTGTGTTTTTAAAATTTTCTCAATTTTTTGTATTTTGGGCGTTTGCAAGCTCTCACAAAAATCCTCAATCAAGTTCGAATCATCAAATCGTGAAGCATCTATATGGCTCTTATCCAGGTAGGTGAGGTCATCAATCATCGAATTCCTTTGCTCCATGAACTGGGTCAAGGTCTCAAGTGTGGACATCGTGAGAGGTGACTCCAACAAACCAGTCTCGGGTGGATGTGAAGGTGGGAAGTACAGAGGTGGCGATGGGTAAAAGTCCGAGTTCTGATACTGTGGCTGAGGCGGGTATGTACAAAAAGTAGGAGGGCAATCCTCCTGACAAGTGAGGTGGACCAATTGGAGGGTATGAGGGGTCCGTGAAGGTAGGACAAAAATAACTCCAGTCGGCTATCTCGAAAAAGGAAAATGATAGTCGGGAGAGCACGATGATCAAGTCAAGAGAGATGAGAAGAAGGTGCAAATGCGCAGAAGCGATCTATGATACACCCAAGCAATCACAAACAAACTCACACAAAACAAACCCTCAATTCACCTACTCAACTTGGTAGAGACCAAAAAGTTGGTCTTTTAATCTTGTCTGTTTTAGAGTTAGGTGAGAAGTCAAAAAGTTGCACAAACACTTAGGGGGCTGAAATGGGATTTTGGCACTAATCCCTAGTGTGTGCGCGAGCAATGTAAAACAAAGACAATGAGGGGATGACTCGCCCCAAGACAAAATTTTTCTTTTTTGATCTTTTTTAGGGTCAAGTAATGTTAGCAGTCCCAATTTTATTGGTTATCGCTTTTTTAAATTTTTAGTAAGAATGCACAAGCCTAACGAGGAATCAATTTTACTTAGCACCTAGGTGATCAAGATCAGAGGGAGAGTCGGAAAAGCAATGCAAGCGGCAAATCAATGATGTATGCTAAAGAGAAATGCTCACCATGCCTCCATCACTCTACATGCAAAGATGCTCAGCAGAATTGAAACCTATCTATATGCAAACGCAAGCCGATGAAATCAGCCTAAGTTTCAAAAATTGCTATTAGTCGTGAAGAACCGATGCTAATGACCTAGAATGGAATCGAAGTGTTCGGTGTTGGAGTCTCCTCGGTGCCCACCAAAGTGGGTCCTGCACGTGCTGTATGGAGAACTCTCGCAACACAGTGGTTCTGAGACTAAGTGAGAAACAATTTAAGATTTAACTAAGTCCAAACGAATCTATAGGCACATGCAAATATATTAGGTGTTTAGCCTTAATCTATCGCAAGCAATCCTAAAACTAAGGGCTCAATCACACAAAGTAAGAAAAATCAAACTGAGAAACAAATTAAAAAGGTGATGAAAAACCATGAAAATCGCGGTGAGCCCCCAAGTGAACAATCACTTGGAAATTGGGTCCGAAAGTCCAAAGTTCAGTCTACCGGTATTATTACAATAATAGTAGTCTCTCTCTCACAGAAATTACACAAATAAATACAACAAAGTGAATGGAGCTCGGTCTTCAAAAATTCTCTAAGCCTCCTTGGTGCTAGGTGTTAGCAATGTGAGCCCCGGGCGAACCATTTCTACAATAAATGTTATTGTAATGAATAAATTATCAATGAAAATTATTGATTGTTTTTCACTCCCCCTTCTGAGATTAATGAATGAATGCACTATAGGGTCCCTCTGTACAATAAGGGTTATGTACCATGGCCAACTTGATGATCATACAGCTGTTGATTCATTGGATGGATCATAGAGGCTGATGCTTGGATGAATATCTAAGGAGTTAGATAGAGGACTCATCAAGCATCATCAAATGATCATTAAGTGATGATCTCCAGTCCGAGTGGGAGATGGCAATCCTATCTCATATGACTGATATCTGACTGACCTCTTGATACAGGTCCTCTGCATGGGAATAGTGATTCAGAGGTGTCAGGTTAGTCAAGTCAATGGGTTGACTTGACGAGATCGAGATAACCAAAGACCTACGTTGAATACTGTCACAACATAGGCATGCATCCTCTGACTAGAGACAGATGTATTGCTATATGTCTAAGTATGTACATTTGGCAGACCAATAGGTTGATGACCTAATCAAGGTCTATATACCGGCGAGCTGGTGTGCATGTAAGGACATATGAGTAATGCGATCTCTCAAAGGGATCATACAGGTTCACTTGTGAACCGGGAGACATGAGCTCACTCATGAGGTATTGGGACTGAACAAATTCCATGCATGGTCGTCGTGCTTTGGAAGCATGACATGAATTTGAAGGTAAGATATATGCTTTGTGAAAGCATATGATCTATACCATATCCCGATGACCAAGATTGAGAAACTTAATGATCTAACCCTGAAGATGACAGTGTAAAAGTGATCTTTATCTTCAGGATGATCATGAGTCTTCCAGTATGTAGGATGTGCAAGTATTAGGAATACCTGAAGGGTGATTTGATCATATACGATTGTATAACCATGACGCTTCCATTCCGAGGGAGTGATGAAACAGGTTTGGATTTTAGTGACTCCTCTCATTAGAGAAGTGACCTAATCTTAGTCCATGAACTGGACATTGATCTGAATGAGATTCAGATGCAATGAGAAGATTAAGTCTACGGTCTTGATTTGATCAAGCATCAGTGGGAGGTCCATAGGATCTGGATTTGAGATACGATCTCAACATCCAAGTCACTATACGTGGAACAATACAATCGCCCTGTCCTTATCTCCAAGTATCTGAGGAGAAATAGCATTGTTCTTAAATGGTTTAAGAACAATTCCATAAGATCTAAGCAAAGAAAATTTGATAATTAAAAGTGTTTTAATTATCATGATGTATGAGAAATTATCTAATATGATTAAATGTGATTTAATAAGCTTGGATAAGAATAATGTGGATAGAGATATCCAATTATTCATAATATATTATAAATGTGATTTATAATGTATTAGAGAGAGTTAATTATAATTTATATGTGTTGATTAATTATAATGTGTATTGGATACACATTGTGTAATTAATTAACAATATGAATTACATGTTGTTTTGGGTTGTGAATATGATTCACAATTTTTCCATGGCAAGATTGCAATATTCTCAAAGATAATTGTGAATTATTTTTTGAGAAATAAAACCCAAATAATTTTGTTGCAAATAAATAAGAGAGATTACATGGAGATATGCAATCTCATGGAGATTGCAATCTCCATGCAATCCATGGACGGCACACCACTCCTAATTGGAGTGGGTGTGCGCCTACATGGAAGGCACATGGAGATAAAATCTCCATGTGTCTTCTCTCCTTATTTGTTGGGTTGATTTAGGAATGAATTATATTTGATTTTATCAAATATATTTTGACCTAAATTTGTTGCTTTTGACAACAACAATCTTAGCCATTGGATGAACATAAATCAATCTCATCCATTGATTCTATGTGTCCCATGGATTGAGATCCATGGATCCCAAAACCCTATAAATAGAGAGGCATACTTGGCTCTCTCTTTACACATGCTATTGTAGCACAAACTCTCTCTCTCTTTCTCATATACACGACAGCCCTTCTCTCCCTCTCTTCTTGGTGGCCGTCCACCTTGGTGGAGAGAAACGTCGACGCCCGCGCCATCGTGCTGCCGCTTCGACTCTCTGCGGTTCTTTGTCTTCTTGGAGTGCTTCACTCACGAAGGAGACGCTTGATCTCGTGCGACGAGATCAGGAGCAACCGCGCTTGGATCATCTTGGATTGCGAGGACACCGCGACTCATCTCCGCGCTCGCAAGCCGTTACTCCGACGATCGGACTTGAGACAGGAGGTCTCTTTTCGTAGAGACTCGATCAACCACGCTTCAAGAGGTATTGCATTATACTTGCTGTGGTTATAGATGAAACGATTTGAGAATGGTTCTCAGATCATGTGGTTTCATCGGTTTAAAAATTTTTAAATTCCGCTGCTCCGAACAACTAGTACGACTAGTCGTTCTTCGTCGTATTCGATACGACGATCACGCTTCCGTGATGCGCTTGAGGATTTCTCCGTATCCTTCACTAGGTCCGCAAGCTGACGCCAACTTCACGTAGGTGAGTAAGCGCCTATGGTAGAGAGCCTCCCATGATCCGCGATACCTCACACAAAGTCAACAAAGAGATGGGTTAGACAACTCAACAAGATATATCAGAAATAGAGAAAATAAATGAATGACAAATATAGGCAAATAATCACAATCAAGCAAAAAGCTGATCTATGCACTGTTTCTCCCCGGCAACGACGCTATTCGATAACACGAATTTTGCGAGGGTCTAAATATGTCTCTCACAATGCGGAGACAAAGTCGTTGTGGTGACCACTCACAAAACCCAGATCAATCAACAATTAACCCACAACAGATAAATCAAGCAATGAAAGTAAATGTGTGGAGTTAAAATTTATTATAACTCTACAATGAATGTGTATAGTGTGCAAGCATGGAGTTTAAATTGTTTGAACACGAATTTAATACTTGGATTTTGTTCCCCATTAAATAAGGAAACCATAGAAACTGAGTTTGCGTAAATCGGATTTCGTATGCTCTAGTTATGGTTGTTTTAATGGACATGTATACACTGTTGCGGGAACAGTAGATTTTAACATGATTAAAGAGTTAATTACTGTTATCATCTGCCTCGAAATGCGTGTAAATCCACTTAGGTTCTGTTCTAAATCAAATTAGCAATCTATGAAAATTGAGTTTGCTTAATTTGGATTTAAATTGATTGAGATATGCCAATTTTAGTGAATAGGGGTCTATACTGAAATTGCATTCCTAATCTAGAACCAAGTGATTGTCAATTAGTGAAATTAATTGTTAATTTCGTGAAATAATCTTGAATAATATTTGTGAAATATTGAGACATGATTATTTGCCTAATTGACATGGCCCCAACCAATTAATTGATTAAGATGTGATCTAAATCATAAATTGGAAACAACAATCTTCAAACTTGATGCTTGAATAGGATTTGGGAATTTGTCTAGCAAATTTCCTTATAATCAAAAATGTTTTGATTATTACTATATGGTACAATTTCGGTTGAAAAACCGATGATCATCTCAAGTATAAATTAATCAATTTGGCATTATCCTTTCCCGAGGCGGATGTGGTGCCTAGTCGGAGAGCATTGGGGTTGCGGGTTGCAACGTATGTGGTCCGTCCCACTCTCGTCGGTACTGGCCATGACAGCGGGTAGGGCCGGGATAATGTCCGAGGGATTAAGATGTATTTTTTTCTAATTATTAAAATTCGAATTAATACGTATTTTGAGATATTACCATATATGTATTCAAGTAAAATAATCAAGTTTGATTGATTGGATTGGATTGATAATTAATTTAATATGATTAAATTGATTATGTCCAATTGAAATACTCTAATATGATTAGAGTTATTAATTCCCTTGGAAGAATTAATTATGTGAATGTGATTCACGATAATTAATTAAAATTTGAATATGAGATGGAGGATCACATAAGTGACATCCATGGTCTCCCGTCAAGGCGAAGAGTTTCGTCGCCAGGGATTGCATATGGGAGACGCCTGTCCGAAGTGACAGCTCCCGTGTGCAAGCGCATCTGGATCGGGCTCTTTGCTTCTCGAAAGAGTAAGGCCGTATGCGTAGTGACCCCAATATCGGATCCTCATATTATTGGGGCGATATTGGATTGCGCATAGCGAGTACTATTCATGTTGACGGTTGGTTCAATTAACAACGGGTCAACATCGCCTTAGGGGTGGTGGGCTCGGGTGTTAAAGACCGAATTGGGAAATTGCAAGTTGGACTTGCAAAATGGAATGAGTTCCTGCTTTTTCTTTATTGGAGTCACAGATTCTCATATTATTGGGATGTGACAATGATAAAGAGGAGATCCCAATTCTTGCTAGAGATATAGCGGTAAGTATATCTCTTACTTTGAAAGTGATTAAGGGAATGAACTTTCAAAGTCGACAATGCAAGAATAATTTGATTTAAAATACCTTAATCAAATATCATAAATTTGAATATATATTACTATATTCTAATATAGTGCATTCTTAATTTCAGAAAATGAAGTCTTTGAACCCACTTAGTAGGCTTCTTGAGGTCAACCAATTGACCGGCCTAAATTATTCGGATTGGATCCGAAATTTGGAGCTTGTTCTCTCTGCTGAGCGCATAAGTTATGTGCTATCCGAGGACAAGCATGAGAACCCTAAGTCCAAGGAAGAAAAAGCATTTAATGACAAGTATGATGAAGATCATGTCTTGGCTAGGTGCTATATCCTAGGTTCTCTCTCCAATGTTCTACAGAAGCAACATGTGGAGATGAATACCTGTCAGGAAATAATGCAGAATCTTAAGGATATGTTTGGTGACATTAATCGCACTCAGCGATACAATGTTATGAAAGACCTCATTCGCTGTAGAATGCAGGAAGGGACTTCGGTCCGTGAACATGTACTCAAAATGTTTGGGTACCTGTCGGAGCTGGAGACTCTTGGGGCAACGATGGATGCAGACATGCAAGCTGATTTCATTCTGCTGTCATTGCCCAAGTCTTTTAATAACTTTGTAGTGTCATTCCACATGAACAAGTTGGAATTGACAAGTGCTGCTCTCCTTGCTGCATTAAAGTCCGCAGAGGACGTGATGAAGAAGGATGGTCCCAGTGGCAGTGCAATGGTTGCACAGGTCAAAGGGAAGCGCGGTCGGAAGCATGGTTCTCGGAAGGGCCTGGCCCAGAAGAGAAAGAAGAAGGGACAAAGTGTTGCCTCTTCTTCCAATGCATCCACTCTCATGGCGTCGAAGAAAACCGACGTCTGTCATCACTGCAAGAAGCCGGGGCACTGGAAGCGTAACTGCCCAGATTACCCGAAGTCCTCAGACAAAGGTAAAGCCCCAGCAGGTATGAAATCTACTTTCATCATTGAAACTAGCTTTCTCGTCGGACGAGAAGGAAGTTGGGTTGTAGATTCTGGTGCTTCTGTTCATGTATGCAATTTGTTGCATTTGTTTCAGGAAACTAGGAATCTTGAGGAAGGGGAGATAGTCATCCAGATGGGATCTGATGCAAGTGTTGCAGCAGTAGCCGTCGGGACTTGTAGACTATCATTATCTAGTGGAAGAGTCCTTATACTTAAAGAATGTCTTTATGTACCCGAAGTCAGAAGGAACTTGATATCTGTATCTAAGCTTGTTAGAAGCGGATATACTTTCCTTTTCTGTAATAAATTAGTCATAAGTCGTTATGATAAATATATTGCGGATGGTGTTTTGACTTCTGGTGGACTCTATGAATTGTGCATTGATAAATGTATTATGAATGTGACAACCACTAATAAAAACCCTAAAAGATCCAGAGAGGATAAAAATATCTCAAATGAGATATGGCATCAAAGGCTTGGTCATTTGTCTGTTGATAGGATCAATAGATTGATAAAGGATGGACCTCTAGATTTTCTACAGGTTCAACCTTTGCCCACTTGCAAACATTGCATACAGGGTAAAATGACTAGGACGCCTTTCCGTAACAAGGTTACAAGATGCGAAGGTATTATTGACCTAATACATACCGATGTATGTGGTCCCTTCAGTACCGTGACTCGAAATGGATACCGATATTATTTGACGTTTATCGATGACCATTCGCGATACGGGTTTATCTTCCTACTACGTCATAAGTCTGAAACCTTTGAAAAGTTCAAAGAATTCAAGGCTTTGGTTGAGAACCAAACCGATAGGAAGATTAAACGGATTCGATCTGATCGAGGTGGCGAGTACCTATCAGATGAATTCAAGGAATACCTTAAGGAGAATGGAATTGTTTCCAATCTCACTCCTCCTGGAACTCCCCAACTAAATGGTGTTGCTGAAAGACGCAACAGGACCATCATGGACATGGTCCGATCAATGATGAATAAAGAAAATTTACCTCTTAGTTTCTGGGGATATGCAGTAGAGACTGCAATATATATCCTGAATAAGATTCCTAGCAAATCCGTGCCTAAGACTCCTCATGAGCTATGGTATGGAACCAAACCTAGTGTTAATCACTTGAGGGTTTGGGGTTGCTTGGTCTATGTGAAGAACGTGGACGCAAGTAAGCTAGAATCTCGCTCTCGTGAGTGCTACTTCATTGGGTATGTTAAAGATGGTATTGGATACCAACTTTATGACCCTGAGACCCAAAAGGTTTTTGTTTCTAGAGATGTGAAGTTTCTGGAGAATGATTTCCTTAAAGGTCAAGACAATAATGAAGTAGAGGAATTCTTTGAATCCCCTGAGGATTCTGAACTTCCTAGACCAGAAACGGAAGAGATAAATAAAGATGAAACACCCATACCTCTTCGAAGGAGTTTGAGGGTGGTTGCACCACCTGAAAGGTATGGATTCCATGTGTCAGGTGAAACTGACATTGATCCTACTTCATTTGATGAAGCACTCGCGGATCAAGACATGGGTAGATGGATGCTAGCAATGAAGTCAGAAATTGACTCCATGCATAAGAATGGTGTATGGACCCTAGAGGATCCACCTAAAGGGGTAAAACCCATTGGGTGTAAATGGATCTTCAAGAGAAAGAGGGGACCTGATGGGAAAGTAGAGACTTTCAAGGCACGGCTCGTAGCCAAGGGTTACACACAGAGAGAAGGCATCGATTATGATGAGACATTCTCTCCTGTGGCTATGCTTAAATCCATCCGGACATTGCTGGCTATAGCTGCATATCTTGACTACGACATCTGGCAGATGGACGTCAAGACGGCTTTCCTCAATGGATACCTCGAGGAGGATATCTACATGGAGCAGCCCCAGGGCTTCATGACTGAGGATGGTAAAGTATGCAAGCTGAAGAAATCCATCTATGGGCTCAAGCAAGCTTCTCGTAGTTGGAACATCAGATTTGACGAAACCATAAAGAGTTATGATTTTGTGCAGAATCCTGATGAACCTTGTGTATACAAGAAGCTTAGTGGGAGTGCCGTTGTGTTCATCGTGCTTTATGTAGATGACATCCTTATCATTGGGAATGATACAGGGATGATGACCAGTGTAAAGATTTGGCTGTCCCATACCTTTGAGATGAAAGATCTTGGAGAAGCCTCTTATATCTTAGGCCTGAAGCTGTTCAGAAATCGAGAAAAGAGGATTTTGGGATTGTCACAACATGGATACATTAAGAAGATTCTTGAACGATTCCGTATGGATAGTTCTAAGAAAGGATTCCTACCCTTAAGACATGGTATCCACCTGTCTAAAGGAATGGCTCCTCAAACTGTTGAGGAAAAGAAGGCCATGGCTGGATGTCCTTATGCATCAGCCGTAGGAAGCTTAATGTATGCCATGATGTGCACTAGGCCAGATATCTGCCATGCAGTGGGAGTGGTAAGTCGTTACCAATCCTGCTATGGAGAACAACACTGGAATGCAGTAAAGAACATATTCAAATATCTAAGACGGACGCAAGATTACATCTTGGTCTATGGAGATGGTGATCTCCAAGTCTTGGGATATACGGATTCTGACTTCCAATCGGATGTAGATGATCGAAAGTCGACATCAGGGTTCGTGTTCTTGTTGAATGGTGGTGCTGTGAGCTGGAGAAGCAAGAAGCAGGACACTACTGCAGATTCAACAACGGAAGCTGAATACATTGCCGCATCAGATGCTGCAAAGGAGGCGGTGTGGTTGCGCAAGTTCGTGCTGGAGCTTGGCGTAGTTTCCTCTGATACTCCCATCCCGTTACTCTGTGATAACATGGGAGCCATTGCCCAGGCAAAGGAACCCAGATGGCATCAAAAGAGCAAGCACGTGGAAAGGAAATACCACATCATTCGGGAGATACAAAAGCGTGGTGACATCATCATCACCAAGGTGGCCTCTGCCGACAACGTTGCTGATCCTCTTACCAAACCTCTGACACAGAAGGTTTTCGACCAGCATGTAATGAGTATGGGTTTAAAGATTGTACCTGAATGGTTCTGAGGGCTAGTGGGAGATTGTTAGCAATGTGAGCCCCGGGCGAACCATTTCTACAATAAATGTTATTGTAATGAATAAATTATCAATGAAAATTATTGATTGTTTTTCACTCCCCCTTCTGAGATTAATGAATGAATGCACTATAGGGTCCCTCTGTACAATAAGGGTTATGTACCATGGCCAACTTGATGATCATACAGCTGTTGATTCATTGGATGGATCATAGAGGCTGATGCTTGGATGAATATCTAAGGAGTTAGATAGAGGACTCATCAAGCATCATCAAATGATCATTAAGTGATGATCTCCAGTCCGAGTGGGAGATGGCAATCCTATCTCATATGACTGATATCTGACTGACCTCTTGATACAGGTCCTCTGCATGGGAATAGTGATTCAGAGGTGTCAGGTTAGTCAAGTCAATGGGTTGACTTGACGAGATCGAGATAACCAAAGACCTACGTTGAATACTGTCACAACATAGGCATGCATCCTCTGACTAGAGACAGATGTATTGCTATATGTCTAAGTATGTACATTTGGCAGACCAATAGGTTGATGACCTAATCAAGGTCTATATACCGGCGAGCTGGTGTGCATGTAAGGACATATGAGTAATGCGATCTCTCAAAGGGATCATACAGGTTCACTTGTGAACCGGGAGACATGAGCTCACTCATGAGGTATTGGGACTGAACAAATTCCATGCATGGTCGTCGTGCTTTGGAAGCATGACATGAATTTGAAGGTAAGATATATGCTTTGTGAAAGCATATGATCTATACCATATCCCGATGACCAAGATTGAGAAACTTAATGATCTAACCCTGAAGATGACAGTGTAAAAGTGATCTTTATCTTCAGGATGATCATGAGTCTTCCAGTATGTAGGATGTGCAAGTATTAGGAATACCTGAAGGGTGATTTGATCATATACGATTGTATAACCATGACGCTTCCATTCCGAGGGAGTGATGAAACAGGTTTGGATTTTAGTGACTCCTCTCATTAGAGAAGTGACCTAATCTTAGTCCATGAACTGGACATTGATCTGAATGAGATTCAGATGCAATGAGAAGATTAAGTCTACGGTCTTGATTTGATCAAGCATCAGTGGGAGGTCCATAGGATCTGGATTTGAGATACGATCTCAACATCCAAGTCACTATACGTGGAACAATACAATCGCCCTGTCCTTATCTCCAAGTATCTGAGGAGAAATAGCATTGTTCTTAAATGGTTTAAGAACAATTCCATAAGATCTAAGCAAAGAAAATTTGATAATTAAAAGTGTTTTAATTATCATGATGTATGAGAAATTATCTAATATGATTAAATGTGATTTAATAAGCTTGGATAAGAATAATGTGGATAGAGATATCCAATTATTCATAATATATTATAAATGTGATTTATAATGTATTAGAGAGAGTTAATTATAATTTATATGTGTTGATTAATTATAATGTGTATTGGATACACATTGTGTAATTAATTAACAATATGAATTACATGTTGTTTTGGGTTGTGAATATGATTCACAATTTTTCCATGGCAAGATTGCAATATTCTCAAAGATAATTGTGAATTATTTTTTGAGAAATAAAACCCAAATAATTTTGTTGCAAATAAATAAGAGAGATTACATGGAGATATGCAATCTCATGGAGATTGCAATCTCCATGCAATCCATGGACGGCACACCACTCCTAATTGGAGTGGGTGTGCGCCTACATGGAAGGCACATGGAGATAAAATCTCCATGTGTCTTCTCTCCTTATTTGTTGGGTTGATTTAGGAATGAATTATATTTGATTTTATCAAATATATTTTGACCTAAATTTGTTGCTTTTGACAACAACAATCTTAGCCATTGGATGAACATAAATCAATCTCATCCATTGATTCTATGTGTCCCATGGATTGAGATCCATGGATCCCAAAACCCTATAAATAGAGAGGCATACTTGGCTCTCTCTTTACACATGCTATTGTAGCACAAACTCTCTCTCTCTTTCTCATATACACGACAGCCCTTCTCTCCCTCTCTTCTTGGTGGCCGTCCACCTTGGTGGAGAGAAACGTCGACGCCCGCGCCATCGTGCTGCCGCTTCGACTCTCTGCGGTTCTTTGTCTTCTTGGAGTGCTTCACTCACGAAGGAGACGCTTGATCTCGTGCGACGAGATCAGGAGCAACCGCGCTTGGATCATCTTGGATTGCGAGGACACCGCGACTCATCTCCGCGCTCGCAAGCCGTTACTCCGACGATCGGACTTGAGACAGGAGGTCTCTTTTCGTAGAGACTCGATCAACCACGCTTCAAGAGGTATTGCATTATACTTGCTGTGGTTATAGATGAAACGATTTGAGAATGGTTCTCAGATCATGTGGTTTCATCGGTTTAAAAATTTTTAAATTCCGCTGCTCCGAACAACTAGTACGACTAGTCGTTCTTCGTCGTATTCGATACGACGATCACGCTTCCGTGATGCGCTTGAGGATTTCTCCGTATCCTTCACTAGGTCCGCAAGCTGACGCCAACTTCACGTAGGTGAGTAAGCGCCTATGGTAGAGAGCCTCCCATGATCCGCGATACCTCACACAAAGTCAACAAAGAGATGGGTTAGACAACTCAACAAGATATATCAGAAATAGAGAAAATAAATGAATGACAAATATAGGCAAATAATCACAATCAAGCAAAAAGCTGATCTATGCACTGTTTCTCCCCGGCAACGACGCTATTCGATAACACGAATTTTGCGAGGGTCTAAATATGTCTCTCACAATGCGGAGACAAAGTCGTTGTGGTGACCACTCACAAAACCCAGATCAATCAACAATTAACCCACAACAGATAAATCAAGCAATGAAAGTAAATGTGTGGAGTTAAAATTTATTATAACTCTACAATGAATGTGTATAGTGTGCAAGCATGTAGAGGTCGAACACAGGGAACAAAAATGATAATTCTGCAAACAAGATCAAGAATGAGAGTGGTCAAATGTCTACAAGTGTGTTATTTTTGTGGGTTTTTAATTTTTATATTTTTATTTTTTTAATTTTATATTTTTAAATTTTGTTTTCTATTTACTGATTTTATATTTTCTTTTTATATTTATATTTATATCTTTTCTTTTTCTTTTAATAAGGCTATAAAACTATATAGAATATATATGCACAAGAGAGATGATATATAGGTAAAAATACTCAAAATCCAGGAAATAAAATATTTTTTACTTTTTATATTTTATAATGGTTTTGAGATTTTCTAATTTTTTCTATTTTTTGTATTTTTAAAGTAAAAAATACTAAAAAGAGTGCACAAAATTGAAGGCTGAAACTGAAATGAGGATGCAAAATATCAAACAGAGTCTAAAATTCCTCAAATTAATTTTAAAGTAAAGATAATAAATCATAGAAATTTCAGAGATAAAAGTTATATTTTTAGGATTTTCGTGGAATTTTTAAGATTTTTATGAAGATTTTAGGGTTTTCTAATTTTTAGGAGTTTTCTTTTTGAAATTTTTAGTGATTTTTGGCTGAAGTTAAAACACACGAAAATAAACAAATATACTTTTTTTGGATTTTTCAAAAACTTTTTATAATTTTTATGTATTTTCTAGTGCAAACAGTGAAGAAAATGCATGTTTTTGAATTTCTATAAATAATAAAATGCAACAAAAATGCAAAATAAAAATATAGCGTGATAGAGAAATGCAACAGGAACACAATGATATTTTTTTGGGATTTTTAAGGTTTTATAGATGTATGAAATAATTAGAGACAATAAAGAGAAACTATATTATTGATAAGGGTATATTTGTAAATATCCGAAACATCCATGGCCAAAGTGCAATTTTTCCAGAAATTAAACAACTAATTTACAGAATCTTCGGACCAATCACAAATAGTCAAAGTCCCAGGGGTATGTGTGCAAAATTTCCAAGGTCTCGTGCCAAGGCACGTGACTGGCAGGGACCTAAACGTAATTAACAAAACCTGAGGGGTTGAAATGTAAATTTTTCCAGAAATATTACAACTGAATATGCAAGTTTATGTACCTAAGTGAAATAACACAAAGAAAAAGGGTCCAAGTGCAAAATACCCCACCCCCTCACGCGCACAAGCATGTGAAGTGACGTGACCAAGGACCCAAGTGCAAATATGAAAAGTACAGAGGTGTCTATGAAAATATTACACACAAAATATTGAACTACAGATGAAAGTTTCAGGGCTAAATATTAACTACAAAAATGCTCGGGTAAAAAGATGCAAAATACCCAAGCACTGGCGATCCAACGGCGGGAGTCTTTTCACTTGACACACGGCGAGCCTCGGATGCACGATACCCCTTCGCACGGGGACGACTGGGATTAGATCACCAACGCCTGATCGAACAGTGAAGGCATTGGATGATCCGACGGTGGCTGTACTCCTGGGCGGCAACCCTTAATCGAACGACCAAAAATCGAAGACGAAGAACAGGGAAGAACTCACGATGAGGCGAGTTTCCCCCATCCGAATCTCCCTCCTCCAACCTTCGTTGAGGCTCCAAAATGACCGAAGACGCTCTTGCAGGTATCCTCTAAAGATTGGTGGCTTCAAAATATGGCGGCGGCCACCATAGCACGTCGGCGGAGGTGGAGGAGCGAGGCACCTCCTGGTACCTCCAGCGAGCTCCCAAAATAGCCTCCAGGTGTGCGTTGTGCTCCCGATTCCTGCAAGAAATCGTGACATCGTTGAGGGAAAAATGCCTCGACGGTTGACGAAGCAAATGGGTGCGGGAGATGGCCATATGAAGGACGACCGGAGGTAGCTCCGACGAGGGGGTCTATTGGGCAATCGAGCGGATGAAACGCAGAACTAGCGATGGGAGATTAATCCTACGGCTATGGGGAATGAGAAAATGCAAGAAGATAGAGGGGATAGAGAGCCTCGAAGGTGGAGTTCACCTGAGGAAGAACTCGACGGCTGGGCTCGCCGTAGGTAGTGGAACTCGCCCGAATCCGCGTCAAAACTCCGCCCAAGTTGGCTGGAGCTGGAGCTGTCACCACCAGCTGATCGGAGCACAAGAAAGGGGGAGAAAAACAGGACAAAATGGGGTTCAAAGTTTGAATCAAAACTCGGAGGTGTATTTGAGGGGTTGACGAAGTGGCTCCGAAGATCGAGGGAGATCGGGAGCGGCAGTAATTCTATGGCCGAAGAGATATCTGGGCGTGTATGCCCGATCTCCCAGGAACAAAAGTCGTGAAGACTTCATCCTGAAAATATGCAAGGAATGACCTCGAAAAATCCATGAAATAGGACAAAAACGAGGGTGTGATAGATGGCAGACCTCGGTCAGAGAGTTGACCGAGGTCAACCAACGAAGGGTTCTGGTTGGTCCACGTGGATCAACCAGAAAATTCCGTGGCAAAAACATTTGAAAATTCATTTTAAAATAGCAAATGAATTTATTATTTTAGGATTATAAAATAAAAAATGTTTGTTATTTTCTGAAGTATTTTATTATGATTTTTATTTATTTTTTCAAGATTAAAAATTACAAATTTCCTTTTATAGCTTATATATAGGTATATTCATCTATATGTTTTAGTATTTTATTTTTATTTTGTATATTTAATTTTATTATTTTTGTTTACCATTTTACAAATTTATAACTTATTTTTATGGGCTTAAATATATTTTTATTTTATTTTTATGTTGTGTTTTGTAAAAGTAAATAAATAGATATGTAATCTACATAGGTATAGACATAGGTAATTCATCTATATATTTTTACAAGTATTTTATTTTTATATTTTCTTTGTATTTTTATTCCTGTTTTAATATACATACATACTATAAATAATATTTAAAAAATTATAAAAATATAAAATTGTAAAAATAATGATGAATAAATAAAATAAATATTTTAATCTGTACAAGTATATAATAGGGGTCCAAAACTCAACTTTCAAACCGTTAGCTTCGCAAAATATGAAACCACCTTATTAAATAGCTTATTAAAAATTATATACAAATAAAGTGATTTTGATACATTTCAAGCTTTTATTTGAGAGATACAGGTCTGGGAAGTTGGGATTCTAGAATTTTATTCAGATCATAACTTTCTATCTATACATTATTTTTCGGTGAAATCAATTTTATATTTTTCTATATTTATTTATCTACAACTTTCATGGACAAGGTTTCTTTATTTGAGGTATAAAAAGTGGAACCAAAAATAGGTCCCAAAATAAATAAAGAATGAATCAAATAAAAGGGATTTTTATTGGTATTTTGGCCCCCTTATCTCCCGCTACTTTATTCCTTATCGACCTATTCATCTAGACGCCTAGGTCTCGGGGTTTCGAGTCATAAATATTTACAATATTGTATTCCTTTTATTTTCTTTTCTTTTCTTTATTCTATAATTTTGGCTTTAAAAACCGTATTTTGTACACTATTTACATGCACATGCATGAATGCTAAAATGCATGAATTAAAGGTATTTACATGCATTTGATAGGATTTTTTAGGCCAAAATGATAGAATAAAGATGATGAAATGGAGGTTCATCAGTGGCCTTGCTTCATATTGTCCCGAAGAAGTCGGGAATTCAGATGGTCACCAACGAGGAGGGGGTAGAGATCGCGACATGAGTACCCACGTCGTGGCGTGTCTGTGTTGACTACAGGTGCCTGAATGTCGCAACCAAGAAAGATCACTTTCCCTTGCCATTTATTGATCAGATCTTGAAGAGACTCGTAGGGAAAGAGTTCTTTTGTTTTCTCGACGGGTAATTAGGCTACAACCAGGTAGCTATCGCACCTGAGGACCAGGAAAAGACCACATTCACATGTCCATTCGGTACTTATGCTTTCAGGTGCATGCCATTCGGGCTCTGCAATGCTCCAGGCATATTTCAGTGGTGCATGATAGCCATTTTTGCCGAGATGGTGGGAGATTTCCTGGAAGTGTTCAAGGATGACTTCTCGGTCCACGGTGATTCTTTTGATACATGTTTAGCGTACTTGGACCAAGTCCTCACGAGGTGTAGAGAGGTGAATCCGGTACTATCCTGAGAGAAGAGTCACTTTATGGTGACGGAGGGTATCGTGTTGGGGCATGCCATCTCCAAAAGGAGAATGGAGGTTGACCCTGCCAAGGTGGATGTGATCAAGAAACTGGATCCACCTACCAATGGGAAGTCAGTGCGGTCATTCTTAGGGAATGTTAGATTCTACAGGAGATTTATTCAGGATTTTTCAAAGATCGCCCGCCCACTGACTGAGCTCATAGGGAAAGACACAGAATTCGTTGTAGATCACAGGTGTCTGGAGGCCTTTGAGCTCTTGAAGAGGAAAATTTGTGCCTCGCCTATCCTACAAGCTCCTGACTGGTCTCTCCCCTTTGAGATCATGACTGACGCTTCAGATTTCACTATAGGAGATGTATTAGGACAACGACGAGAGGGGATCCCATTTGCGATCCACTATGTGAGCAAAGTATTAGATCATATACAGAAGAATTATACAGTGTTTGAAAAGGAAATGCCCGCAGTAGTATGGGCCCTCGAGAAATTCAGATTATATATTTTGGGCTCTAAGGTAACAATTTACACTGATCACACAACCATTCGATATTTAATGGAAAAGAAGGACGCAAAGGCGTGTCTTCTTAGGTGAATTTTACTCCTCCAGGGATTTGATTTGGAGATTAAAGATAAACCTGGAGTGAAGAATGTTGTGGCTGATCACCTTTCTCGGATTGAACTTAAGGTTTCTCCTGATTATGAGTGGATTATAGAGACCTTTCCAGATGAGTCAATTTGTGTTATTGACTCACTCCCGTGGTTGCCAACATGGTGAATTATCTTGTCTCCAAGCAGGTTCCCCATGATTGGACTAGGAGCAACATTGATCGAATGAAGTCAGATTCGAGGAGATACCACTGGGATGATCCTTTCCTTTTCTTCGAAGGACCGGATTGTGTTTGGAGAAGATGTATTCCTCAGGAGGAATACCAGAGTGTCCTCACATATTGTCTTTCACTTGAGGCTGGAGGACATCATTCGGGAAAGAGAACCGCTCACAAAGTACTTCGATGTGGATTGTATTGGCCGACCTTGTTTAGAGATGCTATTGATTTTGTGTGGTCGTTCCTGATTTGTCAAAGGATGGAAGGGACAGTTGGATAGAGAGATGAGATGCCCATGCAACCGATGATTATTTGTGATGTTTTTGTTGCATGGGGCATAGATTTTATGGGTCCCTTTCCCAACAGCCAAGGACATGAGTACATATTGTTGGCGGTTGATTATTTAGGGTGGAGGCTATCCCAACCCGATCCACAGACAGCAAGACTGTCTGTAAGTTTGTGAGAGACCATATCATTGCTAGGTTTGGGGTGCCAAAAGTTTTGATATCTGATGGGGGTAACCATTTTGTGAATCGAGATATGAGATCTTTAGCTAAGGACTATGGATTTGACCATAAAGTTACTAGTCCTTACCACCCACAGTCCAATGGCATGGCAGAGGTTTCGAACAGAGAGGTGAAGAGTATTTTGCAGAAATAGGTTCGTCCCGATAGGAAGAATCGGTCTCAGCTCTTGGACCAAGTTTTGTGGGCCTATAGGACAACCTACAAGACACCATTGGGTACTTCACCATTTAGAATGATCTATGGCAAGCCATGTCAATTGCCCACAGAATTGATTCATAAATCTGATTGGGCAATTAAGAAGATTAATTGGAGTTGTCACCTAGGGAAGCTTTGTCGAGACGTGAACTTGAACGAGCTCGTGGAAATCCGAAACATGGCATATGACAACAGTTTGATTTATAAGGACAAAGTAAAGAGATGGCATGATCAGCACATTAGGTGCAAAGACTTTGTCCCTGGATAAAAGGTATGGTTTTTCAATGCCAAGTTGAAGATATTCCATGGGAAGATCAAATCTAAATGGACGGGTCCCTTTGTTGTTAAGAAAGTACACGAGAATGGAAGTGTAGAGATAGATGATCTCACATATGGTGCACAACCTCATGTGGTAAAGGGACAACTGTTGAAGCATTTTGTAGATTCGAAAGAGCAGTTAGTCCAAGTCGAGGTCATCAACTTCATGCAGAGTGAGCAAAGAGCAGATACATCATATCACTCTTCATGAAGATGCAGCATCAAGATTCAGTAGCTTGGAAGATTCAATCACTCTAGTATATATTCTCTTCTTTGTATATTCTCCAGATCACATCGGTTCTCACATTTACTCCTGTCCTATACTTAGGCTAACCAGAGCCTAAGTATAGGGGAACTGGTGCCCGCCATGTGTATATATTCATACATTTCTCCTCTTGACCCCGTCTGCCCCATTTTTTATTCTTATTCTACACTTAGGCTGACTAGAGCCTAAGTATATGGGGGCGGATTGACTTCTATACTTTTTATTATTTTAGTCATCCTACGCTTAGCACGAACTATGTCTTTTTATCGCTTCTTGTGCTCTGAGGACATAGCACATGCTAAGTATAGGGGGGCGTGTGTATATTACATATATACTTTACCCATAGCTCGTACTTTTACGTATTTTTGTATATATTATACAATAATTATGGGGTGGGTAAAAAACCTTTTCAAAAAAATTAAATTAAACTTTTTTCTCTCCTTATTTGCTTAAAAAACTTTTTCAAAAAAAATATCCTTTCTTATCTACCAATCTTTTTCAATATTTTTTTGAAAAAAAGCAAAACTTTTTCTAACAAAAAAACTTTCTTATTTTCCTTTGTTTTAAAAAAAACTCTCTAAAAAATCACAAAAAAACAAACTGACTAATAAGTTGGTTTAATTCCTAACACTTACACTTTCACACAAGACTTGTGATGATCAAGAACACTTGGTTTATGAGATCTTGAGATTTTGAGTTAACCAATCTTAGTCATCAGGGTCCTTGACTTAATTATTCACATTTCCCCAATTTGAAAGATTTGTGTGCTATATTGCATGCTTAGTCTCTACCTTAAGAATATGATCAGCACCTCACATACACGACTACAATTATGATGAGATGAGTTGAAATTTTACTTGAGGAACTGGGATGAGGGATTTGAGTTTGGACTTGATTTGATGATGCTCGAGGATGAGATAAAATCAATGAAGGCTTCATGAGACCTGAGTGTCAGCATCTTTATCCAGTATGAGAACATGGTTCTTGTACTATCTCTTTATATTTATCTATGTGCCAAGGTATGATAAAATAAAAAAAATATTGATCAGTGTACGTCAACTCTTGGTAAAAGCAGTGGAGCTAGCCAAAAATACTACAAAGCAATGAAATGTTAAAGAAAAGCTCTCATTCAACAAAGTCAATTATCAAAAGAGCTTCCACCAAAGATGAGCACTCCCAACCATTTCAAAGTGTCCACATGGAACATAGCTATTAGGACCAGGAGTCAGGCTTGCACCAAACAAGGGCTCTGCATCGTAAATGCTACAAGTCTGGGTGTAGAAGGTACGATAGGTACTCAAAAAAGGCACACCTCGGTGTACTCCCAGGAAACAAGTGCAGACGACTCCAACTTCTCTTGACGGACGCACTGATAAACACCAAAAATATGTGTTGAGTTAATAAGGCACTCGAGAGGATCCTTGTTCCAATGAGAGGGAGAGAAGAAATGACACAATCCTATGCCCTCCATCAACTGGCCTTCCATCTGCACATTTAAGTCTGACAACTAAAGAGACGGTGGATTGGATGCAAGAAATGGTTTATTCCCTAGTGTTGAGGGTCATGTTCTTAGGAGAGTCTCTTGGACTGGAACCTTGGGTGACATTGTGACTCTACTCTTGTAACTGCAGTCAACACTTAATATCATATCCTTACTATATGTATACAAAGAGAGTCTGATGATTAGGGAAATTGGATACCTTTTGACTAGAGCTTGGTTCGTCTTAAAATTTTAGGATCTCTAAAACTGAGAGTTCTTGAACGGATCAAGTCTTGTATTCACATGCACAGTCAGGGGATATTCCAATTTATTCATTCTTTATTTGCTCGAGGACTAGCAAACTTTAAGTATAAGGGGGTGATGAATCCGCGATTCATCATCTCAATATCTTGATCTTAGCAAAATCCCTGAGCAAAGTCTCAAATAAATGTACATAAAATCAATAAATTAACAAAAAGACTCTTGTAAATAAAAACACACTAATTAATGTATATTAGATTGTACAAAATAAATTAACAATAAAAGTCGTAAAAATAAAGGAGTTTTTCACCTATGAATAGCCCAAAACTTCATGTATTTTTAATAATTTCATTTCAACTCCTTTTTGGTTAATTCTTTCTCTAACTTGTTCCTAAAAATGTATATAAAAATACAAAAATACAAAACAAATTTCACCTTAAATAAATGCTCCTAGATTCCAAAGAGAAAAAGCCGTAAAATCCAACTTCTATGCCAAATTCCCGCCCCATATAAACTCCAATTTCACCAAACTCACTTTTAAGTTGAAGTTAGAAAATTATCTATCGAAAGAAGTGATTTCATTAAAATCAGAGCTCATTTGCAAAAGTTAGGTTTTGGGAACTAGATGTACATTGTATGTTATGTATATATTCATTCTTTCTTCAATTTTATTTTATCTTTCTCCATTACTTAAAAATCCAAAAAAATCATCGTTGTGTTGTATTTTGATTCTAGTATTTTATGTATTTTTCTGTTGTAAATATCTCTTACTAAAATGACAAAAAAATACATATTAAAAAGCAAAAAAATGTACATGTTGTATGTACTCCATTGTAAATTCTCCACTATTTTTTCTTCTTTATATTTTTGTTGTATTTTAGTAGCCTACTTTATATCATTATTTATTTTATTATTTAATTCCCTTTCTCTACAATAACCACCATTCAACTCCATCATTCCACCATTTTTCTAACTTCTAATTAAACTCCACCATATTAATAACCTCCATTCTACTCCACCTCCATTCTAACCTCCATTTTCTTTCTCTTTATATACATCCCACCCTCCTCATTTTACACTTGATTCATCTTTATGTAAGGAGAGCCTAGTTCCTAGAGTTGAATAGGTGATAGTGACGCAACCGCGGTCGAGCGATGACAGCCCCTCTCTCCGGCGAGATCCATTGGCTTTTTGGCCAACATCACAGCCGCATCCACGTGCTGCTCGAGCTCACCACTCGCCGGCGATTCGAGTGAGGACCGTACTCTCGTGAGCACATCATAGGCGGTTTGCTTCCATTGTAGGTAATTTGTCGTTTCATTATTTACATCATTTTTATTTTTGCATTTTTTAGCACATCATATCGCCACCTACCCTCAATTTGTTTAAATTTATCACATCAACACCATCACCACACATTCAAAATTTTTCCCACCAATCTATCCCCTCATCTTTTTATTTGCATTCCCTGTTTTAAAAAAATAAAAAATCTAAAAATCTAAAACAAAAATATATATCACAACACTAAAAATTTTCAAACCCCCCCCCCCGCAGCAGCGGTGGGAAACACCCACCGCCGCCGCCACAGCCGGCCGCAGCCCTCACCTGGAGCCGCGACCCCCCCTCCCCC
Source organism: Ottelia alismoides (assembly GCA_037367405.1). Lineage (NCBI taxonomy): Eukaryota > Viridiplantae > Streptophyta > Magnoliopsida > Alismatales > Hydrocharitaceae > Ottelia > Ottelia alismoides. The sequence continues at coordinate 380,135 of JAZKJV010009715.1, forward strand.
GGCTGCTCCCTTGCGTGGCAGCGACCCGCGCCACGTCACCGCATCTCGCCCCCCGTCACCACTCTCCAGCCACAAGCCAGCCCCGCTCCTCTGTCGTCCAACACGACCCTCGCCGCCCCCTCCGTGTCTCCTTTGCCGCTGCTGCGTGTGCGACGTCGCCACCCCTCCTCGTCGTCGCCGCACGCGGGCGTTTCGCTGTCGACCCCATCCCCCTTCGCGCGTGGCCGCGCCGCCGACGCCGCCCCCCTTCGACCCATCTACGTAAGGAAGAAGAAGAAAGGTTCCTTTTCTGTATATTTTTTAATTTCGTGAAAATTGCATCCTTTTCCTTTGATGTTTCTATAATTACAAAACAACCTCTGTGCTCATTTTGTTCTGTTTAAGTTTATTCATATTTTGCATTGATAACCCTTTGATTATGTATCAATTTGGACACTTGTTTTGCATCAATTTATTTATTGAAAAATGTCATTGTATTGAGCAACTAATTGTCTACAATCTGAATATTTGTAATTTTGTGGTCTTTGAGTAATTAATAAAAAATGTTTAACTGAAAAATATTAAATATTTTACCCATTTCGAGCACTTAAATTCATATCTCACTCACAGTTGGTCGAAAAATTTCACAAAAATCAGAAATGATGCCTTGAATTGTTTTTGAATTATTATCCAAATTTCATATAAAATAAAGATGTCCTGTGCCTAAAATAAATTATAGACTGATTTGGATATTTGATTTTTAATTAAATCCACGTTTATCATTTTAGTGAAATTTCAACTCTCTTGGATTCCTTGTATAAATAGCTTATTGAGATAATTTCACTCTGATTAATTTGATAATGTGGATTTATTAGAATTAATTACTCACAATCACTCTGTTTTCACTAAAAATCTATAAAAAATCATATTTCATCAAAAAATTCCAAAATATTAATGTAGTATCTTTGCATCATGTTTTCATTCCACTATTTCTTTCGTGATTTTTTCTTACTGCTTGTTTGAAAAATTGCAAAAAAAACCCATAAAAAGTGTGCATTTTTATTTATTGCATTTTAACCCTGAAAATTCCAAAAAAATATATGTTGCATTCATTATTGGATTAAGTTTATTGGAAAAATATAACTTGGCTGTAATTTGGCTGAATTGGATGAATTTCACATTAAATTTAATTCGGCTAAGTTGTTTTCTTTCTTAGTAACTTAATTCACCCGCATTGTGCATTATGCATTTGTTTTTTGCATAAAAATATAAAAAAATCGCATTGGAAATCTAGATCTTAATTTTTGAATTAACCCCAAAGTTGTTCCTTTGCCTCCATGTGTTCGTCCCCGGACTTGGCTGGGATATAAATTAAGCCGAGACACTCGTTACGGAGATCTTCTCTCGGTTCTGATTGATTCGCTAAGTACACGTACTACAACGTGCCCAAATTATACATCATATTCAGGGACTCGTCAATGATCAATACCTAATTATGATATATACTTTTGGAAAGTATATGACCGATACCAAATCCTAATGATCAAATATGAAACTTAATGATAAAACCCTGAAGAAGACAGTCTAAAAATGATCTCAAACTTCAGATTTATTTTGGGTCTTCTAGTATGCAGGATGTACGCGTATTAGGAATACTCGAGGGTTATATGTTCATAAATAATTGTATAACCAAGAAGCTTGAGTGATGAAACATGTTTGTATTTTAGCGACTCTTCTCAATATATAAGTAATCTGATCTTAGTCTAAATGTTGGACATTGATCTGAATATAATTCAGATGCAATGAAAAGATTAGATTTACGACTTTGATTTAATCAACCATCTTTGAGAAGTCCCCAAGATATGGATTTTACATATGATCTCAATATCCAAGTCCCTATACGCAGAACCTACAATCTTCATGTCCTTATCTCCAAGTATCCGCGGAGAAAGCACATTATTCTTGAAAGAGCTCAAGGATAGTTTCATTGTTGATAATTTGTCTGAGCATTGAGAAAAAATTGATAGTTAAATGTGATTTAATTATCATGAATAATATGATTTTGGTTAATATTAGCTAGACATATAAGAAGAGTTAAGATAATTAAATGTGATTTAATTATCAAAGATGTAAATAATATGAATATGATTCATATTATTTGGACACATGAGAATGGACTTCTAAGATAATTTAATTTAATTTAATTACCAAGGATATGCATAATATGGACATCACTATCTATATTAATCAAAGTATATTATAAATGTGATTTCTATTATATTAGAGAGAGTTCATTGTAAATAAGATTTATGAATTAAATGTTAATGTGAATTGGATTCATATTGTATAATTAATTGTAAATGTCATTTATATTTTATTGGGTTGTTGAATTTAATTCATAATTGTTAATGGTTTGTGTTAGCAATTATCACAAATAAACTACAATAATTATTTGATGATATTTTCTTGATAAAAGATGTCATGAAATAAGACTTAATGTAACGAGATTACATTAGGATTGCAGAGAAAATGGAGAGAGATCTTCTCTCTCCAATCAAGGTGGTTGTCCACCATGTATATGGGGTAGGAGGCTATCCCCTTCCCCCTTACATGGAAGGAGGCTCTCTAGTCCTATTTCATTTGGGAAGTTTTGATTTAATTGAATCTAAATATGTTATTGATTATATACAATATTTTTTTCTTTTTAAATTAAATTAAGTGTTGTTGTAAGTTTTTACAACAAAATCTCAACTATTGATTTGAATTAGGAGTGCATCCGTCACGACCCCATTTCTGGGGACATCACATCCTCCCATATCCAGATCTAGTAACTCATCAATAATTTATTCAATAATCACAACCAACATTTAGAAACAAACTGCAATTAAAATTGTTAAGAAAGAAGAATTTTAATCTTTTTCCATTCACAAAATAAAGTTTACATGGTACATTATCCCACTATAACCTTTTACATGTACATTCGTTGGAAAGAAAATGCATAAAAAGATTACCAACTATGTTATAGAGTAATGCTACTGAGGTTGGCTGGATGGCTACTGCCCCTGTGATGACTCTCCGATGCCTGTTAGGCTTGCAGAAAATATAGGCATGAAATGAGCCAATGCTCAATAACGAAGAAAAGAAACATAGACCAAGCATGATATTTGAAAGGTTCAACAAATCAGATTACATACTCGTTCCATTATTCTATTTTTATTTTAGTTTATATCCATTCTAATCTCCATAGGGATTTGTCATCTACTCTCCACAGACCCCGGAGCTGTGGACGCTTCAAGATTGGAGATTGCATTTGATCTGGTGAGCTTATGTCATCGCACGTCACCTCAACCAATCCTCCAATACTACCTCGACAATATTCTTTTTTATTATCCAGGGTTCTAGACCCTCAGCTTCAAAAATAAGGAAGCACATCGTCCCTGAAGACCCGATAGCTTAAAACCATAGTCTAACCTTCAATAACCAATTATTAACGACTTTAAGTGCATGTTATCGTAACCCAACTTCTATTGAACCACACATGCCTCTACATGGCACGACCTCATCTTCTGGCGTTCAACCCGAATATATTAGCACCCAGTACCACGCGTTGTAAATCATTCATTCATTTCGTGCACAATTATCATATTAGAGCAATTGTGTACTACCTAGGTAGGGTCATGCCAATATGGGTTCCTTTTGACAAACCTATAAGTTGTATGACGGACCTGTAGTTCTACTCCTCGTCATTCTTAACGTAACACGTGATCCTTTTCGGGATCCAAATAAATGCACACTTATTCCCATGATGTAATTCCTCCATTAAGTCTTTGATTTGCTTATTCATCAATATTGAGTACAAACTTACATATATATATATATATATATATTAATTTCTATGTAAATATACTCATATTTATACTTATCTGAACTTCCAAATCCTTTCTTTCCAAGCCACTACATAAATTCGATGCTTAGCCATTATTTTAGTGGGTATCACATCTAAATTAGGGTTCTTCGTAGTGAAGAACATAAAATCAGGAATTTCAATGATCTCTTATGAAAACCCAACAGCAAAAGTAGGATTTCATTACCTAATTGAGCTCTCTCTCACATATGCAGTGCTTTATTGTGATTCAATTTCAGAAAGAGAGATCTGCAGCTCCTGAAATGATTGAATTTCACTTTCGTATCGAGAACACGAAGAACGTGCCAAGAACGCGAAGAACGAATGTAGAACACAACGAATGCGAAGAACATATTCTCTCTTGTAATTTAAGTAGAGCTTCCCCTTATACAGGTGATATTTCTTAGAAAATTTTGGTAGAGTTTCCTCTTATGTCAAGACATATTTTTATGAAAATTTAAGTAGAGTTTCCCCTTATGTTGGGACATATTTCTGAAGAAAAACGAAAAAAATTTCCTCTATAAAATCACCAAGAGGAAAACAATAGAGAGATTGAAAGAATATAATCAAACTGAAAACGTTGGAGAATCGGTAGACACCACGCGTCTTAGGTGAGCAAAGTGTGTGATGAATCACAAGATTCACTAACATGCCAAGCTGCCTTGTAAAATTCTCAAAAATTCTAAAAATTGAGTTTTTTGTTCTATATTTTTATATATATTATTATTTATATATTAAAATTAATTTGAAGAAATTTGATAGTGTCTTTATTTTTCTCCTCCATTTTAATTTCAGATAATTAATTAAACCCTTATTAGAGTATTTTTTTACCTTAAAAATATAAAAATTAGAAAAAATTCCTAAAAAACCACAAAAATAGTAAGAAATTATCTAAAACCAAAAAATATTTTATTTGTTTTATTTTTTTATATATAAATTGTTCATATATAAATCCTACATTAGCTTATACTGTATATATATCCTATATCTAGCTTTATGTATAAATTAAAAGAAAAAGGAAATATAAAAATATAAAAGATAAAAAGAAAATATAAAAATAGAAAATTAAAAAATTAAAAGACAAAAATATAAAATAAAAATTTAAAATAAAAATAAAAAACCCACCAAAACCAAAGTTTGGTTAAGTATTTGAGAGATAAAATGTTCTTTGATTTCTATCTTGCGTGCTCTATTCCTTTGCTTCATATGTTCGACCCCTACTTTCTTGCCATTATACATTCCTAGTTGGGTATAATAAATTTTAACTCATGCTCTTAATTGCTTAATTATCGGTGTGGGTTAATTATTGAAACAACGATAGGACTCAGTGACAGTGAGCCTGATTTGTCAGGCCATCATTTAGAGACTCCTATCTTTACGTTTTTCAAATGGCGCCATTGCTGGGGAGCATCGACTTGTAGAGTGGATTTTATCTCTTTCACTTGCTTAGGCATTTTCTATTATTTCTCTTTGCTTGATTATTAATTTTGATCCGTCTAACATCTTTTCTCTTGTCTTCTTGCGAGGGACCGTAGATCAAGGAGGATTGCCTAGGTGATTCTACGTAGCCTTGGAATGAGGAGCCGACTATTCTGACCTAGATGACATGAGAGAGCAGGAGGCTCTTAAAAGAAAGAGAGAGAGGATATCTTAGATTTTTACTTTTTGTGAGAGAGATAGTAAAATATATTAAACCTAAAAACTATTTATTTACTGCATTTTATTTTTATTTACTAATATTTATAAGTATATTACTCTATATTGTATATATGACATATTCATCCTATATTATATATGTAAAAGGAAAAGAAAATAAAAAATATAAATATATAAAAAGGAAATATAAAAAATATAAAACCAAAAACAAAATAAAAATTATAAAAACAAAAACCCCTAAAAAAGTATAAAATTAAAAATCCACAAAAATAATAAGAAACGGACAAGAGATAATACAATTTTTTGCGCATTATTTTCCCCCATCTACCGTTTGCTCCCTGAGTTCGACCTCTACACATGCTTACACTATATACACCTATTGTAGAGTTATAATAAATTTTAAATCCATATTTTTGACATTTATTGCTTGATTCATATCGTGGGTTAATTGTTGATTAACTGGAGGTTTTCGTTTGAGGGTCGCCACTGCGACATTGTGGTCTCGCCTTGTGTGGACTACTCTGGACCCTCGCGTAATCCTAGTTATCATAGGATCCATATCTATTCTGTGAGGGAGAATATTGCATCGAGAGGAGGTGCATTCCTCAATAGGAAATTATTGGTGTGTTAGAACATTGTCATAAACTGGAAGCAAGTGGAAACCATTCTGGAAAGAGAATGTCAGCAAAAGTGCTTCAATATGGCCTCTGATGGCCAACACTCTTTAAGGATGCAAATTATTATGTGAAAAGATGCACTGAATGTCAGAGAATGGGAGGCACAATCAGTTCGGGAGATACAATACCTTTGAAATACATTCAGATCTCAGACATATTTGATGCATGGGACTTGACTTTATGGGGCCCATTCCCTAAAAGTCAAAGGTTTGAGTACATCATGCAGGTAGTTGATTATGTGAGCCGTTGGGTGGAGGCTATCCCTGCTCGAGCTCTAGATAGTCATACTATATATAAATTCCTTAAAGACAACATCATCTCACGATTTGGGGTATCAAAAATCCTGATTTCAGATGGGGGAAGATCCTTCATAAACAGAGAGGTTAAGAAACTGACAAAAGAATACAAATCGACCATCCTGTCTTCGTGTCGTACCACCCACAATCCAATGGCTTAGATGAATGTTCAAATAGGAGATAAAGATAATTATACAAAAACTTGTACAACATGATAAAAAGAACTGGTCACATCTTCTCGACTCAGTTCTTTGGGCTTACTGCACTACATATAAGTCTCCTATAGGCATGTCTCCCTATTGCCTTGTATATGGAAAGCTGTGTCATCTGCCAGTGGAACCCATTCATAAATCATTATGGGTACTCAATATGTATAACATGGATTTCGAGAAAGATGGAAAGAACAGAAAGTTGATCTGAAACCATCTGCTTGAATTCAGAGACCATGTATATGACAACAGCTTAATGTACAAGGAGAAAGCCAAGAAATGTCACGATAAGCACATCCATAGAAATACTTTCGATCATGGACAGAAGTTTTGGTTGTTTGATGGCAAGCTAAAAATATTTCCAAGCAAACTGAAGAGCAAGTGGACTTGGTCGTTCTTAGTGAGGACCGTGTGAGACAATGGAAGCCTATCAATATCTGAATTTTCACCTGGCGCACAACCTTTTGTGGTAAACGGATATTTGCTGAAGCGATACTTAGAGCATGACACATTCATGTCCGTCGTAGACTCAGTTCAAGTGGTATTTCAATAAGATCTCTCAGATACAGATGGACCAGATATTTAAGCTCAAAAACCAGATAAACATTTATTTTCTCCTTTTCTCCTTTCTTTTCTTCTTCTTTTCAGTCGTCTTTTTCTTCTGTGTATTCAATCATCTCTTTCATCATCGCTATACTTAGAATATGCTTCAGCCTAAGTATAGGGGGGTGACTGACTTGGTGAACATTCCTCAATCCCTCACTTGTCTCTCAACTTGTTGATACTCTATCTATACTTAGGGATATCTTATCCTAAGTATAGGGGGGATAGGTCAAGTCGAGGATTCCGTAAATTGTAACCCTCGATCATCCCCGCTTTTTATACATAGCCTTCTATATTTGGGATTATCTCATATTAAGTATAGGGGGATGATCGACTTCTTGCTCTTTCATTGATTTATTCTTTCGACTTTTACTATACTCAGTCCGAGTTATGTCTTCCTTTTTCTTTCCGAACTATGAGGATAGTGGGGATGTATATACATTACATATACTTTAGTCATAACTCATACTTTTGTATTTTTATAATATGTCTTAATAAAATCCAAATACATACCATTTTTTGTAAATACAATTAATAAATTTATTAACAAATACTTTGCAAAATGTTTGAAAATGGTTATAAAATGTATTGAAAAATCTTTTGAATCGTATGGAAAATATTTTGTAAATATTTTCAAACCTTTGTAAAAATCTTTTGTTTGTAAAAAAATTGTTCTATTTATATGAATAAAATATTTTGAAAATCTATTTGCAAATGGTTTGGAAAATGATTGCATAAATACTTTGAAAATCTATACATACTATATTGAAAAACCTTTGTAAAATAATTTTCAAATTTTGTAAATGTTTGCAAAATTGCTTGTAAAAATTATTTTCAAAATAAAGTTTTTAAAATGTTTGTTAAAATATTTTCAAATTATTTTGTGAACCTTATACATAATTGTAGCAACTAAGATTCTTCACTTGCCTTGTCTAAAAAAACCTGTAAATAAAAGCTAAATTAATCTGTAAATTCCTTTTGTAAATCCTATAAGCACTTCATATAAATAGTGACGCGCTCCCATGTAAGTATTTGGACATACTTCTACCACTAACACTTTTTGAAAATCCCTAAAAAATCAAAATTTTTAAAAACCATAAAAATTTGCAAAATATTTTCATAAGCATCATAGAAAATTGCAAAACTTACAAAATTCCATAAAACTTGCATTTCCGGAATGATCAATACAATTGGCAAGTTTAAATGAAGTCTGAAGATTGGAGCTAGTTATAGACCTTAATCCACTTAATTTTGGAAGAACCCCTTAAGAACTGGAATTGAGATTATTCAAGTTACATTAACTTAATTCTTTAGGTTCCATGAGACTATGTTCATGAGTCAATTCAATGTGTCTAACTAGAACCCTTCATGTCATCTTTACGACTCGTGAGATAGTGGCTTGACTAGAATCCTCACAATTTACACTTGGCTCAACCCAGATGGATTGTTGAAAGATCTTGAAGTCTAAGTGGGGACGATACTAGGTCAACTCATCAAGGGTGGCCCAAGAACTATTCTTTGGGACTGTCGAAACCGATACTTCAACCCACTCCTCTAGTAGCAAGGACATGTAATAATCGGAGACTGATTGAAATAATACTTTGGATGAGGAATGGTCTGCTAGCACAACTTTTTCCAAGACATCAAAACATAGGCAGACCAAAAGATTCTATATCCGTCGGGGCAAAAACAAAAATGGAGAGCAATGCAATAAAAAGAAAAATATCTAAAAGAAGCCTACACGAAAAATTCTACAAATATCGAGCCTCCAAAAAAAGTCTGATTCTTGGTGAAGACTCGGTTACAATGACCGATAGCTTCTCCCCCTTTTAGTGGCGAACTAGAATGCATCTGACCTTAGAAGGAAATATATATCTCCCCGAGGACGAGTTGGCAAATGATAAGACTCCTTGTTATTTCAACGACTTGTATGGGAAGAGCTAGCAAATTCACACACATGGAACTTGTTATTTCAAGGTTGCAAGAATATGCGATTGAAAGGATGGTTCTGACAAGACTGTGATTTGAACTAAATAACAGGATTATGGAATCTAAGTGTTGTTGTGTCTCACTTCCTACCTTAATGTGGTTCTGAACACATCAAGAATCCACATCTTAACTGGGCTCCAAACTTTAATTTTATTAAGAAAAATATTAAAAATATTTTTCAAGTTCTTTCTCTTTCTTTTCTTTATTTTCTTTTTCTGCACTTATTAGCATAAATATTGCTAGGGACTAGCAAAGACAAGTATAGGGTATGATGAATATCCATTTCATCATCTTTATTTTTCATTTTAGCCTTAAATCCTTAGCTAAATGCATGTATATAGCATCAATTTGTGCAAAATAACTGATATGTAAATGTTGTACAAAATAATATATTTAAGGCCAAAATAAAATAATAAAGAAAAAAAGAAAAAGAATGAAGTGTCAAAGACATTGACTGACCCTAGACCCTGAGACGCAGTCATCATGAGGACTTGGTCGACAATGAATAAAGTAAGGGGAGATAAGGTAGATCAATTGTACATAATACAACTCAGAAATTCTAATTTGATTTGATAATAAGTAGGATTTTGGGACCTAGTTTATTTTTCACTTTTTATATCCCAAATCAATAAATCCTCAACATAAAACTTTTACATAAAAATACAAAGAAAAATACAAAATTGATTTCACATTAAAATAATACATGATGCACCCGGGACACTCAAAACAAAAAGCTACAAAGAAAATTTTTCAGACATGTATCTCCTCCATGCAAACTCAAAATTGACCAAACTCATCTTTATTGTTTGTAAAATTAAATTATCTATTTAATGAAGATGGTTTCACTTAATTTGTAGTTGAGATGCAAAAGTTGGCTTTTGGGTTATTTATATTTTTAGTTGTGTATATTATATATATATATATTTGTAAATATTACATAAAAATATTTCAATAACAAAATTATAATAAAACCATTAAAATTCATAAAACTAAACAATGTATTAATATATATATATGTAAACTATGCATATATAATATGTGTATATAATTATTTAAGTGAATAAAAAAATCAAAAGAATAAACTAAAACTATTTAAATATATATTTAAATAAGTTATAAATATATAAATTATGCATATAAAATAATAATATATAAAGTACTAATTTAAAATAAAATACATCACATATAGGTAATTATACTTATAATTATATGTGTAAAAATTTAATACATAATAAATAGGTCAATAAAAAATAAAAATCTCCTAAAAATAGTAAAAAATAAGGAACAACTTTTATTTTTTGAGAAAATAATAATAATAATATCATTTTCTATTTTATTTCTATTTTCTTCTCTATTTTGTCTTTTAGTGCATGCGTGGACTGATGACCTATGTGCCTTGGTTGACCCACTGGTGATGATCCGCTAAATATGTGATATTATTTGTACTCTTTGTAATACGGGCACTTAGCAAATCATTCAGAACCGACTCAAATGTCTCTGTGAAGAGGACTCGGCTTAAATTTATATCTTGGGTAAGTCTAGAGTCGAATATAGGGAGACAAAGGAACAACTTTTGGGTTAATTCAAAAACTTAGGTATAGGTTTCTAATGCAGTTTTTTCTATTTTTTATACAAAAATAAATGCTAATGCAAATGCAGTTGAATTAAGTTAATAAGAAAGCATACAACTTACTCAATTAATTTTAATAGGAAATAAGTCTAATTTAGCTAAATTATATTTTTTTCTAAAAATCTAATCCAATAATAAATGCAGAACATATTTTTTTTAGAATTTTATGGGTTAAAATGCAACAACAAAAAATACACATTTTTATGGGTTTTAACATAATTTTTCACACAAACGGAAGGTAAAAATTATGAAAATTTTGGAATTAAAACATGATGAAATGAGGTTAGAGTATTTTTTTTGGAATTTTCTGACAAAATATGAATTTTTTTTTATGGATTTTTTAATGAAAACAGAGTGACAGTAAGAAATTAATTCCTAATAAATCCACAATGCCAATTTATCCATAAATCAAATTATCTCAAAAAGGTAATTAAATCATATTTATCTTAAAAATGCAAATATTTAAGACACAAGACATCTCTAATTAATATGAAATTTGGACAGCAATTAAATCAAATTTCAAGACATCATTTGTGATTTTTCACAATTTTTGGAGCAACCGTGAGTTTAAGATGATTTTAAGAGCTCAAATTGGGAAAATGTGCAATATTTTCACTTGAACAATTTTAATTAATTAACAAGACATCACAAAAATCCAAATAAATATCTAGATGATAGAGAATTAGTTGCTCATCATGAAATTTTACATTAAGATAAATGATGCAATAAAGACATCCAAATTAACGTTCAAACACAGGGGTATATGTGCAAAGTCAGAAAACAAAAATATTCAATATGTACATGGACTGCTTTGTAATTACAGAAACTAAAAAGTTACAATTTTTACAAAAATTAAAAAATTGAAATTGACCTTCTCCTTCGTTCCTTCTATAGGTAGGCGATTAGGGTGATGGGGGTGAACAACGGGGCGATGCGTGGGTGGAGCGGGGCGAGGGCGGAGGTCGCCGCTGGCATTGGTGATGGGTAGCGCACGATCAAGTGCTGGGAAGAGGTGGAACTGGTGGAGGGAAGGCGGCCACTACGGGCTGTTGTAGGTGCGGGGGAGGAACCGCAACATAGGGGCGGAGGAGGAGGATGGTGTACGGCGGCTATGAACGACCGCTGCCACCGCAGGTGGCTACGACGGAGCTGCGGGTGGCTGGTGGGCAGGGGAAGGCGTTGGCGGTGGTGGGCCGCAGGTGGCCGATGCCGTGGTTGGCCGGCGGGGGGTGCAGCCGCCCTCTGCATTTTTTTAATTTTTTACTGTTGTGTTTTGTTTGATTTTTTTAATTTATTTTTTTAAATTTTTTAGTTCTTTTAAACAAGGAATAAAATCAAAACAAACAATTATGAAGATGTGGTGACGCCGGTAATATGATGAAGTAGAACAAATAGAGTAGGGGAGGTGAATGTGACGTGATAAAAATGAAAAAATATAAATGATGTCGAACGATAAAAAGAGAAATTACCTACAATGGAAGCGAACGACTATGATGTGCTCACGAGAAGTACGGTTTTCGCTCGAATCGCCGACGAGCAATGAGCTCAAGCAGCGCGCGGAGGCGGCTGCGATGCCGGAATGCCCACGGATCTCACCGGAGAGGAAACGGTCGTTGTTGTACTTCATCGTTCGCTGTCACTGAAACGGTTAGTCATAGATCCCAATTCTCTCTCACATAAATGTAGATCAAAGACAAATAGGAGGAGAATGAGATGTATAAAAAGAGATGGAAAATAGAGGTTAGAAAGGTGGTGGAGTTGAATGGGAGGTTAGATTAATGATGGAGTTGAATGGGAAGTTAGATGAATGGTGGAGTTTAATGGAGGTTAATGGAATGGAAATAAAATAAAAGAAAAGAAAATAAATAAAGTAGGCTACAATAAAATAAAGAGAAGAAAAAGAGCGGAGAATTTACAAAACAAGACAAACAATAAGTGCATGTTTCTTTACTTTTCTATTTTTCTATTTTTGTATTTTTAATAAAAGATATTTACAACATAAAAATAAAATAAAATACTAGGAATAAAACACAACACAAAAATATTTTTTTTGGTTTTTAATAATTTTAAAAAAGTAAATAAAAAATAAAGAAAGAATGAATATTTACATTATATAAAATGTATACCTAGGTCCTAAAATTCATATTTTGCAAACGAGCTCCAATTTTAATGAAAATACTTTCATTGGATAGATAATTTTCTAACTTGAACTTTAAAAGCGAGTTTGGTGAATTTAGATTCATACGGAGCGGGAATTTGGCCGGGAAGTTGGACTTTACGACCCATTCTCTTTGGGATCTAAGAGTATTTATTTGAGGTAAAATTTATTTTATATTTTTTGTATTTTAATATATTTTTGTATAAACAAGTTAGAGAAATAATTAACAAAAAAAGAGTTGAAATGAATTTATTAAAAATACAAGAATTTTTGGGCTATTTACATGCGAAAAACTCTTTTATTCTACGACTTATTATTATTAATTTATTTCGCACAATATAATATACATTAATTAGTGTATTTTATTTACAAGAGTCATTTTATTTATTGATTGATTTTATGGACATTTACTTGATATTTTACTCGAGGATTTTGCTAAGAGCAATATATTGAGATGACGAATCCTGGATTCATCAACTGGTCAATTGTACCCATGCCTAGGCCTAGGCGTGTTAGAGTGCTGACCCGTCTTCTTCTCCATTTTGCCTCATCTGATGCAATCACCAATTGAGTTTATGTTCTTCACCAAATCTATCCCTCGATCCTCGAACTCACATCTCATGATCTTTGCTGGGGCAGAGAGGCATCGATGCACCCACAGATCCTAGTCGAAGTCACCCCCTATTTAGTCTCTACTTCGACCTCCATTTGAAGCAGATCCGTTTTGACCCATATTCATCCCCTTTTCTTTTCATCTAAAGCGTCGCTAGTAATAGTAGGTGCATCTTCTGGAGTTTAGGCACGGAGAAGAAGGCAGAGAAATGATCTCCAAGCCATGCTGGAATTGCTCAAGCGAAGCCTCCCTACTCCCTAGTTCCCAAGTTGGAGCTGCTATTCTCTTCGATCTTTTTGTTCTTAGAAGTAACAATATAGTATTCTTATGTTTTATTTCAGATAATTTCATCTTTTATTTCCTAAAATTCAAAAATCGAAGTTCGCCGGAGCTCCGAGCTCTGACCTCTGTTCACTGTGACACTTGTTCTCCGACACGCCTGACCACCCGCACATCTTCATCTCCTCGTCTTCTATCACCCGGGCTCATTTCCACCCCGGATCTTACAAAGATCTGGGAGAACAACACTTTGTCTCTCCCATCTTGTTCTAAACATTGTAAAACATCTTCTTGTAAAAGTTGAAGCTTTGTATGCAAGTTTTAAGTTCTTAACGAAAAGATGTTTTTAAGTTTCATATCTTATGCATTGATCTACATTCCCTCTCTTAAATTTCCTTCCATCCATCGCCAATCTTCTTCTGCTCCAACACATATTTGTATATGTATTCGTATTTAAAATAGGTGTGTGATCTCTCCTATATTTATATATGTGTTCGAACACTTGGAACTCTTTGTTTTTTGTGAAAAATAAAGGGAAAATGGTATATGGGATGCAACGAGAAAATAAATGATAGGTAGTTTAAATTGCAAATTAACTCCCAGATTCTTAAGAAATTACAAATTAAACACATCAAATTTTTCAATCCATTATAAATGCCAATTTTTTAAATAAAATCCTAATTGCATATTGATATCCATCATGTCCTATTTTTGGATTTGATGTTTTGTGATAAACAACAAACTCATAAAATTAAATAACTAAAGATCGTGTTTATAGTAGCCTATGTGAGGTTTAAAGTAAGAAAATAATTTTTATGTCCTATCTTCTGAGAAGATTAAAGAGTTCTGATGAACATCAAGATGGAGTTTAGTGATGGCCCTGAGCTTAGTCTTTAAGGAATCTATTTTCAAGAGGAGAATGACAAGGGTGTTTTCCCTGTGATGTGTATGTGTTAGCGGCAGAGATGTGCCCTTACATTAAAAAGTCATTACATGAGCTCCTATGCACGAAGACCAGATGTTCGCATCTCTTCAAGCCTTAGCCCAAAACACGGGCTTTCAATTATGCTTGAGAAGATGAAGCTATTTACATGAGCATGAATAAGATCTCCAATGTGTTGGACTCTAATCCTCTTTAGCTTTTAACATGATAAAAGCAAGGGCTTAGTTTTTCTCTTATAGCTTAGGACTGATGTATGGCCCTTCCCAATTAGGACTTAGTTTTCATTGGTCTTAAGGAAGAAAATGCTTCCATGGTTTAGAGATCCAAGACCCCTTACCAAGGCTTCACGTCTTGACCTTGTTGTCATAGTATTATTCTCTAACTATGGACTATTTACATCTAAGAGTATGCTGTTAGACTTTCACAAATTATGTCCTAAACTAAGTCTAGGTTGATCCTTAATGCTTCTACATTGACATGTGTGTTCTCACATTTCCTTACATAGATCATTTGCATTGCTTGTCTAGTGATTATTGTCCGATATTCCTCTCTGATCAATATCATGTTTGACCTTACTTTCTTATTAAGGATATGATTTAGTGTTGATTATACTGAGTGTAAAAGGTATTAGTTGTTGTTGTTGTTGTGAGCTCGTCAAAATGAGCTTATTCGATGGAAAAACTTTATTGGAAGATAAGAGATTGAAGTGGGTCTTTGATCTGAACAAGGATGCATCATTGTAAATTATAGTTGATATATTATTGAGCCTGTTAAATATGGTAATTGAGATAATTATTTCTCATTAATTCTATATTTAGACCTTATTTATTCCTCTAGTTACTTATTCCATAATTATGGTATTTTTTGAGCTTGGGTCAAACATGGTTAAGAGGGTTGATTTTCAGGTTGGACTGGGCCAACCCGGCACAATGGTTATCCCTATTTGTGGACATAAAGGGAACACTCAACCTCACAAATGATAAACATCAAGTGAACTTAGTTATTGTTGATCATACCTCCAATGCACAAACTATATCATGAAAACGAAGATGAAGGTCTTCATCCAAGCATTGATAGTTTGAACATGTGAGAAAGGAATTCTAATTTATTGAAGATAAAGAGACTAGATACATAGACAAAGAGATTAGCAAGGTAATCCTCATCATTAATAAAATTAACACCTTATTGTATGCAATCATATCTTTCATTTCTAGACTATGTATGAGATATGAAAATGTCTCAATATTATGCACGAACGACTTGATTTTTCCATACATACATGGGAGTTCAAACAATTAAAGAAAACATGCCCTAGGACCCTTCTAAAATCTTTCGCAAAATTCTAAAAATACCAAACAATACATGTAACTCAAGACCACTTTATAGAACCTCAAAATTCATTTTTTTATCTCTAAGCATTTAATCTTCCTAACCATTTCACCTAAGTCGAACGTTTAATATAGCCTCACAACCACTTAGGATGTTCACTTTTTCTTTGTCTATGGACACAATTATGATGTTTATGTTGTTTAGATAGTGGGATAAGGGATAAGGCGGGATACAAGATAAGGAAGGTTTATCCCTCATTTCAGTTGGAATTGGAAAGATAGGATTTCGAAGGATAAGGGATAAGTGGTATTTCTTTGCTATTCTCGATTTGGATGATATACTTTAGTTTAGATAAAGTTGTTTAATTCGTAAACATATTTGTATTTTTACGACGGGATGATGAAGGGACAAAAGGCCTAACCCTAACCCTCGGCTTATCTCAAGGGAACAACAAATCTCGAGGGGACAACAAATTTGAGAGAGAAAAAAGGACAAGAACTTTATCCCTCTAACTGCAAGTACACTAACAGTTTATATTATTGAATGTTTATTCCCTCCGAGAACTCTTTCCTACCTCGAATGCTTGCCATCTTCATCTCTCTCTCTCTCTCACTAATTACGTTTGAAGAACTTCCTTTAAGTTTGATTTGTCATATTTTCCCCTTTCACTTAAAAGTGGGGTTTATATAAGATAGAGTAATTACACAAAAGTCCTTGTATTATACATGCATTTTCAATTTCGTCCCTAATCTTCCAAAAGTAACAAATTGGTACCTAATGTATTCTTCCGGTAGCAATTTGATCTTTTCTTAACGGAAGTAGGTGATATCCGTTAAGTGATGGGGTGTGTGGACAAAATTGACCATGGTAGGGCAAATGGGAGCACACCAGTGGGGACAAGATTATGATTTGGGGGCGTCGCAAGGGCTCCACCGGTAGTGAAGGTGCGAGAGCGCATGATGGAGGAGCACCACCTTCGCGAGGGCTCGGCAGAGGCTGGACCGACGAGGGCACCACCTGCGGCAGAGGTGCACGAGGGCTAGGCATTTGCTTTCTCCTGACGAAGCGATGTACGTAAGGTCAAGACCCATGGTTGCTAAATAATCAATGGGATTTTTACCCGGCAGACCCTGTAATCTTTTGCAATTACTGCTACGACCTCTGAAACATCCTAATTCCTCTCTCGACCCCGTAAACTTGCTCCGTCTTACCCAATAAACCATGCCGTCAATTTTAACTATATTTGAGTCAAAGACTTGGGTTAGTCATGAGTTAACCTAATCAATTTACCATCAAACGGTCAGGATTAGCCGAAATAACGGGCGGCTCCATTGTCGGCCGGGGGCGCGGGGGGCTCCATCGGGGTGTTCCATCGTCGGCAGGGTGGCGCGAACGGGCGGAGGGGGTGGGGGGGGGGGCTCCATCGGCGGCAGGGGAGCTCCGGGTCAGACCAGCGGCGGGGAGAGGAGCTCCATCGGTCCGGGAGGGGGGGGGCTCCATCGGCAGAAGGGGGGCTCCATCGCCGGGTGTGGGGGGAGGGGGCTCCATCGCCAGATGGGGGAGTGGGCGGGGAAGAAGCATGTGGTGGGGGGGGGGGGGCTCCATATCAAATTCGACATATATTGAATCCTTCTGGACACAGGCAGCATATAGAACCTTTTTATGTGAACCTGAAGAAAGCCTTCAGCTTCGCCGATCGATGTGCTCTCTGGAAATCTCATGTTCTCCGTCTCTAACTTGCCTTTTTACACGACGTCCATGTCGGATTTGTGGATCGCAAAACCTCAAACCAAAGTCAGAGGTAAAATTGTTAAAAACACTGGGCATCGAGATCAGGATTCGGTGGCTCGAATCCACCCCATGCTATAAGGGGTTGAGATATGAACCATCTCAAGTTCCTGCATGCATGCACGGAACATGATGTTAGAGGCCTTTAGAGGCTAGGG
Source organism: Ottelia alismoides (assembly GCA_037367405.1). Taxonomy (NCBI): domain Eukaryota; kingdom Viridiplantae; phylum Streptophyta; class Magnoliopsida; order Alismatales; family Hydrocharitaceae; genus Ottelia; species Ottelia alismoides. The sequence goes on from JAZKJV010009715.1 coordinate 398,346, forward strand.
ATCCGTGAGAACGCCTTTCACTGGTCTCATCGGAAGCGAGTGGATAACTGGAGATGAGGATGGAATCGAAGCACGGGGCTGAAAGCTGCTGCCAGGGGCTTATTCTGTTAAATGCATTCATGTTCATGGCACCCTGCATGGTACGCAGAAGCAACATCAAGCAGCATCGGTGGTGGGGGCTCCATCGTCAGGGGACTTGGGCGTGGGTTGGGTTCCTACGGGCCAACATCGAGCAGGGGAGGAGGGAAGAAGCTGGGCACGGGCCTCCTCGGCGGTCGATGGGTAGAGCAGGGATGGAGGAGCTCAGCTTTGGCGCTGGCGGGGGGCGGTCCTCCTGGAATGGCACTCAATGTAAATTTGGTAAACAAATTGGGTATAAAAAAAGGTAACATAACGGAATGCGGTTAATTTTAATGGGTACATGAACGAGGGTTAACCACAAGGTCTGTAGAGTAACGGTTAGCAAGTTTACGGGGTCGAGAGAGGAATTAAGATGTTTCAGAGGTCGTAGCGGTAATTGCAAAAGATTACAGGTTCTGCCGGATAAAAATCCCATAATCAATACTCATTTATACCGAAAAAAACTCTAGTGATTTGTATAATTTTCGATTTGTATTTCTGCAACAACTTCATGTTGAACTCATGATTTGTACAACAGACACAACCAATAAAAAAAGTGCAAGTAATTTGATAGGAAATACATTATGATTTCGTGAAAATATCAATATTCACACCTATACTAATTCAGGAAATTGCATATTTTCTCTCACAATTGACGATAGTGATTTCAAAGCAAAAATTTTATTCAAAAAATTTAAGAGATATTTACAGTCATAACCCTGAGTAGTTTTGTAATTACCTCAGGAACTCTCGATAATCATGAATTACATCCAGGACCTCGAATAACCACTCCGTTTTACACCCATAACCTTCCGTTAGTTCAGTCCATTAACTCGACCAGATAGCTGAGTTAATCTAACCAATCAATGATCTAATGGCTGAGATTAATAAAAAAGAGGTTGGGGTTGGGGGGAGGCGGAGCATCGAGCAGGGGGCTTCAGGACTTCCAGCACCTGGGGGGGAGGTCACGGTTGGGTTGCGGATTGGGGGAGGGAGGGGGGGGGGGGGAGAGATGGCGGAGCATGGAGGAACTCGGCCAGGGGTGGTGAGGATTGCGATTGGGCGCGCGGGAGTGGGTAGGGGTGCTAATCAAATCGAATCATTCGAATTCGATTATGATTCGTTCGATAAAAATTCGAAAAAACTTCGATTCGAAATCAAATGAACTGAATTTAAATTTAAATTGTGGATTCGATTCCTAATTGAATTGAATCTAAATTCACTTGGATTCGTTCGATAACAATTCGATTCGATACACACACATATATATGATATAGTATGAGGTCTTATATATATGTAAATAAATGTAGTATATATTTTACAAAATTCCTACAAATGATACATAATTTAATATAATAATTAATATTTTTCATGATCTTATTGTGAACATTCCATTTTTAAGATGCAAATTGCAAAATCCCTCTATCCCCTTTTTACTCACCCAAATTCTCTCTCCCATCATCAATCAGGAGAAAAAACCCTAAATTTTGCCCCTACTTCTAACATCATCGACTGCAATTGTCGCTCATGTGTGTGCTCCAACGTCACCGACTCCAGCCTCCCGCAACCCACTCCAACGCCGGCTCTAGCCTCCTGCAGCCCTGCTCTTGATCGCTCTCTCTAACGCTGTCAACCTCCTTCTCCTGCTCGTTCTCTCCAACATCACCGGCTTCAGCCTCCTGAAGCCCGCTCCTGCTCAATCCCGCCATCGACAATGCCACCCTCCTAGTTGCAGACCCCACCACCAGATCATGCTCTCCCCCACCATCAACAACGACATCGGTTCCTGACTAACCAACATTGCAACATCTCTCCATCACTCCCACGGCAGCCAGTATCGCCACATGCGCCATCGATGTTGGTATGGAAAATCTTTGCAGATCAAGTTCAAAGAACTCTATTCTATCAAGTATATGATCTAGTTTCTGCTCAATATCTTTGACATGTTATGTCTGTTAATCTAATTATAAGAAGTATACATGTATAACATAATCTAATTAGTGCATTCAAGGGAGACAGATGGGAATACTCCCTAACATGAAATAGATAAAGATGTTCAAATCCGGATAGATACCAGCAATTTGAATTTTTTCACCAAAACAATAAATTGAGCAGACTAAAATATAATTTGGACATTACACATTTCAACAAATTCTCTATGATATCTATTTAAACTATGGGCTAAAATTCATACCTCTAATGGGAAATGGTTATCTACAAACTTCTTGATGCAAAAAAAATCAATTATGTATTTTATTTTTTATTCTTCTTCACGTGCTTTTGCAAGTAAGGGCGGAGGAAATTCCCAAAAGAATACCATTTCTAAATTATCCTGATGATGATCAACATATTTTTATCAAGACAAATAATATAATGAAGTGATCCCTATTGGTAGAATAAGATTTATAGCAATAAAAGGTAGCAGGATTTTAAGGAAACAAGGTCATATACGTAAATATGAACCAATTTCAATCATGAGTCATAGCTCGTTCTTTTCACAGTTGCGCATCTTTTGTATACAACATAGCTTGGTTGGTATGACACCAATGAATTGGTTAGTTCCATTTCTAAGTATTGTGGGGACTTGTGAAAATAATTCGATATGAAATGAATCGAATTTGAATATTCGAAACTCCAAGTGAATTGAATTTGAATTTAGAATAGAAATTCGCATTCAAAAAATTTATAATGAATTGAATCTGAATCTAGGTAGATTCGAATATATTCGATTCGATTAGCACCCCTAGGAGCGGGGGGGGGGGGGGGAGAGGAAGGCAGAGCATCGAGCAGGGGGGACTTCAGGACTTCCCGCACCTGGGGGCAGGCAGAGCATAGAGCAAGGGGGGATTTCAGGACTTCCCGCACCTGGGTGGGGGGGGGGGGGGGGTCGCGGTTGGGCTGCGAGGGGAGGGGTGGCGGAGCATGGAGGAACCCAGCCGGAGGTGGGCGAGGGTTGCGATTGGCCGCGTCGGGGCAGGGGGGTTGGCAGCTTGGCGAGCGGACTGGAGCTCGCATGTCGGAGGCGGAGGCACAGGATCGGGAGGGTTGGATTTAGCATACGGGAGGCGGACGCACGGGGAGGAGGGAGTTGCTTGCCGAGGACATGTTGGGCGAAGGCCTTAGGCTTGTCTGGCGAAGGAGGGGAAGAGATATCATTTTGTTTGATCTACAAATGGCATCATGTTATAAATATGACGTGTTTCTAAGGGCAAAATGGTCAACATATACTTTTTTCCGTTATAGTTAACAGAGAATTTAAACGGAACTTCACACAGGGTTATGCCATGTAAAGGTTAAGCATTACTCAGGGTTTTGGATGTAATTCGTGACTATCGAGGGTTCCTGGAGTAATTACGAAACTACTCAGGGTTATGAGTGTAAATATCCCAAAATTTAAAAGTCGGAATATGTTCCTTACACGTACACCATATTGAGTTTTGGGGTATGGATATTGTCTAGCAGCCACGGGTCTTCACCCTCCTTACCTCGCATTATTGAGATTAAGCAAACAACTAGCCCTCGCGCACCTCTGCTGCCGGTGGTGCCCTCGTCGATCCAGCCCCTGGAAGCCTCCGTCGAGCCCTCGCGTAGGTGCCGCTCCTCTGTGGTCTTGCACCTCCACACTGTTGCCGGTCACACACCTATGTTGCCGATGGAGCCCTCACGCCCGTCAACACCGCGTGCCCCCGGACCTTAGCTTGGGAAGGTGGGGGCAAATGTGGGGACACATCCACACAAGTGGGGACGAGATGATGATTTGTCTTTTTTTTCGAACTTTTTTCACCAAGGTCAATGTCGTCCACACATCCCATCACTTAACGGACATCACTACTTCTGTTAAGAAAAGATCACATTGTGATCGCGACAATAATCAGGTTATTTTGTTACTTTTGAAAGATTACGGACGAAATTGAAATGGAGTGGACAGTTCAAGAACTTTTGTAATGCATCCTTGTTCATTGTGAAACTTTTACGTTCGCATGCTAAATCTGAATTGCAAGTAACTTTCTATTAGCTTATAGAAGACCATTTTTGACCTCCCAATCCACATAACATCAACTGAGCGTAATAAATACATTCCTACATGCAGAGCCGCTTCATTTAGTACATCAAGGAGATAAATAATACAAACTACATGCAATCCCTCAATTTAGTATACCATCAACTGGTGAAATGCTTTTGGCGAGCGATTTGCTTCGACAGAAAGGCAAAGAGGAGCTCCCCCTCTTTCTCTACAGCCTTTCCATCTCCCTCCCATAAAAAATCAGGGCAGATGAGCATCGCATCCCTAAGATAATACAACCTACATCACATTTTTATAATAATACAACAGAGCCTATTGTCCGCTACGCTACAGTAACGAGGTATTCTTCTACACTAACTCAGTTTGCATGCCCTCTTATTCTCTGCTCTGTACAGTCTCGTTCATTCTCAATTGGCTTCTCTTCGATCACTTCAACGTCTCCCCTTTAAACCCAACAAGTAACAGACGCGACATTATGTAGGCCAAGAGCTCTTCCCTATGTGAGAATGTGAAATCCAAGTGTCCATACTCATACTCATTGTAGGATACTTCCACCCCTGCCCTCCGCATTAATCTGTAGTGCTTCCTCACCATCGAGGGACGGATGATGTGATCCATCTTCCCAGCAACCAAGTCAACAGGGATGCCAATGAGGTTGTAATGCTGCCCAAGATCCAGAGGCTCCGGCGACCCATATGCTTCCATGTTAGCAGCAGCACTCCCAAAATCATACATGATGAACTTCTTCGCTCGTTTCATCTGAGCAAGATGAACCACGACATGCAACGACAAACCGGGCATGTCGTACATGTTATAGTGTGGTAACCCGAGAGCACCCACCCAGTTTGAAGTATCACCGCCTACGACGTAGCTCATTAGGGTCTGTACAAGGCCTCCCAATGCAGGATAGTTGTGGAAGTCCCTGGCCAGCTTGTTCACAAGCATTCGGAAGAACTTGGTTGGTATATAGAACCCTGGAACAAAAGGTGCTATGACAGGAGAGAAGAGGAGGAAGATGCGCTCTGCCACTGAGAAAATAAAAGTAGAATCTTCGTGAAAGCCTGCAGGAGATAGCAAAACTACTCGCGAGAGCCTGTGTGGCTTCTCTTCTATTCGCCGTGTTATGATATACATCAGCATCGCAGCTCCCCCAAGGCTATGGCATATGGCGCACATTTTATAGGGCTGGTCGTTATTTTCATCTTCAGATCCAGTCTGCCCTCTCGCCTCTAGTTCTGAAGTTTTAATCTGGTGGATCTTCTCTATGATGGCAGGGACGTCCTGCATACCATGTTGATTTACAGAGTATCTCCAATAGCTGGAATAGAGAAAAAAACTTCTTTAGAATGACGGAACATAGCAAAGCTTCAAACACTGCAGTGCTGTTTACTATAATCAGTGCAGGGACGGTCTTATCAAACATACATACTTGCGAGAAGATATCTTTTTGTTTACGTGCTCCCTAGAAACCATACCTCTGAAGTTTCCAAGGAAAACATCATAACCTGAAATTGTAAAATTATGATCATGCTCTTATTTCCTCATTGTTGTCTGAATTTCTTCTCCGTGACTTACCCTGGTCAAATGCAGCAAAGGCAGGCGAGCCAACAACTCCATTGGAGACCCACCTGGATAGATAAGAAGATCTCGCATCAGAAACACACAAATTCATGAATGTTTAAAAAATAAAAACACCAAGAAGGCGTCCATTAGGCACAAAAGATGTGGAAATTATAACTAACAAGAGGCTGCCTCTCTTATGAATTATAATGAGAAGTAAAGAATTGATAACAGAGCAAGAACCTTTGATTCAAGCAAATGCCCAATCTCACTAAATTAAGCCATGAAAACTTACCCCAGCGAGGAATCTAATATCCCATGCTGTAAATAGACAACTTTTCGTGAATCCCGCCTGTAACAAGTCGTATTAGCTTATTCAATGTACTAAAAAATATATGAATTTCAACAACTGTATATCCATCACAGGATTACCACACTTCAACCACACCTTGGTATTCTCTCAAGCGGAAGAACATACCCATCATCAGTGATTACTCGAATTGCTTCATAAGGATACCTGAAAAAACATCGTTCAGAGGCATAAGTCTTGTCTGAAAAAGTGGTAAAATAAACTAGTGGGGTAATAATAAATGGGAAATCGAACGACCAAAAAAAGGGCAGCCCCTATATGTGCGGGGAGACTGGGAAAAGGCCCGTCCAATATGATTTTTTGCACAAAAATCATACTGGAAAAAATAAACATTCTTTCAATATTCGCATAAACAAGAAAAAGAAAAATACTAGTAACGTCCAAAAATAGCGGTCATTGGGGGCTAATATTCATTTGACAAAGTTGTCCCCAGATGATTTAGACCAATACCTTTGTTTTTTCCCCAATATTAGACTTCAATTCCTTTCACACCTAGGAGGAAACTATGCAGATAAATAGGCCGGCCACCCACTGTAAGTCTGTAATACTCCTTACTCTGCAGCATTCCAAACTTGGATACAAATTCGATTTTCCCCAAAGAACATGTGACAGTAGCCTATATCTTGCCATAGAGGCATGCCATGATTGCATCATGGAAGGCCATAGATTGATTTTATTATGGTGAAAAGTATTCAAATTTGTACCTAAAATGATCCATATTTGTACATACCCTGTTATAAACAAGAACCGGGTATATACAAAACTTGTTAGGCAAAGACAACAACAACAAAGCCTTTTCCCACAATTAAGTAGGGTCGGCTCCATGGATTCTATGACTTCATTCAGATCTAGCTTGGGTCAATCTCGGTCTTATATCCAAAAAACTAAGATCCCTTCATATAATCTCAATCCAACACTTCTTGGGTTGTCTTCGCCCTCTCTAAGCCGGCTCAACATCCCAAAACTTGCATCTCCTAACTGGTGTATCAGTTGACCTTCTTTGCAAATGACCAAACCATCTTAAGTGGTTTTCTTGCATCTTATCCTCGATCGGAGCTACACCAACTTTATTTCCAATTGCATCATTCCGAATCCGATCTTTACATGTGTGTCCACAGATCCACCTTAGCATTTTCATTTCTGCTACTGTCATTATCTGCACATGCATACGATTCACAGGCCAACATTCATAGCAGGTCTTACAATTGCTTTGTAAAACTTTCCTTTGATTTTTAAAGGATTTTTCTTATCATAGAGAATAGCACAGGCTCCTCTCCACTTTAGCCAGCTTGCATTTATTCTATTAGTAGCATCTCCATCAATTTCTCCATCATGTTGCAAAATAGATCTCAGGTATCTAAAAGAATCTCTCTTCCGAATGTTATCATCACCAATATTTACCTCGATTCCTTTATCATTGTTGCCATCAAAGGTGCACTCCATGTATTCAATCCTAACCCGACTTATACAAAATCCTTTCGTCTCTAATGCATGTCTCCAAACTTCAAGCTTCTCATTTACTCCATCTATAGTCTCATCAGTCAACACAATATCATAACCAGATAACACACATCAATGTATGTCATCATGAATGTAACTTGTCAACTCGTCCATAATCAAAGTAAAAAAAATAGACTTAAAGATGAACCTTGATGTGAACCAGCATTGATGTCAAAATAGCCAGTCTTCCCAAACCGGATCCTTATATAAGATAAAGTCCTGTCATACATATCCTTTATGAGATTACTGTATAGGACATGTACTTGTTTCTTCTCCAAAACTCTCCACAATATCTCCTATGGGACATAATCATAAGTCTTCTCTAAATCAATAAAAATCATATGGAGGTTCTTTCTTTTAGCTCTATAAATCTCCACTGTTCTCAGCAAATGGATGGTTTCAATAGTTGAGCGACTTGGCATGAATCCGAACTAAATTTCTTTTACTTTGGAAACTTGCCTCAACCGATGGCTTGTTCCCAAATTTTCATAATGTGACTCATCATCTTGATACCTCTGTAAAGACAAACCATCAAAATTTAGGCAAAGACAAAGCAAAATTAATGCCATCAAACCCACTTAAATGCATGTTATTGAGCAATGTGCCTACCACCCAAAGAACTCGATGTTCAAATCTTATAATCACCATCTCATAAAAAAATTCATGTTGAGAATGCTTGAAATGGATAAAAAATGTCCATGCAGAATGACACATGCACGACTGACTATTCTATGAAATGATTAATACAGAAACAATTGTGAGCAATAACCAAACTTGTGGATCTTGTTCACGATCTTCACACTATTTTTATTAATAAAGCCAGGCAAACAACCAATTATTTCCCATTAAGTCAATTTGTGTTGGACATGGACGAAAGAATCTTACCCACACTCTCTTATTACATCCTGGCATGTTCGAGCATCTGTATTTAAGGGCTGACGAAATGCTGCATGATGTTCTGTTAATGATGGATCATCTTCCCCAAGGGTTGCTGTTGGAACAGAAACTTCCATCTCTGCAGGATCTTCATTGGAGACATCATTATCCGAGGAAAACCATCTACAAAATATCCCACAGACTTCTGCAGGGGAAAGAAGAAGATGCACAGCCTTATGGATATTATCAAAAACTGCCTCTATAAATATCTCAATTGCGAGCTGGAGGTCCTGAAAAAAACAGATACGTAAGAGAACTCCCTTCTTGAAAAAAAGATAATTTAAATGAGAAAAAACTCAAGAAAGCAAATGGTTCCCCGATGGCAAAGATCACACTTCTATTTTGTAAAACAAGGAGATACAAATCAACAGCTCATGATGAATATTAACATAAAATAACGACTCAAAGGGCTGAGCAAAACCTCAACTACTCCCCGCCTCCTGTCAGTTGTTCGATGAACAATATGATCCTTAACGATTTGTGCTTTCTTTAAATGCAAACTGGAGGACTGCTGCTCTTCTGCAATACTACATTCAACAGTCTCAGGCCTTCTGGAAAAAAGAGATCTGCAAATGTGCAGAAGAAGGCCTGTGGCAAAAGTTATAGGCCACAACAACCATGAAAGCAGGTATTTGATAACGCGCATGAATCTTCTATCATATCTACAGAAACTGTTTGCACGAGATAAGCGAGAAGCTTGAGACATAGGGGATAATGGGAGCATGTGTTCATCATTATCTTCATCGCCAGATAAATCATCGTCACGTGAAGATGAGTCAGAATCAACAGAAAGCTCATGAATGAACTGATTGAAAGATGATACGCCACTGCAATTACCAGAAAAGGCTTGAACATCAACATATTACATGTAATAAAAATTATAGTCTAACAAATTATATACAAGAGCAAACACATATAAGGATACAATGACATATGCCAGATAACATTTCTTGTTAATAATTTCAGGAGGCGGTATCATTTTTATTTTGGTGAATAAAATGCATGTCAAACACTTTACTACCAGAGAATGACTGGATGCCGAGCTACCATCAAATAATATTAAAACATATTGTATACAACTTCATGATGTACCGATGCATGGATTGAAACATTGAGATAAATAGTAGTGCAAGGTAAATAATACCATCCATTTCAGTATAAAATCAAAATACTCTACTAATTGGAAAATTCGTGACGTCGAAGAGTGATACCTAAAAAATTCAAAAAAAAACTGAAAGAAATCAGTTAACAAGGAATCTCCAGAAGGAAGACTATCTATTATTCGTGCATAAAAATAGCACTGGTCATATTTTCTTTCCCCCAGTCAAAACAAAAAATGCAAAATTATTCCCATAAAGAATCCTAGCATGAAAAGGTTCCACACAGGAAGTCTGCACTAAGAAAAACTCTCTAACGGATACTTATTTATGTCTAGTCTAGCATCATCAAAGAATGTGTGGTTTCAAATTAGCTTAACAAAATTTCTATATCGGAGTGCTATACTAAGACAATATGACTTACTTCTCCATCCACCGTGGAAGCCTAGGCCCACGGAAAGTAGGCCTGAGTTCCCATCCATGCATTCCTTCAAGAATCGAACTCTTCCCAGGAATTAATGTCAACAGAAGAGCAGATATCCCATTGATGAACCTCACAATATTGTTCAAAGACTCATACGTGAATGTCTTTACAGATCTGCACAATCATGAACAATTTGCAACCATTCAACAGATATGTAACTGGTACACCATTGCACCATATACTTGTCAAACAACAGATGCTAATGCACAGAAGATGCCAAACAGAGAATCTCATCAGCATATTCTGACAAGAACTGAGAACTGCACTTACATGAGAGATCAGAATGAATTTGAAGTGCCTAACAAAAAGTCAGTCGAAAATCATGCAAAAGCGAATAACTCCTTCTTCATAATATATAGACTATGGGTAAACACATATTAGTAGATGAGTCTTTATAACTGAACAATGAATTCATAATCACAAAGCGACTAACTGGACTAATTGGCTCTTTCTTTCAATGACAGGGTTTGGTTCCAGGAATTATTTGGTTCAACTCCATAAACTCAAGAACTAGATTCTTATATGCTAATTTGATTTTAAAAATTCATATGAAGGTGTTTTCCGCAGTTTTTGATATTCAATGTCACAGTCCACTTCACATGCACCGCTTAATATCAGTTTAGAATTACAAAGATAGTCTTTTGCAAGATATCCTTCTTTAGTTTAAATTTCATATTGAAACAAACAAGGTTACAAAAACAGGAAAAACTCCAAAGAAGTCAGCTATCTATCAGGAAAGCCTAACATTACTTTGTGTCTTACGCAAGACTGCCAAGATTCTGACCTACTTCGCCTCCACTTATCGATACAATATTCCCAAATGTGTGCATCTCTATCCATTTACATGTGGTATTAGAGTAAGTACCGGAAGGTTTTGGAACATATTCCAATAATAAATTATATTTAGGCTGAATACATGATTTTCCAAATCTACTCCAGAATTCTAAGCACCAAAATGTAAGTAGAAAGCTACCCATGGCTATTGACATGCAACTTCAGGTACTTCCAGAAAGATCAATTTCACCCTTTTCACATAGGTGACCTATCATTTCTTCCCCTCCATTTTTCTTAACTCCACAGAAAAAGCTGATAATTTAATCCGTTTTCCAAAGACAGAAAAATGAACAAATAAGTTTCACCTTCATCTTCAAGAAGAAGAGCATATTAGCAAATTCCAACGTTCTTTTATCTCAAAGATCATTTTTCCTGTTAAAGTGCACAAATTCCGAAAAAGGAAACAAGCTCATCCATTTCAACACCGAACCACCTCCTTCGTGAATTGTTCCCACCCTCCAAACCGGTCTCATTGCAAGAAGCAAAATGCGATTCAACAGGGAGACCCCTCTACGCAAAGCCACACGTAACGGCCGCTCACCACGGCAACAACCCCGTCCCTCCTCCAATCCAATCGATCGTCAACGCATAACCTAAAATCCTCCATCCCCCGCTCTATTAACACAAGTTCCGTCCACAGAAACCCTAATTACGACAGGAAAACACTAAAAAAAACTCCATTTTCCACCGGAAAAACCGCATGCAGATGGCGCAAAACAGGGCGCAGATGGAGCGCTCACTCCTTGGCGACGGCGAGGGCGCCGTCGACGAACCTCTGGAGCATAATCTTCGAAATCGGGAACGCGGGCGAAACGGGACGAGAGATTTGGGGGGAAGCCCGCGATCGGGGGAAGGTCCCTTATATAAGATTCTGTTGTGTTTGGACTGGATGAGGAGTCGGGCAGGGGATTTATAGGATTCTTAATTAAGATTAAAGAAATGGATAAAGGTGGAGAAGAGAGAGGGGGTGTGGCGGCAAACGGGAACGGGGGGAGGAGCAGATAATAGATATGACGCTTTGCTTCCAAGCGATGATCGCATCGGCATCGCACGCCTCTGAGAGGGCCGACCGTTCCAGCACCACGCCTCGCGCCACGTGGAGCCTCGTCTGCTGGGGGCCGTTCGTTCCAGGTGCCGTTGTTTCCGTTTTGGGATTTTAACACCGTCTCCCCTAAATATTTGTCCTATTACTTTCATAAGCCCTGTAATCATCGTAATTACACCGTAAAACTCCTACAGACACTCTATTTAACACGTGTTTCTCTCGAGGGGTTGCGAGGCAAAAAATGTTAAAGGTATGATTGTTGCAAGTTACAAGGATTGTGGTGTAAAACTACAAAGTGCGGGGGTAACGGAAGGAATGGAATTAAATAGGTTCCACATCCATATTCATTATTGATTGAAATATAGTAGGACCCGTAATGGATCTTTAACTATACAGTGAGAAGGTTACGTGGATAACACAAAAGAAGGATTTTTTTTTTAAAAAAAATGATTGGTGGAGCATTGGGTTTGATCCGGTCCAACTCAAGAAAGTCCGATCCGAGCTGTCAATTTTTCGTGGGCCTTCGGTCGGGTCAAGGTCCGTGTTTTTAGCAAACCAAAGACCAGGACCCAACCCAAGGCTCGTGTGATCGGGCTCAAGTTCAGGCCGGACTCAGCCCACACCCATTTTAATTCCATGAAGTTTTTCATGATTTTCTTGAGGCTTTCCATGATGAATAGAAGAAAACATAGATTTCTCTCTAGCAGTTGGCTTAGGATTTCAATCAATTTAGGCTCGGTAGCATGATGCATGATGAATATGCTATTTCATGAATTTGAGTATATATTCGTTTAGAAATACATCACTTAATTCTCTGGCATTAGGCCTGATAAATTGTATGGTGCCAAGTTGTTTGGGTATGTATTAGGCCTAGAAATGAACCTCAAGTAACAAACTCCTTGATTTTCTTGAGGCATGTAGTTGTGAGGGTTTTACTCCCTATCAAAGGGGTATATTAGATATAATTGATTGTAATAATCCAATCTTATTGATGGTTTTTATTATATTATCCCATAAGTACATCAAAATCGAAACTCATCACTTGCAAATAAAAACTTATATTTTGAAACTCAATTATCAATATAGTCAGTGATGAATAGCCGTTCATCTACCTTTATTCTTTTCATTTTGTATTTAAATCCCTATCAAAACACATGTAAATATCACTAATTCATACAAATTAACATTCATCATTCATCTATAATTAATATATAGATATTTGAATTTAAATCTACAATAAAAGAATAAAGAAAAGAAAAGTATCGAAGACATTGAATGACCCTAAACACCAAGACTAAGTCAACATTGACTTGGTAGATCATGAATAAAGTGGGGGGGGGGGGGGTAAATGCCAATACACTATACATAAAATCCTATTTTATATACTGAAAATAATCATTTTTACACTATTTATTTACACTTATGCACAATTCAAATAACAAAGTTTACATATAATATATAGAAAATTATAAAAATAATAATCAATAAAAATCATGCACAGTGCAACTTGTACACACAATGAAAAAATCGTAAACAAAACTTTACATAACAATTTCTTCTCTATATGAACTCAAGTTGAACCAAGCTCACATTCATTGTATTCTAAATTAAATTATATATCGAATGAAGGCGGTTTCATTAAAAATAGAATTAAGATACAAAAGCCAACTTTCTGAAGTATTATTATACTGTGTACTTGTATAAAATATTCATATATTTTACCATCATCAGTACTATATTATCGATGATTGTTATTTTAGCATGAAGTTGTTGGAGACCTGCCGTGATAAGCGAGTTAATGTTGGTGGGTTTACAATATAATCGGTGGTATATATGCAAATTATCGATGATGAACCCAACTACTATCGATAATTGTTTACAGAACCGTTAGAGATTACTGTCTCCATCGACAGTTGTTGAAGAATCACAGTTAATGAAGTGTTGCTAATGACACTTTTTGTAATAGTGATTCCGCCTTATAGATGTATCCGGATTTAGTTACAATATGAGAATATTACAAGTTATGAAGATCAAACATCTCTGACGTCATACCACTCCTAAAAAAATTCTTCTTTATTTTCACTTCATTTATTATAATTTTAAATTTATTTCATCCTTATAGACGTGTTTACTTAAAGCATACCTCATCGAAATTTAGGGAATTCTCATTCGAAGATAGTAATTGTGTAAAAAAATACAACCTTAAGGTCTTGTTTGGTTGGAGAATAGGTCCTGTAATAAGGGGTCAATTCTCCTCCTGACACGGTTTCCAGTGGTACGAATATTCTCCATTATTTCATCTTATTTCACTCTTATTCCTATCTTTATCCCACCTTACATACCTTTATTTCACCTTATTCTTCTTATTCTTATCCTCCAGCCGAACAAAGAATAGACCCTTATTCTTCTTATTCTCCGTCCTTATTTGTGCTTATTCCCAAACCGAACGCACCCTAAGGATATATTCAATATATGTTACAACTAATCCAACTTCAGGGATAACTGTAATTGTTATAAGATATGAGTATAAGGTGGAGGGAAAGTACAAGGGTAGGAAAGATCGCTTGGGGAGGGAGGGTATGGGCTCATTTGGTAATCGGGTTACCTCGAGGTAACCCGATTTACCCCTCTCTTTTCTTGAGTTGGAAATCAATCACAAATCATAGTGACATCACATTACATTCTTTATTTCACCCCTCTCTCCAACTCTCATAACCATCCCAAACAACTACTATTCAAATCAAGTTACCCAACCCTCCAACCCAGCAACCAAACAGACCCTAAGGATGCGTTTGGTACACGGGTTAAGGCGGGTTAAACTGGTAGAGGGTAACCCATTTTTGAGTTTTGGTGTTTGGATAGAGGGTTAAACTGGGGGTGGGTTAGAAGTGGGTTTGTTGTGATATGATTGTATTGGAATTTGAAAAAGTGAGTAGTTATTGTGATGTGATTGCATTGAAGTTTGGAAAAGTATGTAGAAGTGGAGTATTTTATAATTTTTATATGATATGATGGTATAATATATTATTTTTTGATAGGATTGATGATGTAAAATTGATTTATTTAATTTTATAAAAAAGAAATAAAGTGGGGCCCACGTAGAGAGAGGGGATGTGGGTTAAGGGGGGTAAACTTGGCAAACCCGCCGGTAACCCATGTACCGAACGGGGCCTAAGGGTGTGTTTGGATAGTGGGTTTAGGTGGGTTAACCTGGTAGCAGGTAACCCATTTTTGGGTTTTGGTGTTTGGATAGAGGGCTAAACTAGGGGTGGGTTAGAAGTGGATTTATTTGTGATATGATTGTATTGGAGTTTGAAAAAGTGAGTAGTTATTGTGTTGTGATTGTATTGGAGTTTGAAAAAGTGAGTAGAAGTGGGGTAGTTTATAATTTCTATATGATATGATGGTATAGTATATTATTTTTTGATGAAATTGATGATGAGGAATTAGTTTATTTATTTTTTAAAAAAAGATAAAAAGTGAGCCCCACGTGGAGGGAGAAAGGAGTGGGTTAGGGAGGGCTTGGGGTGGTTTACCCCCCTAATCGAACATGACCTAAAGGGTGCGTTTGGTTGGCAGGTTAAGGCGGGTTAAACTGGTAGATGGTAACCCATTTTTGAATTGTGGTGTTTGGATAGAGGGTTAAACTGGAGGTGGGTTAGAAATGGGTTTGAGGTGATATGATTGTATTGAAGTTTGAAAAAGTGAGTAGTTATTGTGATGTGATTATATTGAAGTTTGGAAAAGTGAGTAGAAGTGGAGTAATTTATAATTTTTATATGATATGATGGTATAATATATTATTTTTTGATAGATATGATGATGTAAAATTGATTTATTTAATTTTTAATAAAGGAATAAAGTGGGGCCCACAGGGAGAGAGAGGAGGATGTGGGTTAAGGGGGTTCCCTCTCTCTCATGTGGGCCCCACTTTATTCCTTTTTAAAAAATTAAATAAATCAATTTTACATCATCATTTCTATCAAAAAATAATATATCCAAACACTAAAATCCAAAAATGGGTTACCATCTACCAGGGCCTGTTTGGTTGCAGGGTTGGGTAGGGTTGGGTTGGGCAGGGATACCCCTGTGAATAGTAAACTGTGAGAAGGATTGGGCTGTTTGGTTGGAGGGTTGGGAAGGGTTGGGCCAACCCAACCCTTCCCAACCCTGCAACCAAACAGGCCCAGTTTCTTGAGGAGGATAACATGTTTTGTGTTTGTGTGTTTTGTTGGTGGGTTAAGGGTTGAGAGGGTTTGTGTGATGTGATTGTATTGAAATTTGAAAAGGTTGGTAGTTATTATGATATGATTGTGTTGGAATTTGAAAAAGTGGGTAATTATTGTGATGTGGTTATATTGAAGTTTGGAATAATGAGTAGAAGTTGAGTATTTTATGATTTTTAGATGATATGATGGTATAATATATATTTTTTTGATGAAAAGATGATGGACCCCACAAGTGGGTTAGGAATATGGGTTTTGGGGGATAACCCACCCAAAGTGGGGTGTAACCTCCCAAACGAACGCACCCTAAGATTCTTCGGTAGGGTTGAGGGAGAATAAGGATAGAAAATAAATAATATGATTGGGAGTTTTTTTAAATATTTCATCATATTTGAGTCATTTGGTGGTTATCAAAGGGGTTATTTGGATGGGAGGTTACCTCCTAAAATTTGTATTATTTGTCCTTTTAATGTAGTTCAAACCCGCTACATCGCAGCCTGGATGTAGTTCAAAATTTACAAGGGTTCTCGCCTGAGGAACACATGCGGGTAAATAAGCTAGTTCCGCTGCATCACCGCCCGGATGCAGTCCAAAATTTGTTAGGGTTCTCGCATAATGGACGCATGCGAGTAAAGAAGTTAGTCTAAAAGAGATTGCAAAGGAAGTTACGGATTGATAGTTGGAATATCGGTACTTTAACTGGAAAATTGATGGAGATAGTGGATATAATGGAAAGAAGGAAGATTCATATATTATGTCTTCAAGAGACTAAATGGGTCGGAGAGAAAGCAAGGGAGATCGAGAAGACATGCTTTAAACTTTGGTATTCAAGTAAAGATAAGGGCAGAAACGGTGTTGGAGTGGTTGTTCATAAAGATTTGAAGGATTGTGTGGTTGAGGTGCAAAGATTTTGGGGATCGGATTATTTTGCTAAAGTTGGTGCTTGAAGAAGAAATTCTGAATATCATCTCAGTTTATGCACCACAAATTGGTTTAGATGAAAGGACTAAACAAGCTTTTTGGGAGGATATGGATAAGATTTTACAAGGAATCCCACAAAGAGAGATGATTTGTATAGGTGGAGATCTTAATGGCCATGTGGGAAAAGATGCTTCAGGGTATGCAAGTGTGCATGGAGGACATGGTTTTGGGGATAAAAACGAAGAGGGAAAAGTCATTCTGGATTTTGTAACTGCATATGATCTTTTCATAGCAAACACTCTTTTCAAGAAGAGGGAGGAACATTTAATTACTTATAAGAGTGGCTCAACTAAAACATAGATCGATTACTTTGCGTTGAGGAGAAGAGATCGGTTCTGTTGCAAAGATTGCAAAGTAATCCCTGGAGAGAGTTTGACAACCCAACATCGCTTGTTAGTCTTGGATTTACAAATAAAAGGGCAGGTAAAGAAAAGGAAGGTTCCTAAGATCACTAGAACTAGGTGGTGGAATCTTCCGCTGAAGCAATCAAGCTTCAGGGAGAAGGTTTTAGAAGACTTATCTTGGGATTGTAGCGGTAGTGCAAACGAGATGTGGGAGGCAGTAGCATCTTTTATCCGAAAGGTAGCCAAAGAAATGCTAGGCGAGTCAAAAGGAGGAGCTTCGGGTCAAAAGGAGGCTTGGTGGTGGAGTGAAGGGGTGCAAGAGAAGCTAAAAATTAAAAGAGCTTGCTTTAAAGCTATGTCTAAGGATAGAACAGAGGAAACTGTCACAGACTATAAAATAGCGAAGAAGGAAGCAAAGAAGGCTGTAAGCGAAGCTAAGTCAAAAGTTTATGAGATTTTGTATAAAAATCTCAACTCTAAGGAGGGCCAGAAGGATATATTCAGGTTGGCCAAAGCAAGAGAGAAAGACCAAAGACCTTTCTCAAGTGAGATGCATTAAGGACGAGGAAGATCACGTGCTTGTTACTCAGAAGGATATAGAGACTAGATGAGAGCAATACTTCCATAAACTTTTCATTGGAGAAGGAAATAGAGAGATCACTTTGGGTGATCTAGCTAGTAGTGAAAGTTACTTGAATCGTGCATGCTATAGACGAATACAAAGAAAAGAAGTAGATGAGGCTTTGAAGGTTATGAGACCTGGGAAAGGTGTTGGACCGGATGACATACCTGTAGAAGTATGGAAAGTTTTAGGTGAGCGTGGTTTGACCTGGCTTACGAATCTATTTAATGTTATTTGGCAAAGCAAGAAAATGCCTGAAGATTGGAGGAGTATTGTGGTGCCTCTTTATAAGAACAAATGAGACATTCAAAACTGTTCAAATTACAGAGGTATCAAGCTGATGAGTCACACTATGAAAATTTGGGAACGTGTGATCGAAAGAAGGTTGAGACAAGTTTCCCAAATAAAAGAAAATCAATTTGGATTCATGCTAGGTCGCTCAACTATTGAAGCCATCCATTTGCTGAGGAGAACAATGGAGATTTATAGAGCTAAAAGAAGAACCTCCATATGATCTTTATTGATTTGGAGAAGGCTTATGATTCTGTCCCACGAGAGATACTGTGGAGAGTTTTGGAGAAGGGACAAGTACCTGTCCTATACATTAATCTCATAAAGGATATGTATGATAGGGCTTTATCTTGTGTAAGGACCCCGACGGGGAAGACTGACTATTTTGATATCAACATTGGTTTACATCAAGGTTCAGCTTTGAGTCCATTTCTTTTTACTTTGATTATGAACGAGTTGACAAGTCACATTCAGGATGAGTTACCTTGGTGTATGTTATTTGCTGATGATATTGTGTTGATTGACGAGACTAGAGATGGAGTAAATGAGAATCTTGAGATTTGGAGATATGAATTGGAGACTAAAGGTTTTCGTATAAGTAGGGCTAAGACAGAATATATGGAATGCACCTTTGATGGAAGCAATGGTGAAGGAATCGAGGTGAAGATTGGTGACGATAACATTCAGAAGAGAGATTCTTTTAGATATCTGGGATCTATTTTGCAACATGATGGGGAAATTGATGGAGATGTTACTAATAGAATAAATGCAGGCTGGCTAAAGTGGAGAGGAGCCTCCGCTGTTCTCTGTGATAAGAAAATTCCTTTAAAAATTAAAGGAAAGTTTTACAAAGCAGCCGTGAGACCTGCTATGCTTTATGGTTCTGAATGTTGGCCTGTGAACCATAGACATGTGCAGAGAATGGCTGTAGCAGAAATGAAAATGCTAAGATGGATGTATGGACATACACGTAAAGATCGGATTCCGAATGATGCAATCAGAAAGAAAGTTGGTGTAGCTCCGATCGAGGATAAGATGCAAGAAAACCTCTTAAGATGGTTTGGTCATTTGCAAAGAAGGTCAACTGATGCATCGGTTAGGAGGTGCGAGTGGTGGGATGTTGAGCCGGCTAAGAGAGGGCGAAGACGGCCCAAGAAGTGTTGGAAAGAGACTATACGAAGGGATCTTAGTTTTTTGGATATAAGTCCGAGATTGACCCAAGATAGATCTGAATGGAGGCGAAGAATCCATGTAGCCGACCCTACTTAATTGTGGGAAAAGGCTTTGTTGTTGTTGTTGTGTGTCCTTTTAATGAGTATTTTCTCCTAAAACCCTAATTTCTAACTCATGGATCCTACCATCTATTTTTTATTCTCCATGATGCCGAACCCACTTGAAAATCATACACCATTTCATTTAATACATCAAATCACCCATTTCTCTTTCATCTATTCCAACAAAAAAATATTATAGTATATTATCTTCTCATTGAAAAATTATAAAGTACTTAACTTCTAATTTCTTAGTAATATAATTTATCTAAACACCAAAATACACAAAATATTTATCAGGTGGATAACGCTTTTTTGGGAGGGTTGTCTACTTCAAGATAACTCTCTATCCAAACACATCTCAACTATTTGACCCAAGGTTGAAAGACAAGCATAAATATAGATGTTTTGCAAGGATCATCATGCAATATACAGGGAAAAATAGGTTGCCCCATGGGGGAGCTAACTTGGCTCCCCCTACCCCATTTTCTCCATATATATTTTTATCTTTTTTAAAAAATGAATCCGTAAAAATTCAACATTATATCCTTATATTATGTCATTCAAGTTTCGTGAGAAACATAGACTCCTACGACCTCCATCTAGACAGTCATTTTCTAACGGTCGTAGAATTGTTGAAATCGACTCCGTCTAGGTGGAGACTGTACGAGTCTATGTTTCACACGATATTTAAATGATATAATATATGGATATAATAATAAAAATCCACAGAAGAATTTTTCAAAAAAATAAAAAATATGGAGAAAATGAGCAGGTGATGAATCCCCATTCATCACTCTTTATTCTTTTATTTTAGCTAAATATCTTGGCAAAACACCATGTATATAGTTGTAAATACAACAAGTTACAAATAAGCATTCATTTGTTAAATACCAATAATTAGCATGTATTTGTGCAAAAATAAAAGAATAAAGAATAAAAGAAAAAGAGAGAAATATTTAAAATAAATATTGAGTAACCTAATCCCAAGAGAGGGCCCAACATGGGCCAGATCGCCAAATAAAATAAGTAGAGAGAGATAGGGCCACTCAACCTTGTACATATTCCTTCTATGTATATAAATATTTTATTTTCACAAAAATAAAAATAAAAATATGTTCATACTACCTTGTATATATTCCTAAAAATAAAACAAAAATTAGAAAATAATAAAATAAAAATAAAAATAATTTCTCTCTCACCTTGTACATATTACAGGTATATATGTAACATATACTTATTTATTTAATACTTGTAAATAACTCTTAAAAATTAACAAAAAATTATTTTATATTCCAAATTTTATGTTATAAATAAATAAAATATAAAATCAGAATATTTGTACAAAAATAAACAAAATAAAAATTAAAATAAAAATAAATAAATATTTTATACATGTACATAATGTAACATAATGTATATACCTTAATTTATTTTTCAAAAAATAAATAAAAATCCCTAAAAAATAGTTATGAAAATAAGGAACATTTTTCGTGCTGAACATATTTTAAAATAAAATTATTTTCTATTTTTTATTTATTTTACAAATAATTTTGACCATCGAATTTTCTAATTGGTCCAGGAGGGATGTTGACCCCGGTTAATTCCCCTCCCGAGCCCCCTCTTCGCGGATCTGTCTCACGCGCCTGATTTCTCCGATTTTTCTGGAGCGGATCTGACTCTCTCATGCCCCGATTTCAGCGCCGCTTCTTCTTGGTGGATCTGTTACCCTCGCGGATCCCTAGGTAGAGGCGGATCACCCTCGGTTCGCACACCCTCGCCCGATCTTCTTCGCCACCCGAGACTTGCTATAAAACCTCCCTTTGATTTCCCCGGTCCCTCAGCTCGCGCCGCACACTCTCCTACTACCCTGGTCTCCTTCCCCTTGGTGACAGCATTCGGCCGAAGCCTTTAGTGGTCAGAGAGAGGAGATGCAGCCGACGCTCAAAGCACGTGGTCGGAGATCCGTCGCGTTTGAGCCTCCCCACCTTCTACAGTGCAGTAGAGGCGAAGACCCATACCGACCTCATCCCCTGGAGCTGAGGATTCTTCTCGGACCATCAGGTATACCCCATTTTGATCCTAGTTCCTTTTATCGCGAATCCTTCATATGCCCTCCGTCGGCTCCAACCCGACGGTCGGAGATCCATCAGTCGCATCCACCCATTCAGATCGATTCCCCCATCCATGATAATCCTTCCCTCGCAGCATGATCACCCTGGACTTGTCTTAGACAACCGAGATTAGGATCGGAGTTCCTCTGTCGCGCCGCCGGAACTTCAACCTCCATTCGTCGTCGCCTTATGTTGTTTTAGGTCCAATAACCTTGGTCGGAGCATGCCTCCGAGCAGGAGCTTTACCCCGCAGGTCGAGTCACGCGTAAAGACACCCCAGATCACTTCCGCCCCACCTCGCCGGAGCCATCCTAGGTCCCAGCTACCTTCGCAGAGATCCGACCGGTGGATGCTCCATCCGACCTCGCAACCCGACGCGGAGGAGTCTTGCGAGTCGAGCCCCGCTGCCTGATCGTTCGTCGGACGCCCGGATTACCGTCGGTCCTCCGGCGAACTTCACCCAGAGGAGTTCTTTCAGCATCCTTCTCCACCGTCGGATCATCGCCATTCGCCAGTCTGCATCTGAGTCGTCCATCGCCTGCGCATGTCGGGCCGTTAGATCTGACATCTAACGGCCCAATATGCCCCACGTTCGCGCCATTTGGACAGCCGTTGGATCTGCTAGGTGTCAATGCCAGAGCCACTTGTCTCCAGCCAACTAAAGCACGCCACTTGTCCCCCACGTGAGCCGCACGCCTTGCCTGGGTAATTTGCTCCATTTCCCTTGTGTTATTTCTTTTTATAGTTTAGTTTGTAAAATAAAGTTGCACTGTGGACTATTTGCATTTGTGCCCTTTAGTTTTTCATATTTATAGTTTAGTCCCTCCGTTGTGGTTGCACGTGCATCGTCACGTGTTTTTCTAGGATATTTGCATGTATGGACTTGGGTTTAATGGGTGTTATGTTTTGATAATATAGTTTCATTATTTGCACTTATACCCTTGTGCGTGCTGAAATTTAACATGTGTTGAATATTATGTGAAAATTGCAGTAGGCCCCCTGGGTTTTTGACGCGTGTTATCATTTAGTACCTGGAAATTACTTTCTTTGCATCTAGGTCCCTGTCTGTTGTGCTTCTTCGATTGGTTGGAATAAATAGCAAATCTCACCCAAATTTCGTGAAATTTGGAAACATGGCTCAAGCCATTGTCTAAACATTTCTATGAATTTTTGGGCTCGTTTTGTTCGCATTTGATAGTTTTAAAAATTCAAAAACCTAAAAAGTTGCTTCTGTCCAATTTTAAAAATCAACTAAAAATATTAAAAATCCTCTAAAAATTAAAAAAAAATACTGATTGTTTACTTTGTTGTGTTTTCACTTGTCGCATTTAGATTTATAAAAACCAGAAAAATTGAAAAACATTGAAAAAGTTAGAAAATTCATTAAAAATACCTAAAAATTCAAAAAAATGCATTTCCAGTTTTTATAGTTAGAGTTTTATTTCTAGTTACAACAAAATTGTTGCTTGAATTTTATGGGTACTTTAGATATTTTTAAAGTGCCTTTAGATTCTGGCTGCACAATGTTTTGAATTTTCAGCCTTGTTTCATTTTTATAAAATTAACTAAAAATCAGAAAAATCCAAGGAAAAATATCAAAAACATCTGAATATTTCTAAAACCCAAAAATATTTTTATTTGAATTTTATGAGAATTTTTAATGTGCTTAATAATTATTTGATTGAGATCTTGTGAGTGTTTTGTTCTTTTTCCTAATCTTAAAAACTCCAAAAAAATTTAAAAATATAAAATCCACAAAAAAGTTGTTTTTGGATCTCCGACTACTTCGTAGGTTTACCATACCGTGCTCCTTGAGTTCGACCCTTGTAGCTATACCACGTAAAATAAATAGATAGACTGCTATTTTGTGCTTGCTTGCTTGATTTATATTGGTGGTCTTCCTTGATTTTCTTGATTGATTACGATCCGAGTGGTTGAGGTCACGACAACCAGTGACTATTTTACCCTTAATCGCTCGGAATTTTCAGGTCTCATCAGAATGGCACCGTTGCCGGGGAGCACGGCTTAGTAGTCGGTTTTCCTGTTCTTTTTCGGCTTTTATTTTTGCTTGCATTTTTCATCATCATTTATTTCTATTTTATTCTATTTCATAATAATTGTAGTTTGACACATTTCTATTTTTGACTTTCTTGTGAGGGCCCAACGATCGAGGGCGGCTTTCTTCGGAGAGCCGAAGCACCCGCAGGATTTGGAGGTGGCTCGTTTCGGCATAGAGCCGTATGAGGACGTAGGAGAGCCAAAGCAGGAGTGTAGGGAGCTGTATCTTAGATTTAGCTTAGTTTTTATTCCCGCACATTATTATTGTAATAATGCAGGACAGACAGACTCTCATACTTGGTAGTTATCTCGGGGTCTGTTTCGCCGAGCACCGATGTGTTCGGGGGACCTCACCACAGATTTC
Organism: Ottelia alismoides; assembly: GCA_037367405.1. Classification (NCBI taxonomy): domain Eukaryota; kingdom Viridiplantae; phylum Streptophyta; class Magnoliopsida; order Alismatales; family Hydrocharitaceae; genus Ottelia; species Ottelia alismoides. The sequence continues at coordinate 422,587 of JAZKJV010009715.1, forward strand.
TTGCTGGTTTTGTTTTCACCGCTTTATTCATTGCTTATCTGATTTTCGAGGATTTAGCCTTAGCCTTAGGATTTTCTATGATTGTGATGTAATTAATTAAGTCCAAACCCTAATTATCTGCTTGCTCCTACAGATCGATAATTGATCTTTAATTAATTAATTTATAAAGAAAAAGTCAGATTAATCAAGCTCGAGTCCACGTGCCGTAAGGAACCACATACAGCGCGTGCAGGATCCGTTGTGGTGGACACCGAGTGGTTCCCAAGATCAGACTCAGGACATAGTTTGATTATCTGACTACTGTGCTTATCGTGTAAAAATTACTTCATTTAAGGTTGTTTTCCTTGTGCATCATATAGGTTGTTTACTTTCAGTATTTGTTTTATGTGCGGATCACCCTGCATGTAGAGAGCTGGAGACAGGTACGCATTTCTTACTCTCCATGCATCATCGTGTTTGATCGTGCATCGGCTTTTTCATCTTCTCCCCCAGTTTTTGGACTTAAAATAACCAGGAAAACCGAAAAATTCGCCAGGTATTGTTTGCTTGAAAAAATACCTAAAAAACAAAAACTATAAAATTGGGGCTGCTAAACACACTTGACCCTAAAAGACACTTCACCGAAAAATTTGTCTTGGGAGAGTAATCCCCTCATTATCTAGTTTGGATTAGCAAGAGAGTGACATACACACTAGGCTAGAGCTATATCCGATTTCTTGACAGACTACTAGCCTTTTATACGGGACAATCTGTTGGGAATATTGGATTCCTATCAGCTCGCTTAATCGCTCTGAAAGACTGTCTAATCACTTAATAAAATTGACAAGATAATCGACTGAGCCTTTACGATCTTCAGCTCAGTGTTGAGTAGGTGAATCAGGGGTTTGCTTTCTCATCTATGTGTTTCCAGATCTCATCTGCATTCACTCGCCACATCAAGATGATGGGCAGAAGGTCTCTTAGGCAGCTCTTGGCTGCACCGTTTTTTAGCACTCCAGCCCGCTCATCTAGGTTGGTTTGTGAGAGCTGAGACCTGCTCTCTGAACTCGAGTTTGATTCCGCCTTGTTCCCCCTCGACCACCCTCCTACCAGTCCTGATGTGCCCGAGCAGAGACCGCAGTAGATACCAGATGATTTATCAGCATCGGAGTTTGGGTCTTTTGCCTTTGCAGAGACCATGGCCAGCAGCGAGGAGCGCACTGATGGACCCCGTGTGATAGAGACTTATGTATTGGATCAGGGTGCCATCAGCAGCACCCTGTTAGCCTCTCTGGAGACCATACATCATCAGATCAAAGATCAGAGGGCTTTCATGGTGGATATGTGCCATGAGATGGAGCAGTTGCAAGCTGATAGAGATCACTACAGAGCCGCACCAGGAGGAGGAGATATCCCATATGATAGAGAGCCTAAGGAGCCAACACAGCCAGCGCAGCCGGCACGACCGATGAGGGAGTTGCACAACCCTGGTTCGACTCTCGCCCATAGATGGATAGTGTTGCCAGCTATTGTTGGGGACTTCAAGTTCCCACCTCAGACGATTTCAGCTTCTTCTCTGCTTCCATGGGATCACCACTGAGGAGCCACACCTCCATCTACAGGAGTTCGAGATGATCTGCAGTATTGTCCACGATCGCCATGTTGACGAGGACACCATTCGAATGATAGACTTTCCGTTCTCCCTCGTAGACCAAGCAACCAACTGGCTGAAGCATCTAGAGAGATTTGTTACTACATGGGAGCATATATGAACCGAGTACTTGAACAAGTTGTTACTACATGGGAGCAGCTCCGAACTGAGTAACTACTATCCATTCGGTCGGACCAATGCAGCCAGGGCCTTGATCATAAACTTCTTCATGCTCCGCAACGAGCAGTTTCACGAGGTATGGGAGAGGTTCAGAGCTCACAGACCGGTGTCCACACCATGATATATCCAAGCCCAACCTTGTCCAGAGTTTCTTCTGCAGGCTTACACCGGAGTTGCAGGGGCTAGTGAATGCTTCTTGTGGGGGTTCCTACTTCGCCAAGGATGAGGATCAGGTCTGGAGAACTATACTGTGATGTCCCAGATCAGATTGTACACTCAGGGGAAGACCCACCCACCAGTCATGTCCTATTAGAGGATAGCACGAGTTTAGGCGGCCCTTCTACTTCTGCAGCAGCTGCAGCACAGGCGGAGTCTACAACCGCTGATATGAGGATTATCAGCGAGAAGTTGGACTAGATAGAGCTGATAGAGAAGAAGCAGTGCCAGGGCATGTCACAGATTGATCAGATGGCACAGATACTGAGTGACCTAAAGACCCATATCATGTGTCTCCAGGAGGCACAGATGGTTTATCAGCCCCGTCTCAGGTCACGGGCAGATCCGAGCAGCAGTGGTAGTTCGTCCCAGCACTCCAGCCAGCCTAGATAGGTCCACCATGTTCAGGCGGAGTCGTACCAGTAGCCGCAACATTACTACCAGTCACCACCATCTCAGGAGACTCAGATGGTGGTCAACCAGCCGGATCAGCCCCTGGCGGTTCTTCCCTCATCCACTTACGAGTAGGAGCCGTTGATGGATGTCAACAGGATCTGGTATGACCGACCTCAGCCCGGGATCCGACGAGACCATCCCGGATTTCGTTGGTCGACCGGAGGTACCAGCTCAGCAGCAGCCTCCAGTTCAGGGTGGCCAGTACGACTAGCAGCGAGAGCAGCCCCAGTTCCCACAGCAGCAGCAAGCACATCCACAGCAACCGTACCAGCAGCATGGTCCTTGTCCATATCATCATGGACAGTCTTGGAGGCAGCAGCAACAGCCTCAGCAGTATCACTCCCAGTACCTCTCTCACTCCCATCAGTAACAGCAGCCTTAGTTTCAGAGAGGCTACCCGTAAGGTTCTCATGGGCCTACCTATGAGAACCCCGCTTTGATTGATCTAGACCACCTCATGTTCGAGCAGCAGGCCACCTTCCGACAGGAGATGGACGAGTTTAGACAGGAGATGAGAGAGATTGTGAGAGGGAAGGCCGTCATTCCTTCCCAGATTGAGTCGAACCCGAACAACCTGAAGAGGAGTCTGAGCATGTAGAGTTTATAGAGGTTACCACTCCTAGTGATTCACTTGGTGATGTTTCTGCATATCATTTTGATGCTGAGTTTGTTACACTTAGGAGTGATAGGATGCTAGCCGGCGGTGCCTCATCTGAGCGACGACCACTCGTAGCTTCAGGAGCGCCAGATGAAGAGGAGAGCGGTGCTGATGTCGCTCGTGATGTTTATGATGATGGTGGTGCTGACGTCACCAAGGATGTTAATCCAGCCGATGGTACTGAGGCCTTCGTTTCACCATATTCAAGAGGAGGTGGTGCTGATGCCATCGGATTTGATGTTGAGCCAGAGCGCGGTACTGACGCCACGAATCCAGATGCCGTAGGTGGTACTGATGCCACCATTTCTATTCCTGTTGCATCATTCGTGCCACCTGCTTCGCCATCCAGAACCATCTGCCAGCCAAGAGGCCAAATGCATGATCTCCCTATGTCAGATGCCACATACATGAGCAGAGGTTCGATCAGACTCTATTAGACAGCGGTTCTTTGATTAACCTACTTCCAGCAGCCTTACTCGACCGCTTTGAGTTTGGCCCTCTTAGACAGAGCAGGATGGTCCTTTAATTTGCTGATCGATCTGTTAAGAGGCTGAAGGGGTTATTGAAGGACGTGGTCATCACAATTCAGGGCCTGCAATTCTTCGTGGACTTCATAGTGTTGGACATGGAGATCCCTGAGTCTGTGATCGATACCCCCGCCTGTTCTTGGCCACAACCATGGCAGTGTCCAACCATAAATAGCGGGAAGGTATACTTTCACGTCGAGGGCGAGAGTATACAAATAGATACGATCGACGAGACTAAAGCGCAAGATTCAGCTTGCTCAGAGCCGCTCACAGATTCAGAGCAGATGACAGAGGCAGAGCGAGACGTCCACCAGGAGTATGATTTTGGGATCACAGATGATGAGGCAGTTTGGGCAGACCCCATTTCACAAGCCATCCTCTCAGATCAGACCCCGCTGATGCACATATTTTAGTAGAGGAGAGCTTGGAGAGCACATTCCTAGTAGAGGACACCTTTGAGGAAGCAGACTAGGTTCCCGATAGCGAGGTAGTAGATTTGATTGATTCAGATTCATATCCCTCAGAGTCAGACATTGATTGGGCAGAGTTTGATGATATGATTCCGTGACTGATTTCCACAGAGCCAACAGTTAGGGTGGAGACCGAGCCGATTTAGAGTACATAGACATTAGCAGGGCGATCTTCACTAGTTCCTCAGATTAAGCGAGAGTTATCCCACACGGATTTGGTTGCATTCACTCAGACATTTCAGAGACCAGATCTGCCAGCTCTCAGTTGTCTAGAGCGGAAGACCTTGTTGTAGTCGCTGAAGTATAGGTTCCTTGCGGGTGAGCATGAGATGCACCCAGTCATTATCTCAGTGGATTTGACTGGAGAGCAAGAGTCTCGTCTGATGGAGATTCTTGAAAAGAACCGCAAGGTGATATGATGGAGTGTAGCCGATCTCCAGGGGATAAGTTCATCCCTATGCTCCCATCATATCTATCTCGAGGAGGATGCGAAGCCGTCGCGTGAGTTCCAGCGATGGTTGAACCCGAATCTTCGAGAGGTTGTCATGAAGGAAATCTTGAAATGGTGGAGCACCATTTTTATCTACCCCATCTCCGACTCCAAGTTGGTTAGTCCATTACATGTGGTGCCCAAGAAGACTGGCATCACTACAGTTGTGAGTGAGTCTGGAGAGGAGATCGCTACCCAGGTACCCACTTCTTGGAGGGTCTGTGTGGACTACAGATGATTGAATCAGTCCACCAAGAAGGATCATTTCCCGCTACCTTTTATTGATCAGATTATAGAGAGGCTAGCCAGGAAGAGTCATTACTGCTTTCTTGACGGGTACTCCGAATACGATCATGTGGCCATTGCGCCAGAGGACCATGACAAGACCACATTTACCTGTTCTTTTGGGACATGCGTTCATACGCATGCCCTTTGGTCTATGCAATGCTCCGGTGACATTCCAGAGGTGTATGTTGTCCATCTTTTCGGACATGGTGAGTGAGTGCTTGGAGGTCTTCATGGACGACTTCTCAGTCTACGGTGATGGGTTCTGTGCTTGTCTTGAGTGCCTAGACCGCATCCTACAGCGATGCATCGAGGTCAACCTTGTTTTATCATGGGAGAAGATTCACTTTATAGTGACTCAAGGGACAGTGCTTGGTCATATCATCTTTAACAAGGGCATGGAGGTTGATCCGGCCAAGGTGGATATCATTAGAAAACTCAATCCACCGTCCAACTTGCAACAGTTACGGTCTTTTCTGGGGCATGTCAGTTTCTACCGATGATTCATTCATGATTTCAGCGGGATTGCCTGGTCATTGACTGACTTGCTGACCAAAGACACCGAGTTCATAGTCGATGATAAGTGTCTTACGTCATTTGAGACTCTCAAGAATCTAGTTGTTGAGGCTCCTGTCTTCCAACCGCCTAATTGGTTTCTCCCATTCGAGATCATGACGAACGCCTCTGATTTTGCTGTAGGGGCCGTGCTAGGACAGAGGAGGGATGGAGTACCATTTTCCATTTATTATGCTAGCCGTACATTGGATGTCGTACATCAGAACTACACAGTCACAGAGAAGGAGATGCTAGCTGTAGTCTTTTCCCCAGATAAGTTCAGATCGTACATGATTGGATCTATAGTGACCATTTTTACAAATCATACCGTCATCAGGTATATCATGGTAAAGAAGGATGCCAAAGTGAGACTTACTAGATGGATCCTTCTACTCCATGAGTTTGATATTGAGATTAAGGATAAGCCTGGAGTCAAGAATGTGGTGGCGGATCATCTCTCCCGATTAGAGCATCTTGAGGATTCTGAGCAGATTGATCCTATAGGTGAGACCTTCCCAGATGAGGTGATCCTTGCTATCGCCTCGCTCCCGTGGTATGCTGACATTGTGAACTATCTTGTTGCCAAGAAAGTTCCACAAGGTTGGCCCAGGCAGAGACTTGAGACCTTTCTAGCGAAGGTCAAGTCTTACCATTGGGAGGATCCCATCCTTTACCATGAGGGAGAGGATAGTGTCTGGCGACGGTGCATTCCTCAGGAGAAGCATCATAGCGTCCTCACCTACCGCCACAAGTTGGAGGCAGGAGGACATCACTCTGGGAGGAGAACAACACAGAAAGTGCTCCAATTCGGCCTATGGTGGCCTACTCTCTTCAAGGATTCTGATGAAACCAATCAGGCGTAGTCTTTACCCTAGACAAGTTCAGATCGTACATGATTGGATCTAGAGTGACCATTTTTACAAATCATACCGTCATCAGGTCTCTCATGGTAAAGAAGGATGCCAAAGTGAGACTTACTAGATGGATCCTTCTACTCCATGAGTTTGATATTGAGATTAAGGATAAGCCTGGAGTCAAGAATGTGGTGGTGGATCATCTCTCCTGATTAGAGCATCTTGAGGATTCCGAGCAGATTGATCCTATATGTGAGACCTTTCCAGATGAGGTGATCCTTGCTATCGCCTCGCTCCCGTGGTATGCTGACATTGTGAACTATCTTGTTGCCAAGAAAGTTCCACAAGGTTAGCCCATGCAGAGACTTGAGACCTTTCTAGCAAAGGCCAAGTCTTACCATTGGGAGGATCCCATCCTTTACCATGAGGGAGGGGATAGTGTCTGGCGACGGTGCATTCCTCAGGAGAAGCATCATAGCGTCCTCACCTATCGCCACAAGTTAAAGGCAAGAGGACATCACTCTGGGAGGAGAACGACACAGAAAGTGCTCCAATCCAGCCTATGGTGGCCTACTCTCTTCAAGGATTCTGATGAATTTGTGAAGAGATGTACTGACTGTCAGAGGATGGGCACTTGTGGACAGCGTGATATGATGCCGATGGAGCCCATTCACTTATGTGAGGTTTTTGGCGCATGGGGCATCGATTTCATGGGTCCATTCCCTGAGAGTATGGTATTCGAGTACATTCTGTTGGCCGTTGATTATGTGAGTCGTTGGGTTGAGTCCATCCCTGCCCGAACCGCAGATGCTAGGACTGTATGTAGATTTTTGAGGAAGAACATCATTTTACGGTTCGGGGTACCTCTCTTGGACATGCGACCCCACGACGAGCCATTATGCAATAAATGTTATTGCAAATATCATTTCCTGGTCTGAAATGAAGAATAACTAATTTGCATAATAGGTCCTTTAGTACAATTAGGGTTATGTACCATGCCCATCTTAATAATCATACAACTGTTGGTTCAACTATTGAATCATAGAGGCTGGTGCTTGGATGAATATCTAAAGAGTTAGATTGAGGACTCATCAAGCATCATTAAATGATTGTTAAGAGATGATCTCCAGCCTGAGTAGGAGATGGCAATCCTTTCTCACATAGGTTGATATCTGACCGACCTCTTGATGCAGGTCCTCTGCATAGGAATAGAGATTCGGAGGTGTCAGATTAGTTAGGTCAAAGAGTTGACTTAGCGAGATCGATATAACCAAAGACCTATATCATATGCTGTCACGGTATAGGCACGCATCCTTTGACCGGAGACAGATGTGTTACTATATGTCTGAGTATGTACATTTGGCAGACCAATAGGTTAATGACCTAACAAAGGTCTATACACCGGTGCGCTGGTGTGCATATAAGGGCATATGTGTAATACGATCTCTCAAAGAGATCATTCAGGTTCACTACTGAACCAGAAGACATGAGCTCACTCATGAGATATTGGGAAGAATCAAATTCCGTGCACAGTCGTCTCACTTTGGAAGCCTGAAAGAATTTGTAGGTTTGATATATACTTTTGGAAAGTATATGATCAAGACCTAGGTATGATATATGCTTTTGGAAAGTATATGATCGATACAAAATCCCAATTATCAAATGAGAAACTTACTGATAAAACCCTGAAGTAGACAGTATAAAGTTGATCTAATACTTCGGGTTTATTCTGGGTCTTCCAGTATGCAGGATGTACAAGTATTGGGAATACCTGAGGGTGATGTGATCATAAACGATTGTATAACCATGACGCTTCCATTTCTATGGAGTGATGAAACGGGTCTGGATTTTAGTGACTCCTCTTAGTAGAGAAGTAATCTGATCTTGGTCCAAATGTTGGACATTGATCTGAATGTGATTCAGATGCAATGAGAAAATTAGATTTGCGGTCTTGATTTAATCAAGCATCTATGGTAGGCCCGAGATCTGAATTTGAGATGTGATCTCAATAACCAAGTCACTATACGTGGAGCAATACAATCGCCCTATCCTTATCTCCAAGTATCCGCGGAGAAAGCACATTATCCTTGAAAGAGTTCATGGATAATTTCATTGTTGATATAAATATCCAAGCATCGAGAAAATTGATAATTAAATATGATTTAATTATCATGGATAATATGAATTTGATTCATATTATAAGGAGAGATATCTAAGATAATTAAATGTGATTTAATTATCAAAGATATGAATAATGTGAATGTGATTCATGTTATTTGGGCACATGAGAAAAGATATCCAAGATGATTAAATGTGATTTAATTATCATGGATATGAATAATGTGGATAACACTATCCATATTAATCATATATATTATAAATGTGATTTATAATATATTAGAGAGAGCATATTGTGTTTTATATTTGTTGATTAATTGTTAATGTGAATGGGATTCACATTGAATGATTAATTGAAAATATAATTACATTTGGTTTTGGGTTGTGAATAAGATTCACATAATTTCAATGGCATGATTGATATTTTCCATAAGATAATTTGGAATTTTTTTGTGAAAATATTATCAACAAGAGATGATGATATATATCATGAGATAATGAGATCTCATGATAATTTGAAGAGATATACCAAGTCCACCAAAGAGGAGTGAATGGCTACAACTCTCCATTAGGAGAAGAGTAGCCGTCCCCTCTTATGGGGAGATTGGTTTGTCCTCTTCATTATTTTTCTCTTATCAAAGATGATTTAATTTCGAATAAATTTTGTTTATTTATCAATGGAAATTAATTTAAATTAAATCATTAGTTGTTGTGTTTTTACAACAACATCTTGGCCATTGAAAGAAACACAAATCAATCTCAACCATTTATCTTGTGTTGCCCATGGATTGAGATCCATGGTCTCCTAGAACCCTATATAAGAAGAGGCATGCCTTGCTCTTCGACTTGCACCGACTCGACGAGTCTCTCTCTCTCTCTCTCTTATTTTCTCTACACGCCAAGTCTCTATATCTCTTTTATAATGGTCATCCACCATGGAGCCATTGTGAGAGACGTCATCGACACAGTATCGTCGTTATGCTGCCAGATCATCTACTCGTGGATCTCCATCTCCTTCGGTGTGTCTCGCTCGTGAAGAAGATGTTGGATCTCGTGTGACGAGATCAGGAGATCCACCGCTTGGGTCATCAACATGGATTGCGAGGAGCACGCGATTCATCCCCGTGCTCGCAAGCGTCTCCTCCGTTGGATCGGACTTGAGACAGGAGGTCTCTTCGTTTAGATTCTCGATCGCAACCACGCTTCAAGAGGTTATCCTATTACTTGTTTGTGGTTTAGATGAAACGATCCGAGAAGTGTGGATCATGTGGTTTCATCAAATAAATTTTTAAATTTCGCTGCATCAAGCAACTAGTACGACTAGTCGCTCCTGATCGCATTCGATGCGATCACCATGCTTCCGTGATGCGCTTGAGGATTTTTCCTGTATCATTAAAGTGGTATCAGAGTCAGGTTGACGAAGGTTTTGGATTAGATACATGAACCTACGAAGATTTTGGCTCGTTTGGGTTTGTGAAAATTTTAGCATTTCGATTTTCGCAGCCCTGTCTTGTGATAAAATTTAGGCCCTGTTTAAAATGTTTAAACACGAAATTTTAAATTGTATAATGTTCCCCATTAATAAATGAAACAATAGGATTTGAGTTTGCGTAATTTGGATTCTGTTTGCTCAAGAAATGGTCGTTTTATTAACCATATATCCACTGTTTCGGGGATGGCGATTAGAGATGTTATTAAGTTGTTAATTACGATTTTAAAACGCCTGGAAATGCGTGTTTGTCAGATGGTTTTGTTTATAAATCAAGTTATCAATCTCTGGAAATTGATTTTGCTTAATTTGGATTTAAAATGAATGCGATATGCTATTTTTAGTTCGTGAGGGTCACTGTTGGAAATTGCATGATTATCCAAAACCTTGTGACAGTCATTCAAATAAATTGATAAAAATTAATTGTTAATTTTCTGAAATGATTATTGATAAATATTTGTGAAATATCTAAATATGATAATTGATTCCTTGAATGACATTTCACTAACCAAAATGATAAGATAGTTGATCTTGATCATAATTGGTTGATATGAAATCATCAACAAATACTGTTTTCATAAAAATCCTAGTTTATCTTACAATAGTTGTAGGACAACCTTTACATGCAAAATCCTATTGCTTGAATAGGATTGGGGGTTTGTTTAGCAAATCTCCTTACAATATTATCAAAATGGTTTTGATTAATATTATATGGTATAATTTCGGTTGAAAAACCGATGAACATCTCAGAGTACATAATGATCTAACTGGTATTATCCTTTCCTGAGGTGGATGTGGTGTCTAGTCGGAGAGCATTGGGGTAGCGAGTTGCAACGTATGTGGTCCGTCCAAGTCTTGTCGATATTGGCCATGACAGCAGGTAGGGACTCGATAATGACGGAGAAGTCAAAGTATATTTTTTCTAATTATTAAAATTTGAATAATACATACTTTGAGATTATATTGATTGATAATTGGATTGATAATTAATTTAATGTGATTAAATTGATTATATCCAATTAAAAATACTCTATTATGAATAGATGTGTATTTCCCTTGGAAGAATTAATTATGTGAATATGATTCACGATAATTAATTATTACAATTTGAATATGAGGTGGAGGATCACACAAGTGACATCCATGGTCTCCCGTCAAGGAAAAGGATTCCGTCGCCAGATGTTGTATATAGGAGACGCATGTCCGAAGTGACAGATCATGTATATAATTTATTTGGATTGGGTTCTTTGCTTCTTGAAAGAGTAAGGCCGTATATGTAGGGACCCTAATATCGAGTCCTCATATTATTGGGGCGATATTGGATTGCGTATAGTGAGTATTAAGCCTGTTGACGGTTGGTTCAATTAATGACGGGTCAACATCACCTTAGGGGTGGTGGGCTCGGGTATTAAAGACCGAATTGGGAGATGCAAGTTGGACGTGCAAGGTGGAATGTGTTCCCGCTTCTTTTTATCAGAGTCGCAGGTTCTCATATTATTGGGACGTGACGAAGATAGGAAAGGAGATCCCAGATCTTGCTAGAGATATAATGGTAAGAATATCTCTTACATTGAAAGTGATTAAGAGAATGAACTTTCATTGTTGACAAGGCAAGACAACTTTGATATAAAAATTCCTAAATCAAAGAAAAATATGTATATATATTATATATACCTTTATGCAAATTTCTTGTTTCAGATAATCCTTCATTAAACCCACTCAATGTTATATTCAATAATAACCAGTAAAATATCTTAGATCAGACTCATGATCCAGATATTGTACTTGCAATTGGACACATAATGTATGTGGTTGCAATGTGCAAGTTTCATCAACATAATGAGGAATGAAAATTAAATAAGACAATAAGACATAACCTTAGGGTTTGTATGTCTCTATAGTCTTGATCTTTCATCGAGTGTACTTTGGAAGTGACATGTCGATAATGATCGCAATTGTCAAAATAATCCTTATAAAATCTAAGAAGATGTTATGGCATACATATGTGCTCTAGACATTTAATCATGATTGACATGGTTCTCTGCATTATGATGTGGCTCGAAAGAGATGATGTATTCAAAATGTTTGAATACCTACCTGAACCTAAGTCTCTCAGAGTTAAGATGTATGTAGATATGACGAGTGTCATCATTTTACTATCTATACTCAAGTCATTCATGAAGCTTCATAATAATCATTTTGTATGAATTTAATGAATCATGTATAAATGTTGAAGTGCTTTTGTATAGAAATCTTTTGGATTCAAGATAAGAGATTCTTTATCTTCAACAATGGTTGTTTATAGATGAAGAGAGCACAGTGGAAGCGTGGGTTGAACCCATGTGAGAAGGAAAGTCAAAGAGTTGATTGTACTTATGTGACTTCCATATGACATCCAAAGAGTTAGATGAATGCCAATACTGCAATAAGTTGATGTGTTGATAATGTCTATCAAATCTGTCTAAAATCCTTAGTGAAGGACTCAGATAGAGCATCATAATAATCTACATATAATCATTTACTCTAACTTACTTATTTCATAAGATAAAGTCTGATAATTGTATCCCAATCTTCTAATGACATTTGCAATTGGTTGCATATATATTAGAAGATTAGAAATTTGATCTTAAGGTTTAGTAGTCATCTACATGGATATTGCTGTAATTGTTGCAGCAATCTCTGTTGGATAGATAGACTTCATATTCTCAGTGGGAGAGCCCTTAGTCTTGGAGAATGTCTCTATGACCTAGATATTAGAATACATTCATTGTTTGTTTCTAAATGTTGGAAATAAACATGAATTCTGAGATAGAACTATCATAAAGAGTTATGATGGATATATTTCATATAGTAATGTAACATCTAGTGAACTCCACAAAATTAGAAAATTAATGAATGGTTCATTAAGATTTCTAATATTGAAAATTAAACCTTTAAAAGATCAGTAGGAGGATGAAGATCATTTGACAATGATCTGGAATCAAGTCTTAGACATTTATCTGTTGATTTGATCAATAGACTAGTAAGATATGAAACTTTAGAATGTTTAAAATTTCAAATCTTACATACTTGTGAATATAGTATTCAAAGTAAAATATCCAATACACCCTTCTCTGGGAAAGGTGTAAGATGTTAAGGTATTCGGAATCTCATACATATTGATGTATGTAGATCATCTATATCATAGTGAACATCATGGATATATGATATCTATTGATGATTATGTATGATATGAGATTTCTTCTCATCACCTGAGAAACCTTTGAAATGTTCAAAGATTTCACAATTTTGGTTTAGAACCAAAGTTTGAAGGAAGATTAAATAAATTTGATCTAACCAAGGTAGCAAGTACCTATGGGATGAATTCAAAGAAAACCTCATGAAGATATGAATATCATTTCTATCTCAGTCCTCCTAACACACCTAAACTCAATGGAGTTGTAGGGAGATACAATTGGATCATGTGTGACATGATTTGATCAATGATGAATTTTAGCATAATTATCCCTTAGTTTCTAGGTATATATGTGTAGTAGAGACTACAATATATATCCTTAATAAGGTTCCATGCATGTAAACCGGAATTAAGCACTAGAGAGTGCTACTTCATTAGGAAAATAAAGGATGGTATGTGATACCTACTTTATGACCTTGAGATTCTTAAAATATGTCATCTCTGAGAATGTGATTCTTAGAGGCTGATACTCTTGAGAATCAAGAAGAAAATGAAGTAAAGGAACTCATTTGATCTTGGGATGATAATGAGGTTCCTGAAATCGGAAACTAAAAGGATAATTAAAGATGAAACATTAATACCTCTTCAAATGAGTTTGAGGACGTATTCCATGTGTCGATTAAGTTTGACAATGATCGGACTTCATGTGATGATGCTCCTAAGGATCATGACATGGAAAGATGGATATTAGCAATAAAGTCTAAAGTAGACTTCATATACAAGTGTTGTATATGGACCTTCGAGGATCCACCTGTACGGGTAAGACCCATAAAGGTGTAAATGGATCTTCAAGAGAAAGGGAATCTGATGATAAGGTAGAGACCTTCAAAGCTCGGTTCGTAGCCATGAGCTACACACTGGAAGAGCAGACATTGCTTGCAATGAGACTTGCTCTTCAATAACCATGCTTAAACCCATCGGATTATTGCTAACTATAGCTACACAACTTGGCTTTGACATCTTCGTGATGGAAGTCAAGATTGCATTCCTCTATGAATGCCTCTCTGAGTATATTCACATGAAGTAGCCACAGGGCTTCATGATTGGGGAAAGTAAGGTGTGAAAGCTAAAGAAATCCATCTGTGGACTCAAAAAGCTTCTTGTTGGAACATAAGATTTGATGGAATTATAAATGTTATGATTTCAGATAGAATCTTGATGAACCATACGAAGCTTAGTGGGAGTTCCTTTGTGTTCATCGTGCTAAATGTAGATAATATCCTAATCATTTAGAATTATATAAGGATGATGATAAGTGTTTTATGATATGGCTATTTCATACCTTGAGATATGATCTCAAGTATATCTCTTAGATCTTAGTTCTGAAGTTGTTCAGAAGCAAAGAGAAGAGAGAGAATTGTGATTGTCACATTATTGGTACATCCTGGATATATTCTATCCAAGGAAGGCTTCCTTCCCTTAAGATTTGGTACTGACCAATATGAAGGGATAGCATATCAAGTGTTGATGGTGCTAAAAGTACTTGCCTTTGTGCATCGGTTGCTAGAAGCCTCGTTTGTGCTAAATGTGAATGGAAGGTCAGATGTCTGCCATGTAGTGGGAGTAGTAAAGTGTTACTAATCCTACCCTAGAAATAAAACACTTTATTGCAGTAATAATAAATATCTTCAAAGATGACAAGGCTTAGAGATAATGATCTCAAAGTATCATAATCAAGAACCTAAGACTTTATAGATAGTGATCTAAAAGGTCTTAACTGTAGATGCCTTGGGAGATAGAGATCTCCAGGAATAAAGGTATTCTGATAAGGATTATGGAAATACTGGTTATAATAATTATTGAGCAATAGTGTCAAGGACACTATAATTGCTTTATCAAGATTGAGTATTGGTTGCATAAGATGCAACATTCGCATTGGATGTGAGCACTATTACCTAGGGATATGCAAGTGTCGTAAAAGGACTTGGCATAGTCTTCTGGGAACAGAGTGACTGATAAGCTTACCTAGCTATTTTCTAAATAGCCTATGATTGTCACATGAGTGTGGGTTTAAATGATTAGTCCATTAATGGCTCTTTGGGCTAGTGGGAGATTGTTGGACATGCGAGCCCACGACGAGCCGTTATGAAATAAATGTTATTGCGAATATCATTCCCTGATCTGAAATGAAGAATAACTAATTTCCATAATAGGTCCCTTAGTACAATTAGGGTTATGTACCATGGCCATCTTAATAATCATACAACTGTTGGTTCAACTATTGAATCATAGAGGCTGGTGCTTGGATGAATATCTAAAGAGTTAGATTGAGGACTCATCAAGCATCATTAAATGATTGTTAAGAGATGATCTCCATCCTGAGTACGAGATGGCAATCCTTTCTCACATAGGCTGATATCTGACCGACCTCTTGATGCAGGTCCTCTACATAGGAATAGAGATTCGGAGGTGTCAGATTAGTTAGGTCAAAGAGTTGACTTAACGAGATCGAGATAACCAAAGACCTATATCGTATGCTGACACGGTATTGGCACACATCCTCTGACCGGAGACAAATGTGTTACTATATATCTGAGTATGTACATTTGGCAGACCAATAGGTTGATGACCTAACCAAGGTCTATATACCGGCACGCTGGTGTGCATATAAGGGAATATGAGTAATATGATCTCTCAAAGGGATTATACAGATTCACTACTGAATCAGAAGACATGAGCTCACTCATGAGATATTGGGAAGAATCAAATTCCGTGTACGGTCGTCTCGCTTTGGAAGCTTGACTGAATTTGTAGGTTTGATATATACTTTTGGAAAGTATATGATCAAGACCTAGGTATGATATATGCTTTTGGAAAGTATATGATCGATACCAAATCCCAATGATCAAATAAGAAACTTACTTATAAGACCCTGAAGTAGACAGTATAACGTTGATCTAATACTTCGGGTTTATTCTGGATCTTCTAGTATGTAGGATGTACAAGTATTAGGAATACCTGAGGGTGATGTAATCATAAAGGATTGTATAACCATGATGCTTCCATTTCTCGGGAGTGATGAAACAGGTCTGGATTTTAGTGACTCCTCCCAGTAGAGAAGTAATCTGATCTTGGTCCAAATGTTGGACATTGATCTGAATGTGATTCAGATGCAATGAGAAGATTAGATTTGCGATCTTGATTTAATCAAGCATCTATGGGAGGCCTGAGATCTGGATTTGACATGTGATCTCAATATCTAAGTCACTATACGTGGAACAATACAATCGCCCTGTCCTTATCTCCAAGTATCCGCGGAGAAAGCACATTATCCTTGAAAGAGTTCATGGATAATTTCATTGTTGATATAAGTATCCAAGCATCGAGAAAATTGATAATGTGATTTAATTATCAAATATATGAATAATGTGAATGTGATTCATGTTATTTGGGCACATGAGAAAAGAGATCCAAGATGATTATATGTGATTTAATTATCATGGATATGTATAATGTGGATAGCACTATCCATATTAATCATATATATATTATAATGTGATTTATAATATATTAGAGAGAGCATATTGTGTTTTATATTTTTTGATTAATTGTTAATGTGAATGGGATTCACATTGAATGATTAATTGAAAATATAATTACATTTGGTTTTGGGTTGTAAATAAGATTCACATAATTTCAATGGCATGATTGATATTTTCCATATGATAATTTAGAATTATTTTTGTGAAAATATTGTCAACAAGAGATGATGATATATATCATGAGATAATGAGATCTCATGATAATTTGAAGAGATAGACCAAGTCCACCAAAGAGGAGTGGACGGCTACAACTCTCCATGAGGAAAAGAGAAGCCGTCCCCTCTTATGGGGAGATTGGTTTTTCCTCTTCATTATTTTTCTCTTATCAAAGATGATTTAATTTTGAATTAATTTTGTTGATTTATCAATGGAAATTAATTTAAATTAAATCATTAGTTGTTGTGTTTTTACAACAACATCTTGGCCATTGAAAGAAACACAAATCAATCTCAACCATTGATTTTGTGTTGTCCAGGGATTGAGATCCATGGTCTCCCAGAACCCTATATAAGAAGAGGCATGCCTTGCTATTCGAATTGTATCGACTCGATGAGTCTCTATCTCTCTCTCTCTGTCTCTTATTTTCTCTACACGCCAAGTCTCTATCTCTCTCTCTTATAATGGCCGTCCACCATGGAGCCATTGTGAGAGACGTCATCGAGGCAGTATCGTCATTATGCTGTCGGATCATCTACTCGTGGATCTCCATCTCCTTCGGTTTGTCTCGCTCGTGAAGAAGATGTTGGATCTCGTGTGACGATATTAGGAGATCCGCCACTTGGATCATCAACATGGATTGCGAGGAGTATGCGATTCATCCCCGCACTCGCAAGCGTCTCCTCCGTTGGATCGGGCTTGAGACAGGAGGTCTCTTCGTTTAGAGTCTCGATCGCAACCACGCTTCAAGAGGTAATCCTATTACTTGTTTGTGGTTTAGATGAAATGATCCGAGATGTGTTATTGGATCATGTGATTTCATCAAATAAAATTTTAAATTTTGCTGCATCGAGCAACTAGTACGACTAGTCGCTCCTGATCACATTCGATGCGATCACCACGCTTCCGTGATGCGCTTGAGGATTTTTCCCGTATCCTTCAACCTCGAGTGTTGATATCTGGCGGGGGGTCTCATTTCATCAACGACAAGGTAAAGGCCCTTGCTAGCGAGTTCAGCATAGACCATCGAGTAGCCACGCCATACCATCCTCAGACCAATGGTCTTGCTGAAGTGTCGAATAGGGAGATCAAGACTATATTGCAGAAGGTCATCCGCCTAGACCAAAAGGATTGGTCACAGCTTTTGGACTCGATCTTGTGGGCATATAGGACGTCCTTCAAGACTCCTTTGGGTACATCTCCCTTCCACCTCGTTTATGGCAAGCCCTGCCATTTATGTTTTGAGCTTGGACATAAGTCACTTTGGGCTATTATAGAGATACTTTTGAATCCAGTTAGTGTAGGAGATCAGAGGAGGGCAGAATTGGCAACACTGGAGGAGCTTAGAGACGAAGCCTTTTCAAGCAGCCTACATTATAAGGAGAGAGTGAAGGAGTGGCATGATTCTCATATCAACCACAAGCAATTTGAGCCAGATCAGAGAGTATGGTTGCTTGATGCTAGGCTTAGATTATTTTCAGGGAAGTTACAGAGCAAGTGGAAGGGACCATACCTGGCCCGAAAGGTACATGACAATGGGAGTATCGACATATCTGAGATGTCATCTGAGTCTACCTTTCGTGTTAACGGGCAGCGGCTCAAACCATATCTAGATCATGAGCTGTTGGTCGTTGACGTCGCCCCTATTCATTTTGCGTGAGATGTAGGCTTTGACTCACATCTAGTACATCTCATGCTTGATTATTACTGTCTTCCGCCTTGTATAGATCCAGTTGTCCATATCACTCCATTCTTTAGTCCCACACCCCATCTTCATCCTATGATTATGCTATACTTAGGGTGTACTTTACCCTAAGTATAGGGGGTGTAGGACTCTTGAGTACTCTTGCGATTCTTTCTACCTCTGTTTTTCTGCCTATACGTAGGGATATTCTACCCTAAGTATAGGGGAGGTAGACCCTGTACATTCTTCCACTCGGATTTCCCTTCATGAACAACTTGTTGTACTTAGGATTACTTGATCCTAAGTATAGGGGGAAACACCGAGTCCTCTACATTCTATTCTTTGATTCGTCCTTGTAGTATACTATTTCTTTTCACTTCCCTATACTAAGCACGAGTTATGTCTTCTTCATCGCTCTTGATTCTCTCTGAGGACATCGTTCGAGCTAAGTATAGGGGGTGTCATATATATTTCATATATACTTTAGCCATAACTCGTACTTTGTGTGAGTGTGTGATGAATCCATGATTCACCATCTCAAGATCTTGATCTTAGCAAAATCCCTGAGTAAAATCCC
This sequence comes from Ottelia alismoides, assembly GCA_037367405.1. Lineage (NCBI taxonomy): Eukaryota > Viridiplantae > Streptophyta > Magnoliopsida > Alismatales > Hydrocharitaceae > Ottelia > Ottelia alismoides. The sequence continues at coordinate 441,709 of JAZKJV010009715.1, forward strand.
AGAAAAATGTCCGTAAAATCAATAAATTAACAAAATAACTCTTGTAAATAAAACACACTAATTATTGTATATTAGATTGTACAAAAAACATTAACAATAAAAAGAGCAAAATTAAAGAGTTTTTCACATGTAAATAGCCCAAAACTTCATGTATTTTTATATAAAAAATGTATATAAAAATGTATATCTTAAATAAATGCTCCTAGATCCCAAAAGGAAAAAGCCATAAAGACCAACTCACAAGCCATATTTCCGCTCCGTATGAATTCCAAATTCACCAAACTCACTTTTAAAGTTCAAGTAGAAAATTATCTATCCAACGGAAGTGGTTTCATTAAAATTGGATCTCATTTGCAAAAGTTGGATTTTGGGATCTAGATGTACATTGTATATTATGTATATATTCATTTTTTCTTCATTTTTTATCTTATCTTTTTTAATTATTAAAAATACAAAAAAAATCATGTTGGTATTGTATTTTGATTGTAGTATTTTATTGTATTTTTCTGTTGTACATAGCTACTATTAAAAAGACAAAAAATTATAAAATAGAAAAGCAAACAAAAAATGTACATGTTATTTGTCTTCCTTTGTAAATTCTCAACTCTTTCTCTCTTTATTTTATTATTTTTAGCAGCCTACTTTATTTATTTATTTATTATTTTTTTCTCATTCTCTACAATAACTTCTATTCTACCACGAACCTCCATTCTACTCCATATTCTTCATCCAATCTCCCATTCAACTCCACCAATAATATAACCTCCCATTCAACTCCATCAGTAATCTAACCTCCCATTCAACGCCATCACTATTCTAGATTCCCTTTCTCTTCTCTTTATATTCATTTGTACATCCTCATTTTTTTCCCATCCGCTATTCTAATAGAAAAATGAGAGAGCTTGGAGTGTTTTGTTGGTGACAGCGGTGAGGTATCTTCCTCAAGTGACGACCTCCTTCAGGCGAGATCCGTGGAGCTCTACTCCGTGTCACGAGTTCTCCATCGAGCTCGCGTAGCTTCTTCGATTTTTATTTCGCCAATCGGATCGAGGCGGTGACAGAAGTCCAGCGTAGCTGCTCCGCAAATCCAGCGAACATCAGGTAAGTTTTCCTTCATATTTCTCTTGTTATTTTATTTTCTATAACATTTGTTTTTCATTGTTTTTTACATGACACTACTATACCATCATACCATCACCATCACCACCATCTTCATCTTTTTCATCACTCCCCTCTACCAATTTTTCTCCCTTTTGTTTATATCATATTTAGTCCCTGTATATATATCTGTTTGTATGTTTTGTTCGTTCTCTGTATTTGCACATATAACACTATATTTGTATATCAATTTGGACATCAATATTGTATGAATTAATTCAATGAAAAATAACATGATGTTGAGCAACAAATTGTCTACCATTTGAATATTTATTTGTATTTTGTGAGTTATGGGTAATGAATTAAAATTGTTTTACTGCAAAATTCTATATTTTATTCAATCAGTGTTCTTAAATTCATATCTAACTCACGGTTGCTCCAAAAATTCTTCAAAAATCAAGAATGATGCCTTAACGTATGATCTAATTACTATCCAAATTTCATCGTAATTGGAATTGTCGTGTGTTTGAAATAAATTATGGAATGTTTTTTGTATTTAATTTTTAATTAAACCCACATACAACATTTTTGTGAAATTTCAAATCTCATGTATTCTATTTGAAAATACCTTTTCGGAATAATTCACACTCTAATTAATTTGACATTGTGGATTAATTAGAAATTAATTACTCGCTGTCACTCTGTTGTCACTAAAAAATCCATAAAAAATTTATATTTTGTCAAAAAAATCCAAAAATAGCTTCCTTACATCATGTTTATGTTCCAATAAATTTTTCATAATTTTTGCTTATTTTTTGTTTGAAAAATTGCAAAAAAACCCATAAAAAGTGTGCATTTTTATTTGTTGCACTTTAACCCATAAAAATCCAAAAAAATGTGTTTTGTGTTTCTCACTGGATTAGGATTTTAGGAAAAATATAATTTGGCTGAATTGAATCGACTTGATATTAAGATTAATTTGGCCTAATTTTGTGTTTTCTTATTTTCTTAATCTAGCCGCATCTTGTATTTGTCATTCATTTTGCATTAAAAAAATCTAAAAAAATACGCATTGGAAATCTAGACTTCATTTTTCAAATTAACCCCAAGTTGTTCCTTTGCCTCCCTGTGTTCGACCTCAGACTTGGTCGGGATATAAATTAAGCCGAGCCACTCTTCACGAAGATTTTTTCTCGGTTCTGATTGAATCGCCAAGTACACGTACTACAACTTACGTGAATTAATTATCGTATTTAACGACTCATTAGATGGCGTCGTTTTCGGGGAGACAAACGGCTTAGGGATTAATTTAAAATTTTGGATTTAGATTTTCACTTACTCGGGTAGTCTGACCCCCGAGCCACTTGTAATTAATTCATTTCCTCTCAATTTTTTTATCTTCATATTTTTGTATATATTTTGTTTTTATCTCTCTAATATAAATATTATTTTCCTTGCGAGGGCCCGGTGGACTTGGATTGCATCAGAGGTCGACGGACGTGACACACGCCGACTGCTGAAGATCAAGGAGAATTTATTTATTTTGAGAGTGTTTTTGTCATTGTTGTAATTATTTAAGTAATTTTGCTCTTTATAACGGCTCTTGTTTGAGGGCACGCGCTTGTATCCGGATTGGACTTTTGACCCTCTGGTGGTCGTGTGGTTGCTTGACGTAGAATAGGACTTGCACTCGCAGCTCGTAGTGCAATTTATTAGAATATCTTTATTGCTTGTGCTCGTAATTTTTAGGACCACACATCACATTTAACGAGACGTACTTAGATCGCAGAGCTATTAGTCGAATTTAACATGTTCATCACTCGCTAATAGAACTGCCTGTTTATGAACGATTTTCTAATTTGCATTCATATAGCATAAAATTTCAATTCTTCCTTGCATCCCGCATGTAGAGCGTGAGGATCACTGTAAGTCTTCTGAACTTGGCATGCATCATTGATTTCATTATTTGCATTGGTTTTTCTCGACTCCCTCCTCTTGATTTTTGAAACTTAGGTTAAAAGGAAATCAGGACTGATCGTTAAGCGTGCTTTGTTTGCTGGACTAATAAAGTGATAACTAAACTTAAAATCAGGACTGCTAATCAGAGTTGACAAAAAAACTGACTAAAACTAACACTTATTTCGAGAGAGCAAAACCCTCATTGTATGCTTGGCTATTGTGATTGTTGAGAGGTGAGGACGCATCCCTAGGATAGTGCCCAAAACCTACTTATTTAGCCTTGCATAATTGGACTTATATCTTGATTTATCACTTAATTAAAACTGAAAAGATAAACAGTCGGTCTTCTGCGACCAACGCTGTGTTGAGTAGGTGAACTCAGGGTTTGCTCTTGTGTTTGTTTGTTTTGTGTGTTATTCGGTGCACTTGCACGCTTTCTTCCTCGATCCGCTTCATTCTCCCATCTCCCTTCCAAAATATCAGAATATTGGTCATCATATCAACGTATGCAACGACTCGTCAGATGGCACCGTCACTCTTCTTCGACCATATTTCGACCATCTCCACCTTCTTACTCCTCTTCATACCTACACCTCGACCGCGAAGTCAGAACTCTGACTGATTTCTCCACTTCTTCATCTTTCTCACCTACCCCACATTCTTACACCCCTAACCCACAACCACCCTGGATTGACTCACCATATTCTCGTCCACTTGCTGGAATTAAGGAACAAACCAAAGAGCAAGCCACTGCTGAGATGAATGATTGGCAGAATCAGTTGACCCCACGTACCTCATTCTCACCTCGAGTTAGGATTGGGCAACCATTGACCTACACACATCCTGACTTGACCTTTGGGTATAATACGGTCGATCAAACCAATCGAATGGAGAGGCCTGCACCATACGATCTTCCTGACTTGATTGACTTTAGTGATTAAGCCAACATTGACCAACCTTCATATCACCCATTCGGAGAGCCGACATATATAGAGGATTGGATTCATGCGGCCGATCTACAGACCCCATGTCTACTGACTCCACCTTATGAGGCTCCGACCAACATCTGCCATACAGAAGGGCCATACTCAACCCAGTATTACACGCTTGAGTCAAGGTGTGTTGAGTATAGGAGCCCGAGTTCTCAGCAGTATCCTCCAATTGCACAGACTTCTCTCATGAGGTGTAACAAGAACTTATTAGAGGATGACATTTGTAGACCGATCAAGAGTCCAGGTAGGAATGTATATCATGGATTTCGTGAATTGAATCTTGAAAACCTGGAAGACACCGGATTGACCACACGTCATGTACAACTGGAGTCCCTTCTACCTCCCTCTTCTACTAACCACTTTCCCTCCAAACCATAGTCTGTACATTCTCCTAGTCCTCCTTCATCTATCAAAAAGACCAAAAAAAATGGAAAAACAAGAAAATACCACAAATATTGAAAATGTAAAAGATCTACGAAAATTGGATCATGTACTCAATGAAGCATCGGATAGAAAGTTGATTTTTGAGCTTCCCTTAATAATGGCCATTGAACACTTTCCCAGCCTTAAAAGATTTGTGAGAAGTAAATTGATGCCAAAAAGGTCGGGAAATAAGAGGACAAGGACTGAAAAACATATAGTGTCGCAGAATAAAGCGGTTGTCTAGGTTTGATTGTGAAATCAAAGATACCACATTCACCCATGCAAGAATCGATGATGACTCACCGATTAATATCCTCCCAACCTCCGTGTTTGCCAAGCTCAAACTTGGATCTGCCAAGAATTCAAGAGAGATCATTCAGTTGGCAGATCGGTCCATTAAACGATCGAAAGGAACCATTTCAGTCATCCTTACTTTCCAAGGTGCTCTATTACAGGTGGACTTCACGATCATTGATATTGAGCACCGAGGAGAGTTCACCCAGTCTCCGATCATTCTCGAGAAGCCGTTATTAGCCTTGGCTAAGGCAACTATAGATTGCGAGACTTGGGAGATCGATTTCTCTGCATTGGAAGCACTCCGACCTCACCCAATCTTTGAGGACACACGATATTCCAAGGTAACCCGTAAAGTTGCAGACAGTCGTGACCTTCAAGAGACAGTTGAGTCCCATCTCTCTATTACACATGAGATACCGACTGTTCAGACGACCATCGGTTCAGAGACTCCCTACACCTCCACATCACCCACTGCTTGCATCCCCACCACTGTGACGGCTTCTAGAGAGGACTCACAACCAGAAGATGTCCCTGAGTCGAATATGATCATTAATAATTTCCTTGATTATTTAGATGATCCAACTCATGAGCCAATCAGTGCCAAGCCAACTGAGAACATTATGCCTTACCATAGACGTGTGCTGACCCTGCAGGAGTATTACAATGCATATGGTGACTCATCTGATGATGAACCTCTGATCAGTACCTCACACACACCACATCCAAGACCTACACCAAAAGATACAACTGGGACCAAATTGACCAATCTTGATAAATCGGTTGCTCCATCCTGTAGTCGGTCATCTGGTAAGAATAAGAAGGATATTGATTCCTTGAGGTGTTCCCCCCAAACTCCTTAAGATGTGTCAATCTCCTCTTCCTCTTGATGCTTCAGGTTCTACAAAATCGGCTAAGAAAGTTGCCTTCGACTTACCAGAGAAGGAACTTTCTGAGGAATCCTCATTAGGTCCGGATGAGGTGATCTACATGAGTGAGCTCAGTTCGGCTGTCCTTAAGCCATATTTGAGCAAGCAATAGTGTGTCGACCCTCGTTGGACATTCCCTACACCTCAATATTATTCTTCGAAGGATGATTCTGACAGTGACACATGTGTATACTACCCACCCCCTCGCTCCCGCAAGAAGGTCCGTCACAAACCTTTTTGATCCTTGTATATTCTTACTCCTCCTTGTATAGATTTTCCTTCCTTTATTGTCCTCCCTCACTCGTGATTCGCATCACTCGCCCCAGTTCCGTATCGTTTTCATTTTGTGGCTATACTTAGGATGACTATATCCTAAGTATAGGGGAGTGAGTGAACCAAGTTGCTCCATTTCTTCATAAATATTCTTTTCCACTCTCATTGGTTCTCTAATCTTGTGTTCTATCCAATACTTAGGCTGCCCATAGCCTAAATATAGGGGGGTCGATGCCCACTGTATATTCTCCCATATTCTTATATTCTTTTCACCCACTTATACTTAGTACGAGCTATGCCTTTTTGTCACCTAGTTCCATGAGGACATAGCACATGTTAAGTATGGGGGCGTGTATATACTGCATATATACTTTACCCATAGCTCGTACTTTCACATATTTTTTGTATATATTATACAATAATTATGGGGTAGGAAAAAAACTTTTTTAAAAAAAATATCTCTTAAAAAACACTTTAAACATATTTTCCCTTATTTGCTTTAAAAAAACGTTTTCAAAAAAAATGTCCTTTCTTATTTACCTATCTTTTTCAAAAAAAAATTCAAAAACAAATCTTGAAAAAGCGAGCAAACTTTTTTTAACAAAAATGTTTTCTTTTGTTTGTAGAAAAAACTTTTTGAAAAAAAACATTTCTAAAACTTAAAAGAATCACACAAAAAACTAACTAATAAGTTGGTTTAATCCCTGACACATTCACATTCACACAAGACTAGTAAAGTTCAAGAACACTTGATTTATGAGGTCTTGAGATTTTGAGTTAAGCAGCCTTAGTCATTAGGGCCCTTAACTTAATTATTCACATTTCCCTAGTTTGAAAGATTTGTGTGCTATATTGCATGCTTAGTCTCTACCTTAAGAATATGATCATCACCTAACATACACGACTGCAGTTATGATGAGATGAGCTGAAATTTCAGTTGAGAAACTGGGATGAGGGATTTGAGTTTGGACTTGATTTGATGATGCTCGAGGATGGGATAAAAATCAATGAAGGCTTCATGAAATCTGAGTGTCAGCATCTTTAGCCAGTATGAGAACATGGTTCTTGTACTATCTCTTTACATTTACCTATGTACCAGGGTGTGATAAAATAAAAAAATTATTGATCAGTGTGCGCCAACTCTTGGTAAAAACAGTGGAGCTAGCCAAAAATATTATAAAGCAATGAAATCTCAAAGAAAAGCCCTCATTCCACAAAGTCAAATATCAAAGAGCTTCCACCAAAGGCGAGCGCTCCCAACCATTTCAAAGTGTCCACTTGGACCACCGCTATTAGGACCAGGAGTCAGCCTTGCACCAAAAAAGGGCTCTGCATCGTAAATGCTACAAGTTTGAGTGTAGAAGGCATAATAGATACTCAAAAAAGGCACACCCCGGTGTACTCCCAGGAAAACAAGTGCAGACGACTCCAACCTCTCTTGAGGGACACACTGATCAACATCAAAAATATGCATTGCATAATAAGGCACTCGAGAGGATCCTTATTCCAATGAGAGGGAGAGAAGAAATGACACAATCCTATGCCCTCCATCAACTGGCCTTCCATCTACACTTTTAAGTTTGACAACTAAAGAGATGGTGAATTGGATGCAAGAAATGGTTTATTCTTTAGTGTTGAGGATTGGGTTCTTAGGAGAGTCTCTTGGACTGGAACCTTGGGTGACGTTGTGACTCTACTCTTGTAACTGCAATCAACACTTAATTCATATCCCTATTATATATGTATACAAAGAGATTCTGATGATTAGGGAAATTGGATACCTTTTGACTAGAGCTTGGTTCAGCTTAAAATTTTAGGATCTCTAAAACCAAGAGTTCTTGAACGGATCAAGTCTTGTATTCATATGCACAGTCAGGGGTTAATCCAACTTATTCATTCTTTATTTGCTCGAGGACCAGCAAAGTTTAAGTATAGGGGAGGGGGGGTGATGAATCCACGATTCATCATCTCAAGATCTTGATCTTAGCAAAATCCCTGAGTAAAATCCCAGAAAAATGTTCATAAAATCAATAAATTAACAAAATAACTTTTGTAAATAAAATACACTAATTATTGTATATTATATTGTATAAAATAAATTAACAATAAAAAACCACAAAATTAAAGGAGTTTTTCACATGTAAATAGCCCAAAACTTCATGTATTTTTTATAATTTCATTTCAACTCCTTTTTGACAAATTCTTTCTCTAACTTATTTATAAAAATGTAAATAAAAATACAAAAATATAAAACAAATTTTAACTTAAATAAATGCTCCTAGAACCCAAAAGGAAAAAGACATAGAGACATCCTTACAAGCCATATTCCCGCTCCGTATGAATTCCAAATTCACCAAACTCACTTGTAAAGTTCAAGTTAGAAAATTATCTATCCAAGGAAGTGACTTCATTGAAATTGGAGCTCATTTGCAAAAGTTGGGTTTTGAGACCTAGATGTACATTGTATATTATGTATATATTCATTCTTTCTTCATTTTTTATTTTATCTTTCTTAATTATTAAAAATACAAAAAATTATGATGGTGTTGTATTTTGATTGTAGTATTTTATTGTATTTTCCTATTGTACATAGCTACTATTAAAAAGACAAAAAATTATAAAATAGAAAAGCAAACAAAAAAATGTGCATGTATTTGTCTTCCTTTGTAAATTCTGAACTCTTTCTCTCTTTATTTTATTCTTTTTTTAGTAGCCTACTTTATTTATTTATTTATTATTTATCTTTCATTCTCTACAATAACTTCTACTCTACCACCAACCTCCATTCTACTCCATATTCTTCATCCAACCTCCCATTCAACTCCACCAATAATATAACCTCCCATTCAACTCCACCTATAATATAACCTCCCATTCAACTCCAGCAATAATCTAACCTCCCATTCACCACCATCACTATTCTAACTTCCCTTTCTCTTCTCTTCATATTCATCTGTACATCCTCACTTTTTTCCCATCCGCCATTCTAATAGAAAAAGGAAAGAGCTTGGAGTGTTTTGTTGGTGACAGCGGCGAGGCATCTTCCTCAAGCGAAGACCTCCTTCAGGCGAGATCCGTGGAGCTCTGCTCCGCGTCACGAGTTCCCCATCGAGCTCGCGTAGCTTCTCTGATTTTTATTTCGCCAATTGGATCGAGGCGGTGACAGGAGTCCAGCGTAGCTGCTCCGCAAATCCGACGAACATCAGGTAAGTATTCCTTCATATTTCTCTTGTTATTTTATTTTATCTAACATTTGTTTTTCCTTATTTTTTACATGACACTACTATATGATCATACCATCACCATCACCACCATCTTCATCTTCTTCATCACTCCCCTCTACCATTTTTTCTCCCTTTTGTATATATCATATTTAGTCCCTGTATATATTTATTTGTATGTTTTGTTCGTTCTCTGTATTTGCACATATAAGCCTATATTTGTATATCAATTTGGACAACAATATTGTATCATTTAATTCAATGAAAAATAACATGATATTGAGTAACAAATTGTCTACCATTTGAATATTTATTTGTATTTTTGTGAGTTATGGGTAATTAATTAAAATTGTTTTTACTGCAAAATTCTATATTTTACTTAATCAGTGTTCTTAAATTCATATCTATCTCAGGGTTGCTCCAAAAATTCTTCAAAAATCAGTAACGATGCATTAACGTAAGATCTAATTACTATCCAAATTTCATCATAATTGGAATTGTCATGTGCCTGAAATAAATTGTGGAGTGTTTTTCGTATTTGATTTTTTATTAAATTTACGTACATCATTTTTGCGAAATTTCAAATCTCCTGGATTCTATATGAAAATACCTTTTTGGAATAATTTTACACTCTGATTAATTGGATATTGTGGATTGAGTAGGAATTAATTACTCACCGTCACTCTGTTTTCACTAAAAAATTCATAAAAAAATTCGTATTTTGTCAAAAAATTCCAAAAATATTACTTAGTTTCCTTACTTCATGTTTATATTCTAGTAAATTTTTCATAATTTTTGCTTACTGTTTGTTTGAAAAATTACGAAAAAACCCATAAAAAGTGTGCATTTTTAATTGTTGCATTTTAACCAATAAAATTCCAAAAAAATGTTTTTCGTGTTCCTTACTGGATTATGATTTTAGGAAAAATATAATTTGGCTGAATTGAACCGACTTGGTATTAAAATTAATTTAGCCTATTTGTGTTTTTTCTTATTTTCTCAATCTAGCCGCATCTAGTATTTGTCATTCATTTTGCATTAAAAAAATCTAAAAAAATACGCATTGGAAATCTAGACTTAAGTTTTCAAATTAACCCCAAGTTGTTCCTTTGACTCCATGTGTTCGACCCCGGACTTGCCCGGGATATAAATTAAGCCGAGGCACTCTTCACGGAGATTTTTTACTCGGTTCTGATTGAATCGCTAAGTACACGTACTACATCGTGCGTGAATTAATTATCGTATTTAGCGACTCAGTGTGTTAATAAATAAAATGGATAAAATTCTTTTATCCAAAAACTATAAAAATTAATTTGTCCTTGTACATAAAAATTCTTTATTGCACATACAGCTATTTATAAAAATTATTTTTGTACAAACGTTTGTAAAAATGATTTTGTGTAAAGAGTTTGTAAATATTTTGATATCAAAATTATGTACATAGTACAATTTTTTTGTAAAATGTTTGAAAAATAAAAGTTTACAAAAACCCTTGTGTAAATATTTGTAAATATTTTGCAAAACTCCATGCATGCATTCATTCATTCAAACATTTTTCAAAAAAAATTTGCACATTTCCAAAATTTGCATAAAAATATTTTTGTATATTGGTACAGTTTCTCTGAATCATGATTGACATTTAAACTAACCTGGAATTAAATTAGAAAATGGAGCTTGGTTAAGACCTTAATCCACCTAATTTTAAGAGGAACCTTATAGGGCTTTGGGTTATGACTTTTCAGGTCCATTTGGGACTTAATTCTTTGAGTCCACTAGGCTATGATCATATGTCATCTTGATGAGCATAAGTACAACACTTAACAACGCACACATGACTCTCAGAGACAATGGCTTTACTTGCACCAGCACATTACACATAGCTCTCCACGGATGAGGCGGTTAGGAGGCAGTTTCCTTTGGCTTGGGGTAGCATATGAGGGTAGTACTTCTAGGCCGAACCTCTCTTCTTCTTATAGTGAAGGACGTGCGTCTCAACTTGGTCTGGTGGTGTTGAAGTCTAAAGGCAGGAGTTATGGGTTGCAATAAAGCTTCAAAAGAGGGATAGTCTACTGGCTCAGCAGGAAAAACTCCTTATGTATATATGTTACACCATGGAGATATGTTGTACATATGCACATCGAAAAAAATGTGCAAAGAAAGAAAAACTCCAAAAAAAGTGGTGGGTCTGATTGAAAATAAAATACCCACCGGAGTGTATGTAGCCAAATAAAGCAAAAGATTATGTTACATATGATCATCTCATGAAGCTTGCAACGGGAGACTTAGCTACACTGGTTGGGCTCCTAGTGATACGTGGCTACACTGGTCATGGTCCATTCTCTTCTTCCTCCTCTTTTTTGAGCCGGTTGAACTTGAACTTAGAAGGGAATACCCCGCTCCTCGAAGAAAGAGATGCCGGACTAGGGCATCAGAGTTACCTTGTTAAGGGGGGTTGCCACTTTGTCATTTCTGAGGTGGGGAGCTACATATCACTTACACAGTACAAAGAAAGATTCATGGTCATTAGAGTTTGTGTATGTAAACTTGTTCTGATCTGGATTATCGAGGAGTCTTGACCATAGATTGGTGGAACTTAGAGGCTGTTGAGTTTTAAACATAAGTCCAAATAAGGTTCCGACAAATCCCCATTCATCACTCTTTATTCTTTTATTTTAGCTAAATATCTTGGCAAAACACCATGTATATAGTTGAAAATACAACAGGTTACAAATAAGCATGCATTTGTTAAATACCAATAATTAGCATGTATTTGTACAAAAATAAAAGAATAAAGAAAGAAAAATAGGAAAATATTTAGAATAAATATTGAGTGACCTAATCCCAAGAGAGGGCCCAACATGGGCCTGATCGCCAAATAAAACAAGTAGAGAGAGATAGGGCCACTCGACCTTGTACATTTTCCTTCTATGTATATAAATATTTTATTTTCACAAAAATCAAAATAAAAATATGTTTATACTACCTTGTATATATTCCTAAAAATAAAACAAAAATTAGAAAAAATAAAATAAAAATAATTTCTCTCTCACCTTGTACATATTACATGTATATATGTAACATATACCTATTTATTTAATACTTGTAAATAAGTCATAAAAATTAAATAAAAATTATTTCATATTCCAAATTTTATGATATAAATAAATAAAATATAAAATTGAGATATTTGTACAAAAATAAAAAAAATAAAAATAAAAATAAATAAATATTTTATACATGTACATAATGTAACATAATGTATATTCCTTAATTTATTTTTCAAAAAAATAAATAAAAATCCCTAAAAATAGTTTGGAAAATAAGGAACATTTTTCGTGTTGAACAAATTTTAAAATAAATCATTTTCTATTTTTTATTTATTTTACAAATAATTTTGACCACCGAATTTTCTGATTGGTCCAGGAGGGATGTTGACCTCGGTCAACTCCCCATCATGGACCCCCTCTTCGCGGATTTGTCTCACACATGATTTTCTGGAGCGTATCTGACTCGCTCATGCCCCGATTCCACCGCCCACTTCTTCGTGGTGGATCTGCTACCCTCGCGGATCCCTAGGCAGAGGCGGATCACCCTCGGTTCGCGGCCCTCGCCCGATCTTCTTCGCCACCTGGGACTTGCTATAAAACCTCCCTTCGATTCCCCAGTCCCTTAGCTCGCGCCGCACACCCTCCTACTACCCTAGTCTCCTTCCCCTTGGTGACAACATTCAATCGGAGCCTTCGGTGGCTGGAGAGAGTAGCTGCAGCCGATGCTCAAAGCACGTGGCCGGAGATCCACCGCGTTTGAGCCTCCCCGCCTTCCGCAGCGTGGTAGAGGCGAAGACCCATACCGACCTCACCCCATGGAGCTGAGGATTCTTCTCTGACCATCAAGTATACCCCATTTTGATCCTAGTTCCTTTTATCGTGAATCCTTCATCTGACCTCCGCCGGCTCCGACCCGACGGTCGGAGCTCCATCAGTCGCATCCACCCGTTTAGATCGATTCCCCCATCCATGGTCATCCTTCCCCTGCAGCCAGATCACTCTGGACTTGGCTTAGACGGCCAAGATTAGGATCGAAGTTCCTGTGTCGTGACGCCGGAACTTCAACCTCCATTCACCGTCTCCTTATGTTGTTTTAGGTCCAATAACCTTGGCCAGAGCATGCCTCCGAGCAGGAGCTTTTCCCCGCAGGTCGAGTCGTGCATGGAGACACCCCGGATCGATTCCGCCCCACCTCGTCGGAGCCATCACAGGTCCCAGCTACCTTCCCAGAGATCCGACCGGTGGATGCTCCATTCGACCTCGCCACCCGACGCGGAGGAGTCTTGCAAGTCGAGCCCCGCTGCCTAATCGTTCATCGGACGCCCAGATTACCGCAGGTCCTCCGAAAAACTTTGCCTAGAGGAGTTCTTTCAGCATCCTTCTCCACCGTCGGATCATCGCCATTCTCCAGTCCGCATCTGAGCCGTCCATCGCCTGCGCATGTCAGGCCGTTAGATCTGACATCTAACGGCCCCGTATGCCCCACGTTCGCGCCATCTAGATAGTCATTGGATCTGCTAGGTGTCAGTGTCAGAGCCACTCGTCTCTAGCCAATCAGAGCACGCCATCTGTCCCCCACATGAGCCGTACGCCCTGCCTGGGTAATTTGCTCCATTTCCCTTGCGTTATTTCTTTTTATAGTTTAGTATGTAAAATAAAAGTTGTACCGTGGACTATTTGCATTTGTACCCCTGCTATTTTTCATATTTACAGTTTAGTCCCTCCGTTGTGGTTGCATGTGCATCGTCACGTGTTTTTCTAGGATATTTGCATGTATGGACTCGGGTTTAATGGGTGTTATGTTTTGATAATATAGTTTCATTATTTGTACTTATACCCCTGTGCGTGATGAGATTTAACATGTGTTGAATATTATGTGAAAATTGTAGTAGGCCCCCTGGGTTTTTGACGCGTGTTATCATTTGGTCCCTAGAAATTACTTTCTTTGCATCTAGGTCCCTATGTGCTGTGCTTCTTTGATTGGTTGGAATAAATAGCATATCTTACTCAAATTTTGTGAAATTTGGAAATATGGCTCCTGTCATGGTGTAAAAATTTCTGTTAATTTTTGGGCTCATTTTGTTCGCATTTGATAATTTTAAAAAATCAAAAACCTAAAAATTTGCTTCTGTCCAGTTTTAAAAATCAATTAAAAATATTAAAAATCCTATAAAAATTCCAAAAAATTACTGATTGTTTGCTTTGTTGTGTTTTCACTTGTCGCATTTAGATTTATAAAAACCATAAAAATTGAAAAACATTGAAAAACATTGAAAAATCAATAAAAATTCCTAAAAATTAAAAAAAAATGCATTTCCAGTTTCTGTAGTTAGAGTTTTATTTCTAGTTTACAATAAAATTGTTGCTTGAATTTTATAGGCACTTTAGATATTTTTAAAGTGCCTTTAGATTCTGGCTGCACACTATTTTGAATTTTCAACTTTGTTTCATTTTTATAAAATTAACTAAAAATCAGAAAAATATCAAAAACATCTGAATATTTCTAAAACCCAAAAATATTTTATTTAAATTTTCTGAGAATTTTTTATATGCTTAATAATTGTTTGATTGAGATCTTGTGAGTGTTTTTATCCTTTTTACTAATCTTAAAAACTCCAAAAAATTTTAAAAAATATAAAATCCACCAAAAATAGTTGTTTTTGGATCTCCGACTACTTCGTAGGTTTACCATACCGTGCTCCTTGAGTTCAACCCTGTTAGCTATACCAGGTAAAATAAATAGCTAAACCGCTATTTTGTGCTTGCTTGCTTGATTTATATTGGTGGTCTTCCTTGATTTTCTTGATTGGTTCCTATCTGAGTGGTTGAGGTTGCAACGACCAGTGACATATTTTACCCTTAGTCGCTCGAGATTTTCGAGTCTCATCAGCAGGGGGAGCCAAGTTAGCTCCCATAAGGGGCAACTCCATTTTACACATATATATTTCCTTCCAATAGGACATGGTCCTTCTTGAGTTCAAGGAGGTCGGGTTTTTTTTGTAAAAAAATATGGTGACTTTAGTAAAATACCTATAAAGTTTGTATTGTAATATGCAGTTTTAATGTTTGTATTATAACGTGCAGTTTTGTATACGATTTTGTATTTATAATGTGTAGTTATAACAAGTTGTATATGTATTCTACTAAATTACTTGTGTTTTCTACAAAAAGAGTGCAATCTTCCTGAACTCAGGAATGACCGCGTTCTATTGGAAGGCCCCCTTATATATGTATGGATAAGAAGGATGCCAAGTTATGTCTACTCAGATGGATCCTTCTCCTTCAGGAATTTGATTTGGAAATTCGAGATAAACCTAGAGTTAGGAATGTGGTAGTAGATCATCTGTCCAAAATATAATTGTTAAAGACTCCCTTGAGCCATGTGCCGATCAATAGAACTTTCTCCGATGAATCAATTCCCAGTGGTGCTTCTCTCCCCTCGTATACCGATATATGAACTAACTCATTTCAAAGAAAGTTCCAAAAAAGGGTGTAGATTACATTTGGCATCGGTGCATTCCTCAAGAGAAATACACCAATGTCCTCGAGCATTGTCATAATCTCGAATCTCGAGGAAACCATTCTCAAAGAAGAACGACAACGAAAGTATTGCAATGTGGTCTCTGGTGCCCTACACTATTAAAGGATGCCACAACATATGTTAAAGGCTACATTGACTGCCAAAAAAAGGGAGGAACTCTCTATTCCAAAGATTCAATGCCTCTCATGTTTATTTAGATTTCAGTTGTTTTTGACAATTTGGGGAATTAAGTTTATTAGCCTATTTCCTAACAATCAAGGATTTGAATACATTCTACTTATCATGGATTATGTGAGTTGTTGGGTGGAGGTTATTCCTAGTTGATCCGCTGATAGCCGTACCATTTGTTGCTTTCTTAAGGACAACATTATTTTACGATTTGGGATTCCTAAGATTATCATTTCAGACAAGATTAGACATTTCATAAACAAATAAGTTAAGAAACTTGTTAAGGAGTACGACATTGATCATCGTGCCACATCTCCTTACCACCCACAATTCAATGGCTTGGCCGATTTATTAAATAGGGAGATGAAGACAATCTTGCATAAACTTGTTAGGCAGGTCTCAGTTGCTTGACTCGATTCTATGGGTTTATCAGATCGCGTACAAGTCTCCTTTGGATATGTCTCTCTATCACCTTGTGTATGGAAAGTCATGCCATATGTCAGTTCAACTAATTCACAAATCTTTATGGGCAGTGAATATTTGTAACTTAGACTCGCAAACTGATGGTCAGAATCGGAAGATCAATCTGAATAGACTCCTGGAATTCCAAGACCATGCATATGATGACAACATGATGTATAAGGAGAAAGTGAAATGCTAACACGATAAGAACATCAAAAGAAAGACTTTCGAGATTGAACAGAAGATGTGGTTACTTAATGTGAAGATGAAGATATTCTTGGGTAAATTAAAGAGTAAATGGACATGGTCGTTTATAGTGAGAATTATGTGTAACAATGGTAGTATTTGGATAACGGAGTTGCCATATGATGCACAACCATTTGTGGTCAATGGACAGTTGTTGAAGCCGTATTTAGGGCATGATACGTTCCTATCCGTTGTTGGTTCGATCAATTGGTGTTTGAAGAAGATCTCACATCCGCACCATCAGAAGATTCAGACAATGCATTTAAAAAAATATTTTTGATTAATTATTTTGTCTCATTCTTTTTCATTCTTTCATTTTAGTAGGTTTTGTGCAAATGAGTTTATTCACTATTTTTACATAGTGTGGAAGGACACACCGTGTGAATGAGATTTTATGTGATTTCGTGCAATACCCTAAATTACAATATACATGCTATGTCTATCTTACAAACACATAACATATCACATCTAATTCACATACATAATATCTAGTTCACATGCACATCAACCTACAATTATCATCATTAACACATATACATAAACACACACACACACACACAACTAATACCCACACTTCAACAAACACTCACATACAAAACATTTCTAATTCACATATGAGAACAAAATAATATATTAAAAAAACCACATTAAATTCTATTAAATTCATCATTCAAAAAGATGATATCTCTTAGGTATTTTAACAAACATCTACAATGCAATTGAAGATAACTGGCATACTCAAAATCAAAACAAAAACTAACTATATGACAAAATTAAAGGATAAGAGATATACGTAAGGAAGAGTAGGATGAGATGGGTCGGTGGCGGGAGATGGTTGAGGAAGAGCTTCTCTATAAGGATGAAGGTTCCTCTTCTCTAGGTACAAGGGTGGGGGACGAGGTCGAGGAGAGGGTGAGATGGTAGAGAGAGTAGTAGAGGGAAGGTCAGGGGAGGGAGGAGAGGCTTTCAGAGAGGTAGGAGGTCAGGCGGAGAGGGAGGGCAAGAGCTAGGACAAGAGGTAGAATGAAAATGAGGAGAGATTACTGGTTTTATCATTCTGTTTTGCAAAATATGCGACTACAATATACGACCACAATGTAGTTGCCTAATGAGGCATCAAATCACCCGCCTCAAATTAGTTGTCGCATATTTACCTGTGCGACCACTAGTTGTGGGAATGTGCTCGCATTAGCTATTGGGATCACAAATCCATTACTTGTGATACCAAGTTGGTTCTAGTAAAACATCACATTTCTTGTAGTGTCCTTTTAACTAAGTGTCGGTCGATACTTGGTTTTGTCAAGTTACTGAATCTTCAGGCCTAATCGTCAAGTCTTCTCTTCCCAATTACATGAGTATGAATTCATTCAAAATTTTCTTTGAAGTTATTCTTGAAATAAGTTTTTACTAAGGGACCATTGACAACGTGAAAATCACATCTTTAATTGCCAATAATTGTAGTATAAGAGACAAAATTGGTCTATCAAAAACCACAATCTTTGAATGTTGTGAAGAATTTTTACTTGGCAACTCTACTAAGGTCGAACACAGGGATTGAACTATCTTTTGTGTGGCTTTAAATTAAATAATCAATTAAATGCTCGGTTACTTTCTGTGTCAGACAATAAAGAGAAAATGTGATGAAATGCAATGCGAAGGAAATAAACAAAGAAAAATAACGTAGGATATATGATTTTATACGATTTAATTACTCAATGAAATTGATCAACTAATCCTTGAAAATTATCACAGATCGAAAGAGATTCAGGAAATGAGTTTCCAATTAAATTTAGCAGCAGGCATGGAAATTAAACAATGAAAATCTTGCAAATATTTGAGAAGAATTATCCTTGAACTTCCCTGTAATCCAAACCTCAAATAAATCAATTTTTAATCACATGAAAATTCAGGGAAAATAATTGATTTTGCCTCACATAACTCCTACAGAAATTAGATCCTCACTTTAAAATAACAAATAGTCACAAGAGAATTATTTGAATAAAAATTCCACAATCGACCCCTCCTACAAGGATTGGATCCTCAAAGATTATCAATAGATATACTTAGTAGTTTAAATTTCTTCATTGCATATCATGTAGAATAAATCATTAATTTCATCGATGAAATAACCCAAATATATATATATATATATCAAAAATCAAGCCCAAATAGATCAAATCACTCCTAAAATAATAAACAATAATAAATATCTTCATATTAGTCCACAAAGTATATAATAGGATGGAGCACAAAAAATCTTCAAAAGGACATATTATACACTAAAATTAGAGTTCAATGCAAAAGATATGGCAAAATGAAGTTCTAGGGACTAATATGCAATAAAATTAATAGTTTTATAACAAAATAGTCTCTGGGAGGACTTATCTGCAAATATGAAAATATGTAGGGATGTCTCTGTAATTTTCCTCGTGCTGGGGTATTCTTGTAATTTGAAGAAGGCATGGGGCTCGAGGCGTAAATTTCCCCAAGCATACATGTTATGCATATGTGTGCTGGAGGCAGGGATGTGCTCATAAATAGTGAAGAATGGGGGCTAGTATGCAAATTTACCATGGTGCCACGTGTTGGGCACGTAATCTGGACAACGGGGCTTCCTTGCAATTTCTAGGAAAAGCAGGTGTGTGTGTGTGTGTGTGTACAATATTTCCAGCTAACATGTGCTGAGCACGTGCTTCACCATGCTCGGTTGCTAGTGGAAGGCTCAGGAGCTAGTGACAGGCTTGGGAGCTCAAAGGCAAAAGCTCGGGCACCCAAACATCTAGATGGCAGATGAAGGAGTGGCTTGGATGGCCCGAGCCTCGAGGATTGGGCTTAGGCTCAGGAGAGGCGACATGTCGATCATGCAATCATTGGATCAAGGGTTTGGATGGCCAGATCCAATGGTGGCTGGAGGCACAAGGGCGACCGAGGTCAAGCAGAGTGAAGGTGGTGCGCGCACGATGAAGTGTGGTGGTAGTGAGTGAGCGATGGAGCTGTGTGGAGTGTACCTACAATGGATTAGAGGAAACCAAGGGAAATTGGGGTGGAGCTCCGAGCGGCGGTGAGGGAATTGAGCTAAGATCCGACCTTAGCGAGGACGGAGGTGGGGGGGGGGGTTGAAGGATAGAGAAGCAACGGAGAGGAAGGTGATGAGGAGCGGTCAAGACATCAAGGGAGAAGGAGCGAGCAGAGTAAATTGGGTTTTGAGATGCGGCAAGGTTGTAATTCCTAAGGCTTTGAACGGATCGAGGAAGGAGGAAGGACGCTTGGAGATGGAGCTGCTCAAGGCGGCTCAGGTCTTCACCTCACTCTACCGGCGAGCGTAGCGAGGCTCTGTAACTTGCGGGAGACGGAGCTACGGTGTGGGAGATGGTCTCACCGATTGCTCCATGGGGGAGTTGTCGTTTGGGTCAGGCTGTTATCACCGGCCAAGGCTCTGACCCTCCCTCATGATTGGGTGATGCCAGATGTCAAAGAGGGCTGGCGATGGTGAGTTAAATAGAATATGAGGAGAACGACTAGAGGGTGAAGTGTGTAATGACGGGCAGGAGGACAAGTGCAACAACTATGAGACGTCGTGCTTGGCGAAGGCGTTGCAGGAAGGGGACGATGGTCATTACGGGAATCAGGGAGGCGGTCATGCATCGTGCACGTGCACGTGGGGGAGGATGTGGCATGTGTGTGGCGTGTGCCAAGCTAGGAGATGGTAACGTTCTAGGCATGTGACCCGGGGTGGCTGAGAGAAAGTGGGGGTGTCACATGGCATACCCAGAGGCAGCCATGCGTCACCCAAAAAATCCAGAAAATAAAAGAGAAATAAAAAAAGAAAAGAAATATAAAGAAACCTCATATCGAAAAATGTCCTTCATGAAAGTGTTTGTCTCGACGATATCTACAACTTTCAAGAAGGAACCAGGAGCAAAAGAGGACAACTTTACAAGGTGGTATTTTTGGTGGTTCTCCATGTGTATAGAAAACCGACTTTAGGATTTTTTATTTTAAAAGAGGATGAAAAAATCTAAAAAAAATACAATAAAGTAAAAATACTTAATTACACATTAATCTAATTTTTTAGATTTTTACTAAATAAGAAAATAGAGAAATAAAATAGAAATACGAAACACGCAATTTTGTACAGACTCACAAAGGTTACTCGGACACAATCAGTTTCTTTGATTTTAGTATTGATTTGGATTTGGATTTTTTTGCCGCTTGATAAAAATTTCATCAAAGAACACAAATGAAGAAGGAATAATATAAAATGGGTTAGTTATGTACATAAAAATTCAGGTTAAAAATCACAAAAAAGATAAAATGTGCAAAAGAGGCCCAAAATCCAACTTTCACGTATGAGCTCTGAATTTTATGAAATTGGTCTTGTTTTCAAGGAATTTGAAAACATAGTACGTTAAAAGTGAGTAGACCATAATCAAACAATGTATGAGGAAGATATGCACATTTTAGTCCGTTTGATGTGAAATTAGATTTTGGGTTTATTTGTTACTTATTTGAGTTAGCAATTTTTTTGTTTTTTTATTCTTGTTAGTAATATATACACAATGTTCTATTAGCACATGATGAACCGATTTATTTGAACTAATAGATTTGCGGTATAAGTGTGTCTAGTTAATTGTAATGTGTGGTCCTAGAGAGTACGAGCACACATAATAAAATATTTTAAAAAATGCTCTGAGAGCCGCACATGTAGGTCCTAGTCTATGAGCCACTCAAGTCGAGCCTCACCCTCATCGGAGAGTGAAACATGCCTCGACACACCAAAAGAATAATGTCCAAGTGTCCAGGTACACACGCGAGATCCCAAACAAAATCTGCTAGAAATCAAACAATTAGTAAAAATTAATAGATAAAAATAGAACTAAACTCTCTCTTCTCGAGAAAGAATCTTCTTGGCGTCTCAACATCCGGCTCGCTCCACGAATTGACGACCTCCTATGTACTTCGAGATGTCGGCTTAAAATCGCTCCAAGTCCACCGAACGTTTGCACAAAAAGATACAATCTATGTTAGAGAGAGATATCAAAATATATATAAAAAATAAATAGATAAATAAATAAAGAAAGAAAAGGAGATAAAAAAATGAAAAAATTACAAGGTGGTTTGTAGGTCAAACTACTCGAATGATTGGAAAACTTAAATCTAATTTTCTCAAATGATCTTAAGCCATTTGCCTCCCCAGCAATGGTGCCACTTGATAGGTTGTTGATTTCCCTATTTAAATTATGCCATGTTGTTGTAGTTGGGCAATCATGGTCAATCAAAAATTAACCACACAAATCGATAAATCAACAAATTAATTGATGTGTTGTTTTATGCATTTTTAACTTGGCAAGCCCCAGGGTTGACTCAAGGAGGCAAAGGAACAACATCGAATAAAATTAGAACACTTAAAACACAGTTTTCCAAGCTGATTTTTTATTTTCTTATACAATATATATATATATATATATGCAAATGCAAATATGCAAATGAATTAGGTTATTAAGAAAACAAGCAACTTAGTCAAATTAATTTTAATGTGAAATTAATCCAATTTAACTAAGTTTTATTTTTCTGAAAATCTAATCCAATGATGAATGCAAAATGTATTTTTTTTGGAATTTTGGGTCTAAAATGCAACAATGAAAAATCCACAATTGTATAGGTTTTATGCAATTTTAATGACAAATAAAATGCAAAATTTATGAAATTTTTAGTAGAAGTAAAATATGATGAAATGAAGCTACTAATTGTTTTAGAATTTTTCAATAATATATGATTGTTTATGATTTTTTATAAAAACAGAGTGACCGTGAGTATTAAAATTCTAGTAAATGCACGAGATCGAATTATCCATAAATCAATTTATCTCAAAACGATACTTTAATGAGAAATCCACGAGAGTTGAATTTTTGCATGAATATATTCATGAATCTAATTAAAAATTATTTACTGAAATCACTCAATATAATTTATTTTATTCACAAGACACATCCATTTTTTATGAAATTAGGAATGTAGTTAAATCACAACTAGAAGCATCATCTGTTTTTTGCACTTTTTGAGCAATATTTATTTAAATATGAATTTCAAACCATGAGTTGTGTAAAATATATAGTTTTTCCTGAAAATAATTTTAGTTAATTAATTCATGCTCACAAAATTATAAATAAACAACCAAGATATATAGAGAATTAAATAGTCTACAATACCTAACTCCAAATTAGAACATAAACACATAGGTATCTGTGCAATTATAGAATTAAAATTGAATCAACTGAAATGTATACATGGGCACTTTTGTAATTAAATAAAATACGTGAACAAAATGTAATTTTACTAAATAATAAAAAATAAAATAAATTGGACCTTGAATGTGGGGTCCAAAAATGGAACCCGCTTCTCATGCTTAGGGTACAATCTGGAGGGCAGAGGTGGTGAGGGCTGGAGGGTGGCGCCGCCTGCTTGTGGAAGAAGGGGCCGAGGGCGTGACCGTTCCTTTTTTTCAAAATTAGTTATTGTTTGATTTTTCAAATTTTTTGTTTTTTTAAATAGGGAATCAAAATGTAAATGAAATTGATAGTGATTTAGTGATGATGGTGTGAGGATAATAGTTTTAATTGTGATGATTGATGGTCATGAAGAACAACAAGAAAAACATATGACGCTAGATAAATAATTTAAAAAGTGAAGATAGAGAAATTACTTGTGGTTTGTTGGATTTGCGGAGCAGCTACCATGTACTCTTGTCGTCGCCTCAATTAGCTTGGCAAAGAGTTGAGATGTGACCTGAAGAGATGCACAACGACACGAGGAGGAACCCTCGTGGATCTCACCTTTGCGATCTTCATTTCTCAATCGGAGGGCGCTAAAGTTAGGGCTATCAGGAAATTCTCATATTCGACATTCGCTCAAATTCAGCTCAGTAAAATTTCGATTCAGATTCGATTCGAAAATAAGCGAATCAAACCTGAACACGAGTTTGGGATCGATTAAATAAACGAACCGAACCTCAAAAACATATGCTCGCTCAGGTTCGGTTCGTTAAAAGTTCGATTATACACACATACATACATAAAAGTATCTATACATACATATTGTATATGTAAGGAAAAAATATATTCTATATTAACATAAGGGGATTCACTTATTTTCCCAAATTCATCCAGTCATCCACTCTCTAAGTCTCTATTCTCTATTTAGAAACCCCACAGAACCCTCCCCTGTAACTACGGTTTTTCCCTTTGAACAGAAATGTCTGCACAACATTTATTCTTAAACGAACCTTTAATGAGCCAAATCGAACCTTTACGAACCTCACCCGAGTCGAACCGAACCTGAATACAGTTTTCATTTTATCGAGTCGAATCGAATCCGAGCATGAACGTATTCTAAACAAGACGAACCGAGCTTGGATTGGTTCGCTCAGGTTCAGCTCGTTTACACCCCTAGCTGAAGTTGTCACCGACAACACTCAACAGTGGTTGGTCTCTCCCTCTCAATTGAAGAAATAACAGGTGGGGATGAATGAAGGAGGAGAAGGGAATAAAAAGGAGGAGGTTATTAGAAAAGAGGCGGAGAAACTGGCATGGGTGGGAAGTTGGAGTAGACAATAAGTAAAAAAGGAGAAGAAAAAATAATAAATATAATAATAAGGCTACTAAAAATAATGAAGATAAAATAAAATAAAGGAATGGAAGAAAATTATAAAAACTAAATTAAAGATGAAAAGGAAATAAATAAATAATTATAAAAAATAAAAAAATAAATAAATAATAAAAAGTAATAAGTAAATAATAAATTACTAAAATAAAATAAATAATTAAAAATGAGGGTGACAGCTTGCAGCTCTAGGAGCTGCCACATGTCGCTCCAAGAAAAATCAAAAAAATTAAATGTAAAAAAATAAAAAATAATAATAAAAGCAATCAAATCAAAAAGTGGCCACACATAAGTTTCTCGTTTCGTTGAAATCTATAACTTTTGTGGAGGACTAAAAATCAAAATAAAACATATGTACAAAAAATATTTTTAGGGTATCTTATAGGCATAAAATACCGAATTTTGTGTTTTGCAAGTTTTTTCATTTAAAAATATAATAAAGAACAAAATAAAATCAAAGAAAATATAAGATAAATGTTTACAACTTAATCTATTTTTAGATTTTTAATAATTAAGAAAATAAAAAGATAAAATAAAATGGTAGTTTTGTTAATTTGTACAATATACAATAGGGGCCCAAAACCCGAGTTTTGCATATGAACTCCGATTCTTTTGAATTTAGTCTTGTTTTGAAGGTAATTGAATGTACACTAATTCAAAAGTGAGTAGAGGTACATAGGAGACTATATAAAAGATATATTCACATTTTATGGTTCTTAGTCTCAAAATCGAGTTAGGGTTTTATCGGTCAATTTTACAAGTTAGTATTTTTTGATATTTTTTCTTTATTAGTGTTAGTAATATGTACACTATAGAGTCAATTTTATTCAATTCTAAATTAGTGAAAAATAAATAAAAATAGGAGAAATATGATGAATATACGTGTGATATTTACAAGTGAATTTGGCTTCTTAATTAATGAAAAATGCATGATAAAATGCAAACATTAATTACAAGTGTATGAATAATAAAATTGCATAATAAATGGAGATATGCAGCTATTTACTCAGTAACAAAGCTCTAATGTTTGCTTTTAGAGTGAAGAATCACAGGTTCATCACTAACAAGGGTAAACTCTCGTGGGATGCAGGTCTGTGGTCAATAGTGGGTGCAATGATCAACACATCGCCCCCATATCAGAATGAAAACGAATCTCTTCAAATCCATAATCAATAACGGCTCTTGCAGAAGTGAGGAAAGCCGTCCCAGGATGATTGAAGGATTCTCCACAGGGGTGGAGATCTCCATGGGAAATACGACAAAGTCACCAGCGAAGCTCATGCTCTGAATCTGAATGACATCATTCTCAATAATACCCCTTTGCTTCTTTACTGATCCATCAATAAATTAATAAATCACCCTGATTTCTTGAGAGGCCCTAAGTGAAGAGACTGTACCGGCGAGAAGGGTATTATATTAATCGAAGCACCACCGTCAAGGAGAATGTGATCACATGAATGGTTGGAAATGGCACCACGTAAGAGGTGTAGCAGTGTTTCCTTTACTAGTTTGTGGACAGTGAGTGATGGCATGGGCAGTGGACATGGTCAAGATGTGTCACTCAGATCTACTCCTTTGCTTTCTCCTCTTAGGTTTAGGAGCAACTAATTGGGGTATGGCCTAGTGAAGTAGGGCCTCAATGATCTCATGAATAACTGGTCACCACTTTAGGTTCAGTCAACATTTTTTAAGATTTGGAACTCCTCCATATAAGGGAGGAAATCAGAATCATCATCTACACAAGGATGAGCAAGAGCAGTCTGTACAGACTCATCCTTGGGGTCAAAGGTGGAAAATGTGATAAGTGTGTGTGTGTGGTCAAAGAATATGGCAGGTGTGTCATCTTCTCATAGTCTGACTCAGCCTTATGTCTCATAGGTTTCTTTTGGATTTTTAATTTTTTCTCTTTTTTGTATTTTGAGCGATTGCAATCTCTCATGGGTGTCCTCAAATGAATCTATAACATCAGATGGTGAAGCGGCACTGTGGTTCTTACTTTGGCTAGTGAGATCATTTCTCCTCGAATTCATGTGCTCCACTAATCGGGTCAAGTGCTCAAGTGTGGTCTTCATGAGAGGTTACTCCAAAATCTTAGTATTGGGTGGGCGTAATGAAGGAAAATGTGATGGTAGTGGAGATGGGTAAAAGTCAGATGCCTAAAATAATGTATTAGGAGGATATGTATATAAAGAAAACTCTGGAGAAAAATCCTCATGGACAAATGGAGGTGGACCAGCTGGAGGGTATGAGGGATCCGCAAAGTCTGGATAAAAATCACTCCAGTCGACCATCTCTGTGACAAAAGAAAATGATTGAGATAACACGAAGGTCAGATTAAGATATGCAAGTGAAAGACACAAATGTGCAGAGAAGATCTAGTATACATACAAACAATTACAACGAAATATACATAAAACAAACCCTGCAATCCACCAACTCAACACAATGATGACCGTGAAAGTTCGATCTTTTTATCTTTTCAAATTTTAGAGTTAGGTGACTTTCACAAAGTTATAAAAGCATGTAAGTAGGCCTGGGATTGGGGTACTAATCCTTAGTGTGTAATGACAAATAAAATACGAATACAATGAGGGTGTTACTCTCCCCAAGACAAGAATTTTTCTTTTTAATTTCAGGATCAAGTAATCTTAGCAATCCTAATTTTATTAGTTATCATTTTTTTGTATTTTTTTATAAAAATGCACGATCCTAACGAGGAGTCAATTCTTGTCAGATCATATGGGATCAAAATCAGAGAGATAGCGGAAAAGCAATGCAAGTGAAATCTATGATGAATGCTAAGTAGAAATACTCACCTTGCCTCCAGCTTTGTTTATGTAATGATGCTAAGCAGAATTGAAACCTAGAATATATGTAATGCAAGGCGATGAAATCACCCTAGACAGAATATTCTATTATCGTGCAACACAAAATGCTAATTATCTAGAGAAGAGACCTAAGGTTCGGTCTTGGAAACCTTATAGTGACCACCATGGTGGATCCTTGTTGAGAAGGGAAATCTGAGGTTGTAGTTAATGAAATTATCTGCAGTTTCATTGCAACCCTAAAAATACCTCAACAAAAATTTATTCGATTTTCACGCCAAAATAAATGAAAAATGTAGCAAGAGAAATTTGTTATTTAATTTACCTGTATAGCGTACTGGGTTGAACTAAAGGTGGTTATTTTTATTTTTCCTTTATTTATTTATTTTAGGTTATAATAGTGATAACTATACAATATTTACACAAGATTAGGGTTAGTAAAAGATTGGTTTTATTGGTATTTACATGTGTTCTATAAGGGATTTTAAGCTAACATAAATGAATAAAGATGATGAAATGTAGATCCATCAGTCCTGCAAGCATTGTGTGAGGTTTCTCACAGCACACGGTCTCAAATCTAAATATTCAATATTTATTTATTTTAGGTTATAATAGTGATAACTATATAATATTTACACAAGATTAGGGTTAGTAAAAGATTGGTTTTATTGGTATTTACATGTGTTCTATAAGGGATTTTAAGCTAACATAAATGAATAAAGATGATGAAATGTAGATTCATCAGTCCTGCAAGCATTGTGTGAGGTTTCTCACAGCACACGGTCTCAAATCTAAATATTCAATAATTATCTTTGACTAAGTCCAATTATGAATCTATAGGTACATGCAAATATAATTAGGACTTTGGACCTTAATATGTCATCAAGCAAATCCTATAACTAGGGCTCAATCACATAAAAAAATAAAAATTAAGTCAAAAAAAATAAAAATAAAGCGATGAAAATATGATAAAACTGACGAGGCCCTCGAGTGAACAATCACTCGGGCAGTGGACCTCGTGAAGTAGCAGTGTCCTGAGAGTCCAAGTTATTAAAATAAACGTGTCTCTCTCTCACTTTAAATTACAAATGAAATAAATAAAATAAATATACAAAAATGATAAGTAGCACTGTCTTCCCAAATTCCTCCAAGCTTTTCTTTGTAGCTACTCTGCTTCACGTGGGTGCACATGCGTTCCTAGGAAAGCCTCCCTTGATCTACGATCCCTCACCACAAAGTAAAACAAAGAGGGTGATTAGACAACTTACAAATAATATTAAATAAGATAATAAAGAAATAAAGAGGCACACAAATAAGGAGAAATCAAATAATCCAATCTATGCGCAGTTGC
This sequence comes from Ottelia alismoides, assembly GCA_037367405.1. NCBI lineage: Eukaryota > Viridiplantae > Streptophyta > Magnoliopsida > Alismatales > Hydrocharitaceae > Ottelia > Ottelia alismoides. The sequence goes on from JAZKJV010009715.1 coordinate 470,197, forward strand.
TCTCTGACAACGATGCCATTTGATGGATGAGATTTCACGCAAGTTAGAAGATATTCTCATAGAAAGCAAAGATAAATTGGTGCTGAAGCGACCCACGAGAAATCCTACGCCAATCAAAATTAACCTATAAATAAATATAGCAATGTAAATAAATAAGTAGAGTTAATGTTTATTTTATGGGATTTTTACCCGGCAGACCCTATAATCTTTTTAAATTACCTCTACGACCTTTGAAACATCTATATTCCTCCTCGACCCCGTAAACTTACTAACCCTTACTTCAAAAACCCTGTAGTTAACTCACATCCATTTATCCGTTAAAGTTAACCCTATTCCGTTAATATGAGATCCATATAACCCTCTTTGTTTAAGAAATTTACCGAACATACCATTCAACCAACAATTTAAATGTCATCCCTCCCCTTCCTTCACCCTTCCTCGGAAGATGTCGATCCCCTCGGCTCCACCGTCCCGGAGGCCAACTATGTCTAGCTCATCATCATCATGTTCGGGATGCTCCCTGCCATGCTCACCTCCTACTGGAGGATGAAGATGCCGGAGACCACACGCCACACCACGCTCGTCGCTAAGAACGACATGTCCAAGGTCCTCCAAGTGGACATCGAGGCGGAGCCGGAGAAGGTGCAAGAGGTGGCCGAGAAGCAGTCATTCAGGCTCTTCACCAGGGAGTTCGCCGTGCACTACGACCTCCACCTCATCGGAACCACCACGACGTGGTTCATCCTGGACATCGCCTTTTACAGTCAGAACCTCTTCCAGAAGAACATCTTCAGCGCCATCGGGTGGATCCCCAAGGCCGCCACCATGAACGCCATCGAGGAGGTCTACAAAGATCGCCCGCACCCAGACGCTCATCCCCTCTGCGGCACCGTCCCGAGCTATTGGTTCACCGTCTTCCTCATTGACTGAATCGGGTGCTTCCGCATCCAGCTCTCCGGCTTCCACTTCATGACCGTCTTCATGTTCAGCCTCGCCGGGGGCTACCACCACTAGACGCTCCCCGCCAATAGGATCTACTTCGTCATCCTCTACGACCACACCTTCTTCTTCATCAACTTCGGCCCCAACAGCACCACCTTCATCATCCCCACCGAGATCTTCCTCGCCCGCCTCCAGTCTGAAGGATATTGAGAATCCTTAAGCGCATCACGGAAGCGTGTAGATCGCATCGTATGCAATCGGAGCAACTAGTCGTACGAGATGCTAGATGCAGCGGAGATTAAAAAATTTAACTTTAAAGATGAAACCACATGATCACGAGAACACTTCTCGGATCGTTTCATCAAACCACAAAGTACAAGGAATACCTCTTGAAGCGTGGTTGTGATCGCGAGATCCCAAAGTAGAGATCCTCCTATCTTAAGTCCGATCCACGAAGAACGCACTTGCGGGCGTGATGATGAGTCACGTTCCTTCCCGCAATCCTCGATGAAGATCCAAGCGTCGAAGAAGAAGCCGAGAGTCTCTCCTTTCTCAACACAAAGTGGACGTCCACTTGATGAAGAAGAGAAAGAGAGAGGGCGAGAATGAGAAAGAGAGAGAGAGAGAGAGAGAGAGAGTTGTAACTTTGCACAACTCTTAATGATGTACCATGGAAGGCTACCCTAGCCCTCTATTTATATTAGTTTAGGATCCAATGGATCTCAATCCATGGGACACATGGATCCAAAGGCTATGCTTGGTCCATGCTAAATCAATGGCTATGATTGTTGTTGGTTAAAACCAACAACATTAATTTAAATTAAAAAATGTTGCAACATTATCAACATAATTTAATTTAACTTTAACTAATTAAGAGATAATGTGATAAATAAAAATGGAGTCAACCAACCTCCCTAAAAATGGGGTTATTTTGTCTCCTTTTATTTTATCTTATTATTTCTTAATAAATTGCAATAACTATTGTTGCAATAATATCCACCAAATTAATTCCAAATTAATTTGTGAATATTTCAATCATGCCATTGATCATTATGTGAATCATATTCACAACCCAAACTAATTAGTAAATTGCATTTCCAATTAATTAATAAATGTGAATCCAATCCACATTATTAATTAACAAATGCTATTTACATAAATTCTCTCTCTTATATATGTATATTATAAATCATATTTATAACACACATATATCATGGATAGTGTTATCCACATTCTCTTAATCCTTGATAATTAAATCCCATTTAATTATCTTAGATAATCATTTTCACAATATGAATCATATTCATATTTAAGCTTGATAATTAAATCTCATTTAATCATCAAGTCCTTGCTTGGATATTTCATCAAATGAATTATTCTTGAATCCCTTCAAGAATAATGTGCTTTCTCCGCGGATACTTGGAGATAAGGACAGGGCGATTGTATTATTCCACGTATAGTGACTTGGATATTGAGATATTATCTCAAATCCAGATCTTACGAACCTCCCACAGATGCTTGATTAAATCAAGACCGCAAATCCAATCTTCTCATTGAATCTGAATCCCATTCAGACCAATGTCCAACACTTGGACTAAGATCGGATTGCTTCTCTACTGAAAGGAGTCACTAAAATCCAGACCTGTTTCATCACTCCCTCGGAATGGAAGCGTCATGGATATACAATCGTTTATGATCACATCACCCTTCAGGTATTCCCAATACCTGTACATCCTGCATACTGGAAGACCCATGGTCAACCCGAAGATCAAGATCTATTTTACACTGTCTTCTTCAGGGTTTGATCATCAAGTTTCTCATTTGATCATTGGGAATTTTGGTATCGATCATATACTTTCCAAAAGCATATATCATACCTAGGTCTTGATCATATACTTTCCAAAAGTATATATCAAACCTACAAATTCAGTCAAGCTTCCAAAGCAAGACGACCGTGCACGGAATTTGATTCCTCCCAATATCTCATGAGTGAGCTCATGTCTTCCGGTTCAGTAATGAACCTGTATGATCCCTTTGAGAGATCGTATTACTCATATGCCCTTATATGCACACCAACGCGCCGGTGTATAGACCTTGGTTAGGTCATCAACCTATTGGTCTGTCAAATGTACATACTCAGACATATAGCAATACACCTGTCTCCGGTCAGAGGATGTGTGCCTATGCTGTGACAGCATTCAACATAGGACTTAGGTTATCTCGATCTCGTTAAGTCAACCCATTGACCTAACTAATCTGACACCTCCGAATCTCTATTCCTATGCAGAGGACCTACATCAAGAGGTCGGTCAGATATCAGCCTATGTGAGAAAGGATTGCCATCTCCTACTCAGGCTGGAGATCACATCTTAACAATCATTTGACGGTGCTCGATGAGTCCTCAATCTAACCCTTTAGATATTCATCCAAGCACCAGCCTCTATGATTCAATAATTGAATCAACAGCTGTATGATCATTAAGATAGCCATGGTACATAACCCTAATTGTACAGAGGGACCTATTATGCAAATTATTTATTCTTCATTTCAGATCAGGGAATGATATTTGCAATAACATTTATTGCATAATGGCTCGCCGTGGGCTCACATGTCCAACAATCTCCCACTAGCCCAAAGAGCCATTAATGGGCTAATCATTTAAACTCACACTCATGTGACAATCATAGGCTATTTTAGAAATAGCTAGGTAAGCTGATCAGTCACTCTATTCCCAAAAGACTATGCCAAGTCCTTTTACGGCACTTGCATATCCCTAGGTAACAGTGCTCGCATCCAATGCGAATGTTGCATCTAATGCAACCTATACTCAATCTAGTCAAAGCAGTTATAGTGTCTTTGACACTATTGCTTAATAACTATTATAACCAGTATTTCCATAATCCTTATCAGAATACCCTTATTCCTGGAGATCACTATCTCCCAAGGTATCCACAATTAAGACCTTTTAGATCTCTATCTATAAAGTCTTAACTTCTTGAAAATAAGACATAGAGATCACCATCTCTAAAGCCTTGTCATCTTTGAAGATATTGTTATTTCTGCAATCAAGTGTTTTATCTCCATAATAGGATTAGTAACAGTTTACTACTCCCACTGTATGGCAGATATCTGGCTTTTATACACATCTAGCATACACTTAGCTTCTCGTAACTGATGCACAGGTGCAAGCAGTTCTAGTATTCACTTCCTCAACTCTTTGAGGTGCTATCCCTTTAGATAGGTCAGTACCAAATCTCAAGGGAAGGAAGCCTTTCTTGGAATTTCCAAGAATGGAATATGTCCAAGGTGTACTACAAATGTGACAGTCCCAATACCTTCTTTTCTTTGCTTCTGAACAACTTCAGAACTAAGATCTAAGAGGTATTCTTGAGATCATATCTCAAGGTATGGAATAGCCAGACTATAAAACACTTATTATCATCCATATATCATTCCAAATGATTAGGATATTATCTACATTTAGCACGATGAACACAATGGCACTCCCACTAAGCTTCACATGGTACATCAAGATTCTATTTGAAATCATAACATTTATAATTTCATCAAATCTTATGTTCCAACTACAAGAAGCTTATTTGAGTCCACAGATGAATTTCTTTAGCTTTCACACCTTACTTTCCCCGATCATGAAGCCCTGGGGCTACTTTGTGTGAATATCCTCAGAGAGGTATTCTTTAGAGGAATGCAATCTTGAATTACATCTTGAAGATGCAACAGTCAAGTTGTGTAGCTAAGGTTAGCAATATTTTGATGATTTTAAGCACGATCACCGAAGAGCAAGTCTCATTGCAAGCAATGTCTTCTCTTCCAGTGTGTAGCTAATGGCTACAAACCGTGCTTTGAAGGTCTCTACCTTCTCATCAGGTTCCCTCTTTTCTTGAAGATCCATTTACACCTTTATGGGTCTTACCCATATAGGTGGATCCTCGAGGTCCATATACAACACTTGTATATGAAGTCTACTTTAGACTTTATTGCTAATATCCATCTTTCCATGTCATGATCCTTAGGAGCTTCATCACATGAAGTCCGATCATTGTCAGACTTGGCTGACACATGGAATACATCCTCAAACTCATTTGAAGAGGTATTAATGTTTCATCTTTAATTGTCCTTTTAGTTTCCGATTTCAGGAGTCTCATTATCTTCTCAAGATTAAATGAGTTCCTTTACTTCATTTTCATCTTGATTCTCAAGATTCTCAATCCTCCAAGAATCACATTCTCAGAGATGAGATCTTTTAAGAATCTCAAGGTCATAAAGTAGGTATCCAATACCATACTTTATTTTCCTAATGAAGTAGCACTCTCAAGTGCTAGATTCCAGCTTACATGCATGGAACCTCATTAAGGATATATATTGTAGTCTCTACTACACATATATACTTGGAAACTAAGGGATAATTATGCTAAAATTCATCATTGACCAAATCATGTCACACATGATCCAATTGTATCTCCCTACAACTCCATTGAGTTTAGGTTTATCAGGAGGAGTGAGATAGAAATGATATTCATATCTCCATAAGGTATTCTTTGAATTTTATCTAATAGGTACAAGCTACCTAGGTTAGATCAAATTCATTTCATCTTTCTTCAAACTTTGGTTCTAAACCAAAATTGTGAAAACTTTGAACATTTCAAAGGTTTCTCAGGTGAAGAGAAGAAATCTCATATCATACGTAATCATCAATAGATATTACATATCCATAATGTTTACTATGATATAGATGATCTACATACATCAATATGTATGAGATCTTGAATACCTCGACATCTAACACCATTCCCAGAGAAGGGTGTATTGGACATTTTACTTTGAATACAATATTCACAAGTATGTAAGATTTGAAATTTTAGACATTCTAAAGTTTCATATCTTACTAGTCTATTGATCAAATCAATAGACAAATGTCCAAGGCTTGATGCCAGATCATTGTCAAATGATCTTCATCCTCCTATTGATCTTATCAAGGTTTAATTTTCAGTATTAGAAATCTTAATGAACCATTCATTAATTTTCTGATTTTGTGGAGTCCACTAGATGCTAGATTACTATCTGAAATATTTCCATCATAACTCTTTATGATAGTTCTATCTCAAAATTCATGTTTATTTCCAACATTTAGAAACAAACAATGGGGTATTCTAATATCTAGGTCATAGAGACATTCTCTAAGACTAAGGGCTCTCCCACTGAGAATATGAAGTCTATCTATCCAATAGCGATTGCTGCAACAATTACAGTAATATCCATGTAGATGACTACTAAACCTTAAGATCAAATTTCTAATCTTCTAATATATATGCAACCAATTGCAAATGTCATTAGAAGATTGGGATACAATTATCAGACTTTATCTTATGAAATAATAAAGTCAGAGTCAATGATTATATGTAGATTATTCTGATGCTCTATCTGAGTCCTTCACTAAGGATTTTAGACAGACTTGATAGTCATACTGTCAACACATCAACATATTGCAGTATTGGCATTCATCCAACTCTTTGGATGTCACATGGAAGTCACAGAAGTAGGTCAACTCTTTGACTTTCCTTCTTACTCGGGTCCGACCCATGCTTCCACTGCGCTCTCTTCATCTATAAACAACCATTCTCTAAGATAAAGAATCTCTTATGTTGAATTCAAAGGATTTCAATACAAGAGCATTTCAACATTTATACATGCTTCATTAAATTCATTCAAAATAATTATTATGAAGCTTCATGAATGACTTGAGTATAGATAGTAGAATGATGACACTCATCATATCTACATACATCTTAAGTCTTAGAGACTTAGGTTCAGGTAGGTATTCAAACATTTTGAATACATCATCTCTTTCGAGCCACCATTCTGCATAATGCAGAGAACCATGTCATTCATGATTAAATGTCTAGAGCACATATGCATGCCAAAATATCTTCTTTTATTTTATAAGGATTATTCGACAATTACGATCACCATCGACATGTCACTTCCAAAGTACACTCGATGAAAGATCAAGACTATAGAGACATACAAACCCTAAGGTGATGTCTTATTGTCTTATTTAATTGTCATTCCTCAATATGTTGAGGAAACTTGCACATTGCAACCACATACATTATGTGTTCAATTGCAAGTACAATATGTGGATCATGAGTCCAATCCAAGATATTTTTACTGGTTATCATTGAGTATAACATTGAGTGGGTTTAGTGAAGGATTATCTGAAATAAGAAATTTGCATAAGGGTATATATATCATATATACATGTTTTACTTTGATTTAGGAATTTTTTATATCAAAGTTGTCTTGCCTTGTCAACACTGAAAGTTCATTCCCTTAATCACTTTCAATGTAAGAGATATTCTTACCATTATATCTCCAGCAAGATCTGGGATCTCCTTTCCTATCTTTGTCGCATCCCAATAATATGAGAACTTACGACTCCAATAAAAAGAAGCGGGAACTCATTCCGCCTTGCAAGTCCAACTTGCATTCCCAATTCGGTCTTTAACACCCAGGCCCACCACCCCTAAGATGATGTTGACCCGTTGCTAATTGAACCAACCGTCAACAGGATTAGAACTCGCTATGCGCAATCCAATATCGCCCCAATAATATGAGGACTCGATATTGGGGTCACTACGCATACGGCCTTACTCTTTCGAGAAGCAAAGAGCCCGATCCAGATGCGCTTGCATATAGGATCTGTCACTTCGGACAGGCGTCTCCTACATACAATCCCTGGCGACGGAACCCTTCGCCTTGACGGGAGACCATGGATGTCACTTATGTGATCCTCCACCTCATATTCAAATTGTAATTAATTATTGTGAATCATATTCACATAATTAATTCTTCCAAGGGAAATACACATCTATTCATAATAGAGTGTTTATTGGACATAATTAATTTAATCACATTAAATTAATCATCAATCCAAACATCAATCAACAAACATGTCTTTTACTTGAATAGTAGGTATATACTCAAAGTACGTATTATTCGAATTTTAATAATTAGAAAAATACACATTGTCTGTCTCCGGTATTATACAGTCCCTACCCGCTGTCATGGCCAGTACCGACGAGAGTGGGACGGACCACATACGTTGCAACCCGCTACCCCAATGCTCTCCGACTAGGCACCACATCCGCCTCGGGAAAGGATAATACCAGATAGACCATCATGTACTTTGAGATGTTCATCAGTTTTTCAACCGAAATTATACCATATAATATAAATCAAAACATTTTTGATTATAAGGAGATTTGCTAGACAAATCCCCAATCCTATTCAAGCAAAAGGGTTTTTCATGTAAAAGTTGTCCTACAACTATTGTAAGATAAACTATGGTTTTCATGAAGGCAATGTTTGTTGATGAACCAATGATCAAGATCTAATATCTCATCATTGTGGTTTAGGCAAGTGTCATTCAATGAAATAATTATCTCTTTAAATATTTCACAAATATTTATCACTAATTATTCCAGAAAATTAACAATTAATTATCATCATGATAATTGAATGACATATCACAAGGTTCAAGATCAAAATTGTTAATTTCCAGCAGTGACCCCCAATCACTAAAATTAACTTATCTTGATCAATATAAATCCAAAAAATGCAAACTCAGTTTCCAAAGATTGCTTATTTGATTTATTAAAGAACCCAAGTGATAATTCACGCATTTCAAGGCTGATTAAAACCGTAATTATCTCATTAATTACGTTCAAATCCGCAGTTCCCGCAACAGTGAATATAGTCATATTCAAAAAAGCCATATCTTGAGCAAATAAAGTCCAAATTTAGTAAACTCAAGTCCTATGGTTTCCTTAATTAATGGGGAACAAAATCCAATTGAAAATTTCGTGTTTAAACATTTTAAACAGTGCCGAAAAATTCAATTATACAGAGGTGCGAAAATTGAAATGCAGTAAAAATTTCGCAACCCTTTCAAGAACCAAATCGCCTAGGGTGTATGGATCATATCCAAAACCTTATTCAACCTGTCTCTGATACCACTTGAAGGATATTGAGAATCCTTAAGCGCATCACGGAAGCGTGTAGATCGCATTGTATGCAATCGGAGCAACTAGTCGTACGAGATGCTAGATGCAGCGGAAATTAAAAAATTTAACTTTAAAGATGAAACCACATGATCACGAGAACACTTCTCGGATCGTTTCATCAAACCACAAAGTACAAGGAATACCTCTTGAAGCATGGTTGTGATCGCGAGATCCCAAAGTAGAGATCCTCCTATCTTAAGTCCGATCCACGAAGAACGCACTTGCGGGCGTGATGATGAGTCACGTTCCTTCCCGCAATCCTCGATGAAGATCCAAGCGTCGAAGAAGAAGCCGAGAGTCTCTCCTTTCTCAACACAAAGTGGACGTCCACTTGATGAAGAAGAGAAAGAGAGAGGGCGAGAATGAGAAAGAGAGAGAGAGAGAGAGTTGTAACTTTGCACAACTCTTAATGATGTACCATGGAAGGCTACCCTAGCCCTCTATTTATATTAGTTTAGGATCCAATGGATCTCAATCCATGGGACACATGGATCCAAAGGCTATGCTTGGTCCATGCTAAATCAATGGCTATGATTGTTGTTGGTTAAAACCAACAACATTAATTTAAATTAAAAAATGTTGCAACATTATCAACATAATTTAATTTAACTTTAACTAATTAAGAGATAATGTGATAAATAAAAATGGAGTCAACCAACCTCCCTAAAAATGGGGTTATTTTGTCTCCTTTTATTTTATCTTATTATTTCTTAATAAATTGCAATAACTATTGTTGCAATAATATCCACCAAATTAATTCCAAATTAATTTGTGAATATTTCAATCATGCCATTGATCATTATGTGAATTATATTCACAACCCAAACTAATTAGTAAATTGCATTTCCAATTAATTAATAAATGTGAATCCAATCCACATTATTAATTAACAAATGCTATTTACATAAATTCTCTCTCTTATATATGTATATTATAAATCATATTTATAACACACATATATCATGGATAGTGTTATCCACATTCTCTTAATCCTTGATAATTAAATCCCATTTAATTATCTTAGATAATCATTTTCACAATATGAATCATATTCATATTTAAGCTTGATAATTAAATCTCATTTAATCATCAAGTCCTTGCTTGGATATTTCATCAAATGAATTATTCTTGAATCCCTTCAAGAATAATGTGCTTTCTCCGCGGATACTTGGAGATAAGGACAGGGCGATTGTATTATTCCACGTATAGTGACTTGGATATTGAGATATTATCTCAAATCCAGATCTTACGAACCTCCCACAGATGCTTGATTAAATCAAGACCGCAAATCAAATCTTCTCATTGAATCTGAATCCCATTCAGACCAATGTCCAACACTTGGACTAAGATCGGATTGCTTCTCTACTGAAAGGAGTCACTAAAATCCAGATCTGTTTCATCACTCCCTCGGAATGGAAGCGTCATGGATATACAATCGTTTATGATCACATCACCCTTCAAGTATTCCCAATACCTGTACATCCTGCATACTGGAAGACCCATGGTCAACCCGAAGATCAAGATCTATTTTACACTGTCTTCTTCAGGGTTTGATCATCAAGTTTCTCATTTGATCATTGGGAATTTTGGTATCGATCATATACTTTCCAAAAGCATATATCATACCTAGGTCTTGATCATATACTTTCCAAAAGTATATATCAAACCTACAAATTCAGTCAAGCTTCCAAAGCGAGACGACCGTGCATGGAATTTGATTCCTCCCAATATCTCATGAGTGAGCTCATGTCTTCCGGTTCAGTAATGAACCTGTATGATCCCTTTGAGAGATCGTATTACTCATATGCCCTTATATGCACACCAACGCGCCGGTGTATAGACCTTGGTTAGGTCATCAACCTATTGGTCTGTCAAATGTACATACTCAGACATATAGCAATACACCTGTCTCCGGTCAGAGGATGTGTGCCTATGCTGTGACAGCATTCAACATAGGACTTAGGTTATCTCGATCTCGTTAAGTCAACCCATTGACCTAACTAATCTGACACCTCCGAATCTCTATTCCTATGCAGAGGACCTACATCAAGAGGTCGGTCAGATATCAGCCTATGTGAGAAAGGATTGCCATCTCCTACTCAGGCTGGAGATCACATCTTAACAATCATTTGACGGTGCTTGATGAGTCCTCAATCTAACCCATTAGATATTCATCCAAGCACCAGCCTCTATGATTCAATAATTGAATCAACAGCTGTATGATCATTAAGATAGCCATGGTACATAGCCCTAATTGTACAGAGGGACCTATTATGCAAATTATTTATTCTTCATTTCAGATCAGGGAATGATATTTGCAATAACATTTATTGCATAATGGCTCGCCGTGGGCTCACATGTCCAACACAGTCCACCTGCCACGGCGTCTCCGCCGCCTCGAGGAAGGCCGGAGCCATCGTTGTCTCCTTTGGATCCCCCTACCTCACCCGAAACCAGGATCCCATGAAGACCGACCACGACTACCCTTCGGGCATCGACGTGAAGAACTCCCTGTAAGTCCTCGCCTGCTGCAACCTCCTAGGCGCCCTCTTCACCTTCCTCGTGTCTGAGCCCAACCCAAGGGCAGGTCCCTCGAGGACCCTCGAGGAGATCACCGGCGAGACGGAGGAGGATGCTCAGCAGCAGCAGCTGCTGCTGCAGGCTCCTTGACTGACGCACCCTTCCACCTGCGTATTCGGTCTTATATGAAGGAAGGAAGCATCATTTTTATCTCTATCATCTATATTCACCCGTTGTGATATATTGTTTGAGATCGCTTCCCTTTCATTCATATCCCTCTTCTCTCGGACATCCCTCCCCATCTCTCTCTCGTTACAGTTTATTCATTTGAACCCATTTCTTTAGCAGTGAGTAAGATGCCATTCTATTTAATTTTTATTATTCTCCTTTATTCTTGTTTCCAATGTGTTCTCTAGCTGAATATTCTTCTTATGGAATTTCGTAATTTTCTTATATCTTCTCTCTCTTCATCCATGGTCGTCTTCTTATAATTATAATGGAGCTACCCGGTTTCCATGCAGAGATGGAGGGTCAGCCATTAACCTTCCGAAGTTGTTGGATCGTTACCCACAACACATGACGGAGGGAGACGTATAGGTACACCTCTTTCTATAGATTACGTACGAAATGCGAGGCAGGTGTTACGAACAACGCATGGGTAACGGAGAGGTCGTTGCAGAATTACTGTGGCCTCAAATCAATGCAACATTTTACATTAGCATGCATACATGTGAATTTCTAAGTAGTTTTCACATGAAACGTATGCTGGGGGTTTCACCTCTAGTTAGATTAACCCACTCTTTTGACTCAAGTAAAAGTACAACTAACGGCAAGGTCTGTGGAGTAAGACGGAGCAAGTTTACAGGGTCGAAGGAGGAATATCGATGTTTCAAAGGTCGTAGAGGTAATTTAAAAAGATTATAGGGTCTGCCGGTTAAAAATCCCTTATTTTATTTAACTCTACAAAATGTGTTTATAGTGCAAGTATGTACAATATCGAACAATGGGAGCAGACAGTAAACTGGGAAAATTAATACACAAAATTGTTCCTCTCTCTTGTTTATTTATTGTATTTTTGTTGGGTTTTTATATTTATACTTATTTTTTGGATTTTTAATTTTATAATTTTTTATTATTTTTAATTTTATAATTTTTATTTTCTTTTTATAATTTTTCTTTTAATTTATCTTTCTTTTTAATAAAAAAATAAAAAAACTATATATAACTATATATACAATATAGGATTAGATAACTATTAATATACTTAAAAGAACCGAAAATTACAAAATTAAAAAAATGAATTTATTTTTGGGATATTTTTGCTAATTTTTAAGTATTTTTAAAGTCAAAAATATCCAAAAATAGGGATTAATAAATAAGATGAATTGTTTCAGAATTTAAAAAAAGTAAATAAAGTCAAAATTTTCCAAAACTATGTATAATTAATAATATATAATAAAAAGAAAATTCTAAAATAAAAATGAATATTATTGGGGTTTTTGGTATTTTTTATATTTTTATAAAGTATTTTGGAGATTATTAATTTTTTATCTTTATCTTTTTCTATTTTATGGATTTTTTGTTCTAGTATTGCTAAATAATAAGATAAATAAAATAATTTTTTTAGAATTTTCAAAAGATTTTATATTTTTTTGGTATTTGTAAGTCAAATAGGACAAAATGCTCTATTTATTATTTTTTTAGAAAATAGGTAAATGCCTAAAATGCAATTCTAAAAATATAGTGTGTAAGTGATAGTAGACGCAATTTTTTTGTATTTTTTAGAGCACATGAGGTATTTCTAAAAAATAAAATACAAGTACAAAAATTCAAATACTAGAAAGGGCATAAATCTAATTAAAATAAAATCATGGCAGTTTATGCAAAATACCCAAAATATTATAAATAGAATGAAAAGTTTGAGTACTAAATGTAAATATAAAAAGCTACGCCTGCGTAAAATGTCCACCTCACGTAGGACTGCACGTAAGGTGGCCTAACATGAACCAAATAGCAATATAAATATTTATATGGGTTCACATGCAATTATACCAAAAAATACACTATTTAAATAAATAAATTACAGGACTAAAAATAAAAAACAAAAATGGGGGGAAAATTTCATAATTTACCCCCACTAAGCGTGCGATCCAATGGCGCTGCTTCCTTCACTTGCCATGCATCACACCTACGATGCACTATCTCAGGAATGAGATCGCGGGTAGAGGCGTGGCAAATCCAACGACAGATGGGGCTTCTAGAGAAGAGGCGCGATCCGACGATCCTAGTCCCCCATTGAAGAATAGGGAAGAAACGACTGAGGGCGAGCTTCGATCGATGATTCTGGCCTACTCTGACCAACTAGAGCAGATCCAAGGGTTGCAAAATGGAGTTGGAAGCTCCCCAAGGCTGCTGGTGGTGCTAAAAAAGTCTGGGACCCCTCGATGGGATTCTGGATGGTCGGGGAAGGTCAAGCACCTAGTCATGTTTCTCCAAGCCAAAATTCTAGCCTAGATGGGCTCATACATGCCTTGACCTACACAGAACAAAAGAGGGATTGAGGGCAAACTGCCTCGACCCGTTAGAAGGTGGAATGGAGACGGGCTAAATGCGCCGAGGTGGCAGCTGCTCTGGTGAAGGAGGAGGTGGAGTGTCGTGATACTGATCCTGGAAGGATCAGGTTGAATGGAGATGTTCAAGGTGTGTAAGAGCGTCGGGGAAGAAGATACGGTTATTGGTGAGTCAGAAAATAGTCAGAGGCACGATGAAGTGTTCATCGGAGTATAGCACCGAGGAACTATGAAGGAATGATTTTTAAGCTAAGGCGAGAGATTATACCTAAATCTAAGTGCATGAAATAAAAATAGAAACTAAAATTGTCCTAAAATTCAAGAAAAATTGACCTCGGGTGCAGTGGACATGATATAGGGATCTCACAATGGAGTATTGCCGGAGATGTAGAATCAACCTCCTACCATGCCTTTCTTCGCTACAGTCGACTTGAGAGAGATGCAGTCACGAGCCTTGATCCAGAGCATGAGAGGAGGAGTCAAAATGGGCAGAAAGGGATTCAAAAATTCAGGAAGGTGGAGAGTAAGTTTATGTACATGAGAAGGAATGGGGGTGAAAGATCTAGGCGAACAGCTTGTTGCAACGATGCAATCCTCGAGTATTTGATCTAGCGTGATAGAGCATAGATCGAGGAGAAAAAGTGGAGAAGGAATCTCTCCAAAAGAATGCAAGATGCGAGCTGCAAAAATTGGAGAAGCGTAGGGGTTCGACATGGCTACAAGGCTAGTCAGAGGAGTTGACCAAGGTCAACTGACGACGCAACTTGGTTGGTCCACATGGACCAACCAAGAAAAAACTGATCTGGAATTATTTGTAAAATAATTAATAAATAGTAAATAAATTAATTACTTTTAAGTTATAAAATATAAAAATGCTTATTATTTTCAATAGTATTTAAATATAATTTTTATTTATTTTTATGAGTTTACTTATTAAGAGTTATTTTTCAGGGTTTATTTATAGGTATATTCATCTATATTTTAAGTATTTTATTTTATTTTACATTTTTTATTTTATTATTTTATATACATAATTTATATATTCATAACTTATTTTTATATACATAAATATATTTTCGTTATATTTTTCTGGTATTATGTTCACTTAAATAAATAAGGGTATTAATTATATAAGTATAAGTATAATATATTAATTTATGTGTTTTTATACTATTTTACTATTTCATTTTAATGTATTTTTAATGATTTTATTTTATTTATATATTTTAATATAATATAAATAATATTTATAAGGGTATAAAAATATAAAATGAATAAAAGAATTAAAAGAATAATTTCCCCTTATACAGGTATATTGTATAATAGAGGCTCAAAACCTAACTTCTATATCTTAACTCCAAATTAGATGAAACGAACTTCATTAGAATAGCTTGTTAAAAGTTATATAAAATTAAATGTGATTTTGATACAATTTGAGCTCATATGGAGAAGATACATGTGTGGGAAATTGGAATTTTGGATTTTTATTCAGAGTATAAAATGTATACTATATATTATTTTGAGGATAGGGAGTATGCACCAGGGTGCATGTAATTTTACATGCACTCGGCCCTATAGCTTCCACGTTTTTTTATTTTTTGAAAAATACTGCCATGTATATTCATCTATATATCCCTTCTATATGTCATTCCAATTTCGTCAGAAACAGAGACTCCTACGCCCTCCATCCATAAATGGTCGATTACAGCAATTCTAAGACCGTTAAAATTACATGTTCTAGATGGAGGGCGTAGGAGTCTCTGTTTCTGACGAAATTGGAATGACATATAGAAGGGATATATAGATGAATATACATGGCGGTATTTTTCAAAAAAATAAAAAAACGTGGAAGTTATAGGGCCGGGTGCATGTAAAATTACATGCACCCGGGTGCATACTCCCTATCCTCTATTATTTTTATTTGAAATCATTTTTTATATGTATTTTTATATATTTTTTATCTACAACTTTCATGTTTAATTTTTTTATTTGAAGTATAATAATAAAGAATAAAATATGTCCCAAAATGCACTATTTAAGAATAAAATTAGGTTTTATTGATTTTTTTACTCTTATCTCTCCCTACTTTATTCCATGTTGATCCAATCATCTAGATGCCTAGATCTCAGGATTTAGGTTCGTAAAATACCTTTGTCCTTTTCTTTTCTTTATTCCATAATTTTGGCATTAAAAACAATATTTTATATACAATAAATGGAATAAATGATGAATGTTAATTTATACAATTTAATATTATTTACATGCATTTAGCTAGGATTTTTTAGGCAAAATGATAGAATAAAAGTGATGAAATGGAGATTCATCAGAGACTAGTGCGGCGAAGGCTGAAGGAGGAGGGCACACACAGTTATGGATGGTGGAAGGGGGGTTCCTCTCTCGATTCAAGAGGAGAGGTAGTAGGATTGGGAAATAGGATTTGCGAGAAAACATTTCATCCAATTCAATGGTGGAGGCTGAACTCATGGGTCAGGAAGATGGCTGCACATGGGGCTCAACCTCCCTTTTCCCATACACACACATATGGGTAAAATGGGGTGCCTCTTGAGGGAGCTAACTTGCCTCCTCCACTCTATTTTACCCATATTTTTTATATTTTAGTAAAATAAATCCATGGAAATTCATCACTACATTCATCTATTATTTCTGCCGTGTTTAATGAGAAATGAAGACTCCTATGGCCTCCATCTAGACCGATATTTTTAACTATCGTAGAATTGTTGAAATCAACCCCGTCTGATGGAGGCCATAGAAGTCTCTATTTTGCACAAAATTTCAATAGCATAATAATGAAAATCCATGAAAGAATTTTTCAAAAAATAAAAAATATGGAGAAAATAGGACGGAGGGAGCCAAGTTAGCCCCTCGAGCCACTAATTAGATCAAATGGATCTCAATCTGACGATTGCATAAAAAATCTATTCCAAAAGTGTATTTTGTCATTCGAGTTCATTAAAATTCCAATTTAAATTAATGATATCTAATTACTAAATTTAGTATTGTCTAGATTTAGCATTCTCGTTAATGCATTCATTTATTAATTGCCATCAATGTTCCAATGTGATAACATAGAATTTAAATTTCATTTTACGAGTTGGTTATTACATTTATTTACATTACTATTCCATACTTTTAAAGTAAAGTGAGTCAATTTCTTTATAAATTTACAGTATGTAATGTAAAAAATGGATTCATAATTGTAAAATATATGACTTATTTAAAATGAGATTCATTCCTTTGTACAAAGTAATTACGTAATTGTAACATGTGTAGGTGTTTGTAATTTTTCCATATCCCTTTGCAAAATTCGAGTGCCCTTTGTAGGTCTTTTTATATAAATGTCATAAATGTGAATTTTTTGTGATGTTTAGAAACAGTAATGTTCCATCGTATGGATCTTTGTAACTGTTATGCAGTCCTTTGTAACTTTTCATGTTCCTTTGTAAAATGTTTAAATCACTTTGTAATATTCGTGAGGGCTCTGCAACATAGAAAGTCAGCTAATAGTGACAAATATGTAGAAAATAATGCGAGATTTATAAAATCAGATAATCGTTATGTAAATTTAAAGCATCTTAACGTAAAATTCCCCTTCTTAGCACAAATTCATTACCAAGCATTCATCAAACACATGGCATGCACAAAACTCAGAATATAATTAGATGGATACTTGATGTACATCCGCAGTTAAATCATACTAATACTAAATGACAAGAACAAAAACAACACGGATCTAAATCACATCCACGATTAAATCATACAAATGTAAATGATAAGAAGAAAAGCAACATAGATCTAAATCACGTCCACAATTAAATCATACTAATCCTAAATGACGAGAATAAAAGCAACACGGATCTATGGTTAAATGGTGACAACAGACCAAAAATTTTATTCTCCTGCACATCGAACACCCAAATCAAGAGATAAACAATAATAGGAGATCCAATTCGAAGTAAAAGAGAAAGAATAGATCTAGTTCTCCAACATCAATGTAGAGTGGAAGAACGCCGCCACACATCTCCAAAGCCTCCACACGCAGCCAGTCGATCTCACTTTGTGTGACGTCGTCACTGCCTCTATTGCCTGCACGAATATGAATTAGGTTTTGAAAATATGGTTACATTTTATATGTATAACGTGATAAAAATACTGAAATAGGTTTTCACGAGTTTCAAAAATATTGCTAATCTGTCATTAATTGCATCCACACGATAAAAAATATAAGGACAAGATTGAGGGCTCACCACAAAATTGGTGAAACCCTGCCTCATTGAAAGTTTCACACACACACACACACACACACACACACACACACACACACGCACATACATACATATGGGGTTGGGGAGTATGCACCCAGGTGCATGTAATTTTACATGCACCGAGGTCTATATCTTCCACGTTTTTTTACTTTTTCGGAAAATATCACCATGTATATTCATCCATATATCCCTCCTATATGTCATTTGAATTTCTTCAGAAACAGAGACTCCTATGTCTTCCATCTAGAACACGTTATATTAACGGTCTTAAAATTGTTGTAATCGACCTGTTCTAGATGGAGGGTATATGAGTCTCTGTTTCTGACTAAATACGAATGGCATAATAGATGGATATATAGATGAATATACATGATGTTATTTTCCAAAAAAGTAAAAAAACATGGAAGATATAGACCCCCGATGCATGTAAAGTTACATTTACCTGGGTGCATGCTCCCCAACCCCTATATATATACATACATATATATATATATATATATATATATATATATATATATATATATATATATATGTGGGATAAATGGGGCTGCCCCCTGGGGGGAGCTAACTTGGCTCCCCCCGCCCCATTTCGCCCGGTTTTTTTATTTTTTTTTGAAATTTTCTTCCGTGGAATTTCATCACTATATCCCTATATTATGTCATTAAAATTTCGTGCGAAACAGAGACTCCTACGGCCTCCATCCAGACAGTCATTTTTTAACGGTAACAGGATTTTTTAAATCGACCCCGTTTGGATGGAGGTCGTAGGAGTCTTTGTTTCTCACGAAATTTTAATAGCATAATATAGGGATTTAATAATGAATTTACACGGTTTTAGATTTCAAAAAAAATAAAAAAATTATGGCAAAAAGGGGCGGGGGGAGCTAAGTTAGCTCCCCCTAGGGGGCATACACATTTTTCCCTATATATATATATATATATATATGTATATATATAATATATATATATGTATATATATGTATATAATATATATGCATATATATATATAGAGAGAGAGAGAGAGGGAGAGGGGGGGAGTTATCTAGAGTGCCCTATACCCATTAACCTCTTGGTGAGCACCAATTTTAGGCCATACACGTGTATTGGTAATAACTATATTTCTAATTATAGGCTACCATATATTTAACAATTATTATATTTCCAATTACACATTGTCCTTAAAATGGGAAGATGGTTTTGGAAAGAAAAGTTTCAAATAAATGAGTTCGTGCATATGATTAAGATACAAACGTTATGATAGTAATAAATATACTTCGGTCAAGTAAATGGGCATTGTGAGATCGGTAATACAAGGACAATGATCAATAATTTACATCTAAATCATTATCTTGTACAGATTTTAGTAATATGTATATATTCATCAAGTAAATGTGTATTGCGATATCAGTAACAACATAACAAATGCTTAGTAATATCAGTGTGTATGTAATGCGCATTGCATTCATTTCTTTAATATTTTTTCTTTTTCGTCAACGAAACATTCCATTAATTTTACTATTTCATTGTTCCTTATGTGTATATGTTCAATAACTTCTTTTTCAAGGTAATATTTCCATATTAATCATATAGAATGAGAATATGTTACTGACTATATGTTACCTTCTTACTTGAGCAATGTACATGGCTTACTAACCATTACTTTGTTATAATTGATCTTATAGTAGTCGTTACTTGATAATTGCATACATATTACTGAACATGTGATATATGACATAGACAATGATGGATTTAGGGGGGCAGGGAGGGGCAAGTTACACCCCTAAATTTTGAGATTACATAATATATTCATATTAATTTTTTCCTGAGGATTTTTAAGGTAAAAATAAACATAATATTTCATAATTATAATGCCTCATTTGGATTTTTAGGGTAAAACTTGTACATGCTCCCCTCATTTTTCAAGAAAAAGTTCAATAATTTCTACCAATAAATAATATGCCTCTTAACATAAAATTTATACCCAAAAATAATAGATTTTACCTCAAATCGAGCTATATTGGATAATTTTTCAATCAATCAACTTATAATAGATCCTTACCCTAATCTTATTGGTTATCAATTTTTGTAGAATCAAATTATAGAATGAATCGATTTCATCCAATCACTTATATAGATAGGAGGTTTAATTTGCAATCTAAAAAAAATTATTTGTTAAAAAATTATTTATCGTCAAGTCTCATATATTATTCATTGGTCCTTTTTATTATCAACTACAGTGATCACATGCACATATATTCTTGATCGAAGTATTTTTCTTCATAGGCATTCATATTTCTTGTTATTGATAAAAAAATATAGAATTAGGTATTTTATATTTTTGATTTGATACAGATTCGAAACAAGAGTAGTTTATGTTGTAATAAATCAAAATCCATATACTGAATTTAAAGTAATTAAAATACTTGAATATAACTTACTTTTAAAAAAGATATAAATATCATCCACAAGAAATCCTGACATTGTGGAACATATATGATGCCAATTCGGGGGTCAAAGGTATAATATAGGGACCGCTGCTACAAGCAGTACTACACCTTTGATCGTGAAATATGGATTGCTTGTTAAACCTTGTGAATCGTGGGAAAGTAAGATACTTAAGGGTCAAAGAGTTTCATAAAACATTCTTGGTAGAAAAATGGGAGTGAAAGATCCCACTGAATCGAATTTGATCTATGAATCTAAGAAATAGTGAGAATTCTTTATTTCTCTTCCATTTTTTATATTTGTATGTATGGATGGATTAATGGATGAATCATAGAGCACAAGTGTTATTGGAAATGTTCAACCCTTGTATCTTAAACTGACCTTTTATATTTTGGATTTGAATATGATACATTAACAACATCCTTGATTTCTTCATTACTTTTTTTGCTGTAATTATTACTTAAATAACAATGAGAAGAAGAAAGCAATGGATATGTAAAGATACTATGCATTTAAGGCCTTGGATGTAGTACATAAACTACTTCATGGAGGCACGCTTTTTAATTGCAGAAAATAAAGAATAATCGTATAAATTTGCAATAGCTGGCAGCATTTAGATATAAAAAGAAAACTCGCGATTGATAAAATAATGGAATATTTAAGCGGTTGATAAAAAAGGGAAACCATTGCCAACATGACAAAAATGGTCAGATTTTTTAATTCAAATTGGACATTTAGACTTAAGCATGTGGTCGATTTTACACCAAGGAGTGCTGTCAATGTTTTTAAAATCGATCCGAAGACTGAATCAGAAATATTATAAAAAAAAAGTTGGACCGGGTTACGGAATCAATTCGGTTCAACTGAACAATGATATCATCATTTTTTAAAACTAAAGTAAACCGAACCAATAAGAAAAAATAATCGAATCAGATAATTAAACAACAATGAATTAAATCATGTGAAAATTAATACTCGGACTTTAGAAGGTAACAATGTGATAAATTGTCTCAATGCAGTTTTAAGATGTTATAATCTGAGTGATTCAATTTCGATTGAACAAGGTTAAATCAGATTGCAAATAGTCAATTGAACCATTGGTAGAATCAAAATTGCATTAGCTTGATCCAAATCGTCAAAATTGATTAATCGGATCGATCTAAACTCGATTCATTGGTCCAACCGGTTGAACCGACCAATCCGATTCAGTTTCAATACCACTGGTGCAAATAAGGCCGTCGAGATATTACCTGATCATTCTTAAGATATAAATGATAGGATTACATCGAAATAGGAAACAATCGAACAATAAGCTGTGTCGCTAGAAACAATTAGAAATGAACATGCAATTGATTGAAAGGCTGAAGGCAGACGGATCATTTCCGAAAAGAAAAAAAATGCGGTCGAATTTGGTTAGATGGTTTGATTCAAACCCGTCACACGAATATCAGGGGTTTGGGTCAGGTCAAAATAAAAGAGAATAGTTCTCCATTTAAACATGGCCTGAAAGAGAGGACAAACCAACTACTTGAGGCCTTTTTGTCTCCCTTGCCTTCGTAGCATTAATTTTTGAAAAGCAATCTGCCCACCCGTCTCTTTCGGTGACAAAAGGGAACCCATCTCTGATGTGACAGACAACGGCCTGACATATTGGAAACGAGGAGTGCACGCAGAGGATATTCAATCCTCCAACTCCTGAGGAGGGACCAAATCCTCTTCAACCACAAACTCATCAAAATCAACCCAACCGGACGAGAAAGTCCTCTTTATTCTGCAAATTGAGTTCCCACAAATGAGAGGATCCGCGACCGGTCTTAGACATTTGGTGGAACCTAGGCGAAATTAAAAAAAAAGTTCTTATAAAAAAAACTGATACAATTTTCGAAATTTCCGGTCCATGTAAAAAAGTTTTAAAATTTTTACAAAGACCTAAGGATGCTTTTTGACCGACGAGTATCAAATGACAAGTCATGAATTAAAAATAATAAAAAAATGATTTGTATGGGCAATTCACAGTGTAAAAACACTAATAGTAACATCCACATCAATGTTTTCTAATATATCTTTCTCAATTGATAATGTTGCCAAATCATTCAATCTTCTTACGACATTGTCGATCTCAAGTAGATTTTTTTTATCAATTTTAGCTTTGAAAAACTTCTTTCAACTGATGTTACAGTGACATGCATAGTTAAAAAAAATCTATATGCAGTGAAAACATTCGGACAATACTTCGTGAGCTTTATAAACTTAAGGATTTCAATAGCAGACATTGACTCATTTGCAAAGTCATTTGCAACACTTTTAGTTCAGAATAAAAATCATTAAATCAACATCGCTCGAATTGTCATGAGAATTTTTGGAGTGAAAATTAGCACAATATTCTCTTAACTCTTTATCATCCAATACCTTTAACGTGTTTGATCAAATAAAAATTTAAAAATAATTTCAATTTTTTAATTACTCAAATATAATTTTTAAAGATATGATTGACATATCTATAATAATTAAAAAGCAATCAAACTCTAAATAACTCATCGGCGGAATGGATTCCTCCATCCTCATTATTCTCATCAAATTATTTTCTTCTAATGATACGATGCTTTACATGATGACTTGAGTCTACACTCATTTCAAGTGCAATACTGTTAGCAGTTTCTAAACTAGTAAAAAAACATCCCGTGCAATATCGTTAGCAATTTCTAAACAAGTAAAAAACATTCTATGTACTTAGTAAAAAATGATAAAACACATCCTCTTGTTTATACTAGAGTAAATGCAAATAGATCCAGATTGCATTTTTTTATTCACCATATTCACAGAAAATAAAAAATGTCACTATACCATGAAAAAACTCAAAATTAAGTGCAATAGCTAAATTATTAGCTTCACTCTTTCATTTTGCATGTCACAAGATTCATATAACTTTAACAAGGTATCTCTAATTTGGAGAGTTTGAAATCTAATTGCTTTAATACTTTTGATCATACTTATCTCAACGAGTATTACATAAAAAGTTTACAGTTAATCCAAAAAAATTGTTAAGCAAAATTTTCCATCTTTTAGTACAAATCAGAAATAATGAATATATGTGTTAAATAATTTCAAAAATGAGATGACTCTAACACAAGAACAAGGCATATGCAATGCTATAGGATTTATTTCAAGAATTCAGTTTTGAAGTCATCGGTGTTTCCCTTTCATATTAGAACCATTATCATAACCGTGTCTCCTCATATCATGCACACTAAGATCAAGAGATCCTAAAATATATAATAATACACTAAAAGACCCAGTCCAAATGTATCACCCATATTAAAAAAATCTAAAAAGTATTCATCAATCGTAAGATTTAACATATTCACACTTCTTAATATTATAGTCATTTATTCTTGATGACTAATATCAGGGGTGCAATCAAGAATTATAGAAAAATATCTAGCCTCTTTAACAATCTTAATGATAATTTTTTTTAAATTGTGGGACAAAAGTAGAATAAACCCATTTTGAATTTTAGTTCCAAGATAATAGTAATGAATTTCACAAGTTCGAATATGCCTAACATGTTCTTTCATTACATCACCAAATTCAACAATAATTTCTATTAATCTCAAGAAATTACCATTATCATATGGATACAATTTATCATTAAGTCACCTAGTGTTTAGTCTCACTTTTTATAGCAGAGAATATCCTAAATAAAATATCTCTCCAACACTTTTTCTTTTTCCTAATCTCTTCTTGCAACTTTTTTATCAGTCATTTGATTTTAATCCAATTATTTTATGAATTCACTCCATTTATTCATACTAATAATACACTTTTTTTTACTATTTTCATGTTTATGAAGTTTCTCGCTAATATGCCTCCGATCACATAAACACTCATTTGCCAACAAACATCAGTTATTGATAGTTTTAAATAATCTACAACAAAAACAAAATACTTTGACACCATTTCTAGAATAAGTCAATCATTTTCTATCAATAAGATAACAATTATACAACTTTCTAAAGTAGTAGGAATAAAAAAATTGCCTATTAGAACAATCCAACGGAAAATTAAGATCTACTTATCTTATGAGCGCTCTTTCTACAATAATATTTCTTATTTGATTATCGAGTTTCTCTCATTTTTTTGGATCAAATATATTCAAAGAAGAAATAATTTCATGTTTATCAATGCTAATGTTTTCATTATTAGACATATCTTGAACATTAAATCCTCATTTGCATTATTAATTTCCTCATTTTCATTGACACAATTATGCAAGTTTTCATTGCTACACATCATTATCTAAATTATTATTTTCATTCGTGTATTGACAATATCATGCAAATTTTCATTAGCATTCGAAATTTCACTGGAAGTTCCTGCTCCAAAAATAAATTTATCAAGAGCCCTTAGCCGTGATTTTTTAAACTCTTCATTGTGTTTTTTTTCCTTTTTTTCACATCCAAATAAATACTTTTTGGAAAACATAGTCTAGAAATTGAACAAAACTATAAAGAAGTTGGAAAAAAAGAAAAACACTACTTGGTAAAAAGAATCAAATAGTGCTGGTCAATTACACATTTACGATCACGACTCAACAAACTGAGTAGAGCCCTCGATCATAATCCTACAATGAACAACTAGAAATAAGAGCTTATGCCATATGTCTGGCTCACTTCTGTTAAAGTAGAATCAAATAGTGATTCTTAGACGTTGAAACTTAAAATCCATGATAAGAAAAAAAAACACATTATCTCGAAATTCTATGATCAAGGTCAATGTTTGTGGTGTTACAATGCCGGCTAAAGTTCAAATATTGTAGACATAAAAATGTTTATGTCCAAAATTAAAAAAATCCACACATATAGATATGCCCCTTCTTCATAAAATTTCGTGCTCCTCCGACCTTTGAAATGTTACGAAACTGGAGTAGAAATACTTTGACCTTGAGGTGGGTAATTACGTGAGAGGTTACAAACAAAAAATACAAGTAATGGAAATTTTACTGTCTAAAAATTTCTCCATTTTTAAGTCATAAAATATGAGATGAAATTAATTCTTGTCAACAATATAATTTATAATGATTACATATATAATATTAAATTTTTAAAAAATATTTAAAACTAATAAGAAATTACAGGTGGAAAATATCGGTGATGAATTGTTTTTCATCAATGGGTTCCCCATTTTCTTAATCTTAAACTCTAGTGAAAAATACAATATACAAATCTCGTAATGCTCTTGGCCTTTGTTAAAACACGTTGAAAGGTTTCACATGTGATAAAAAAGTTCCACCAAATTACCAATAAGTCGAATAGAGACATTGACAAAATTAATGAGAAAACGACTTGATAGAGATTGTATTGTCGATGTCTAGCAATTCAACGAGGCTATACTACAAATATCAAGGTCCGAAGACCACTTATGATTCATGAGATAGAGAGAGAGAGGTTTGCTTATTTGGAGTACGATCTATAATTGAAATGGTGGGGATTGGGGACTGAGAGCTTGGTTTGGAATTAGAGTATTGATAAACAAATTGAGAATGACGAGAATAGGAAATATCGTTGATGTTGAGATAATGGGAAGGGGGACCATTATTGCTCTATTGGTAAATTGGGAGTGGGGAAACCGTTTCAAAGAAGTGGGGAGGTAATATTAACGTCGATTATTAGGGATGCAAACGGATATGGATATATCCGTATCCGATCCGTCACTGTATCCGTTTTATATAGATTTCGACATCCGTATCTGTATCCGTTTTAAAATGGATACGGATATGGATATCGTTTTGATATCCGCAAATATCTGTATCCGTGTATCCGTTTTCATATATAAATATAGTCATAGATTTATTTTTAACCCTATATAACATAATTCTCTACCTCCTTTTATCATATTTATATAATTTTTATGATACAAACACATTTAGTAAAATAATATCATGTGTTTTCCATCCAATTCTCATATATTTAAGTCGATTCTGTAGAGTAATTCTAACAATACTCGTGTGCGATCAATATCCGTTTTACATCCGTATCCGTTTTTTAAGGATATGATAAGATAATTTTAATATCTGTCAATATCCGTATCCGCATCCGTATTCGTATTAAAAAACGGATAAGGATATGGAAATACCTATATCAGTATTCGTATCCGACCGTTTGCATCCCTATCGATCATGCAAAAGAATACCTAAGGGCCTAGTAATAAACAATGAGGGCTCTCAAAAGGAGGCGTAGATAATGACCAAAGGAATCGATGAGTTTTAATTTTTAAGAGCTAAAGTGTGAAAATGGTATGAAATGAATTGTGTGTCGTCGTTACCCAACTATCTCTGAATCAATCAAAAGTACTTTTATTCTAAGTAAAGAATGTGCTAATTATTTACCCAGTATATCTCCCATGATTGAACACAAAGAGGCAACTGTTTTAAAACTAGGGTTACAGATTATGAAAATTAATAATTTTTTTATTTTCCTAACTTTTAGTTTCCTTTAAATGAATTTTATGGATTTTCATGAATTATATATCTTTTTTAAATGATTTTCTAATGTTTTATAATTTTACATTTTTATTATTTTTAATTTCTATTGATTTTAATTTTGCATTTTTTAATTCTTTTAAATTAAAAAAATCAAATTATAAAGATAATATCTACAAAAATAAAAGAAGCCTTCTGTATTTTTAAAATATATAAAAATATTCAAAAATATAGAAATAAAATGTTTTTACGTTTTAATTTGTTAACTAATTTTAGTGATTTCGTAGTATTTATATTTTTAATAATTTTACTGATTTAAATGAAAATAATTCTTAAAGTGAATCTGGCTACTGTTTTTGGTATTTTAAAATAGAAAATAGGTGAATTAAATTTGGAGACTAATTTTATATGTAAGGAATTTTATCAACCTTTAAAACAAGTCAAATTATGTATCTATCTGATTTTTCTATGAATTTATACGACTTTATGAATTTTTATGTATGTTTGAATTTTTAGTATTTCGTAATTATTGTTTATCTGATTTTTATACATGTGATACTGTAAAATATAGCTACTGTAATTTTTTTATAATTTTTCAAAATATTTTCAAAATTTTGTGAATTTTCAAGTACAAATAGAGAAAATTGGCAATGTCTTTATTTTTTTATAATAAATAATCCAAAACAAAATTATGAGAGCTAAAATAATTAATCAAGAGCCCAATGGAATTTTTATGGATTTTTAGAGTTATTTAGCAATTTAATACAAGCAATTGTCAATGAAATAAAATGCTACATAAATTGGACCTAAATGCAAAATACAAAAACAAATAGACTATTTATTAACAAGGAAATAGAACACGAGATGATTTGTACAGTTTTCCCAAGAATTCACGTGTTTATACATGTGATCAGCAAACACATGGACTGAATAACAATTATAAAAAACCTCAGATCTTTTATTAGCAAACAAAGGTTAGGACATATATTGCAATTTGACCATCAAGCACGTGGTTACCCACATGAG
This sequence comes from Ottelia alismoides, assembly GCA_037367405.1. NCBI lineage: Eukaryota > Viridiplantae > Streptophyta > Magnoliopsida > Alismatales > Hydrocharitaceae > Ottelia > Ottelia alismoides. The sequence continues at coordinate 498,545 of JAZKJV010009715.1, forward strand.
TTTATGAAAATTTGACTAAAATGCAATTTAATAAACCTCAGGGGCTGATTTGTTATTATTGTCAACTATTATTTACAAAAGTGGATCTAAGTGCAACTAAAGAAATGTAGGGGAAAATTCACCGAGACCATGCGATGCAGCATGCGGTCTATATCGTGCCCTAAAATCTGGTCTAATGGCCTGGAATTGGGCGCAGATAGACGCTTGAGATTCAATCTGGAATGTTGCATTCTTGATCGGACATCATCTGGAGTCCTTGGAAGAACTCTGAAGAAGAACTCCTCCGTTGAACTTCGAGTGCTCCAATCTCGTCAGATCTAGGATGAATGGTTGCTGAAAAGGGTTTGATCGATCCCCAATATGGTTCAACGCTGGATAGCACTGAAATAGGAATTAAGATCTCACTGTCGAAAGATCTCGAACGACTCCTTCTAAGTTTGTTGTGAAACTAGATGGAGGCTTCCTCTCATTCCTTCACGCTCCTAGGACCTAAATGTTATTTGGATCGCTCAAAGTTTTTGCAGACGTCAACTTAGTGTTATTCAAAGAGAAAGAAAAGGGGATGAATGGGAACTTCCTGGAAGATTAAGGATTGGACATTGATCTTTCAAGTTCGATTTGTTCTGAAAGGGGGATGGATCTGGAAAGAGATGGAGAAGTGGATGATGTTCGATGAGGTGTAATGAGTCGATTACAGAATCTTAAACACAGAAGAACACCTATGATCCGATGATCGGAGGTCAAATCTGACGCTACTGTACTGAGATGAAATTGAAATGAAAACTTAATGAAATTGAAAAAATCTAAACTAGGATTACTTGACATAAAAGGGGTGAATTAGCAATGGTGATGGCCTCGATTTAGCTGTGGAGGGACTGAAGAGGTTGATCGTGGTAGAGGACTCGTCAATGATGTGGATCTCGTCAAATAAGATTTGATTCTCGCTCCAGGTCGATGGAAATCTCTTCTATCACAAGAGACATGCTCTAGGTACTCGAGAGAGGTGAAAAATGAGCTCAAAGATTGGATCAAGTGTGAATGTAAGACCTGGAGGTGTTTAAATAAACGAAGGGTGAGAGAAATTTGAAAACGAGTGGCATGCAAACTGAGGTGGAACCATGCAAAAAAGATGGCGGGCAAGGATCTGGATGGGAGATCTCCAATCAGGAGAAGAGAAGGATCTACACGGTGATGAGAGAGAAAAATTATCAGTCTTGCATTCCACACAGGACGGGAGCACAGTCGCTGAGGCGGCCGACAAAAGGTCTCAATCAATCAACAACTAACCCACAACAATAAATCAAGCAATTAAATCTAAAAAATGTGGAGTTAAAATTTATTATAACTCTACATGTAAATGTGTATAGGTGTAAGCACAAGTAGAGGTCGAACAATGGGAGCAAACGATTGATAGCAAAATAAATGCACAAAATTATTCAATTCTTTTCTTGTCCATGTTATTATTTTTGTGGAATTTCAATTTTTATATTTTTATTTTATTTTTATTTTTTTCGATTTTTAAAATTTTTACTTGGTTTTATTTTCCAGATTTTATATTTTATTTTTATATTTTTATCTTTTTATATTTTCTTTTTATGTAAAAACAATATAGCCTATATAAGGCTTTATTTACATAATACATAGAAATATATTTATAAATAATATTAAATCTAAAAAAATATGAAAATAATTTTGTTGGGTTTTTAATATTTTCTAATATTTTTGTATTTTTCCAGAAATTTTTGCTTATTTTTATATGTTTTAAAGTCAAAAATATCCTAATAAAGGGACTAATACATAATCTGAAAATAATTTGGGTTTAAAAATAGTAAATAGGTTCTAAAATTATCCAAATTAATTTTAATACGTAAATATTAGTATATATATAATTATAAAACAAGAAAACATATTTTTGGTATTTTTGAAGAGTTTTTATATTTTTCAGGATTTTGGAGCTTCTTGAAATTTTTATGTTTTTCTTTTTCTATTTACAGGGTTTTTTATTTTCTGGACTCAATGAATATCAAAATATAACATATGTAATTTTTTGGAATATTTCAAGAAAGCTCTTTTTTAATTTTAATAAATATGTTAAATGCTAAAAAATGCAAAAGGGACACGTGGCGTGTAAGTATGCTACATGGGGCATCTAACCCTATTCTTGTGGAATTTTTGGAGATAAGTAGGTATTTTTAATAATTATGTAAAATTCCTAAAAATAAAAAGGCATGACAGGGGCATAACTGCAAATAAAATAAAGATCAGGGGGCACATTGCAATTTTCCCAACATAATAAAACATTTATTTAATTTTTAGGAATCATTTTACAATAAACAAAAATGATAGGGGCCTATGTGTAAAATCTTTAACATCACGTGAGGACTACACGTGACGCTGGTAGGGACCAAAAAGTCCTATTTTATTTACACGTAATAATTTATTTACAGGACTAATTATTAACAACAAAAAGAACAGGGGTATGAGTGCAATTTACCCCTTAATGCGTTGGATTGGACGGTCGGATCTTCTTCACTTGGACACACGTCGTCCATCTAGCGGCCGATGACGTTTCGTCGTGGATGGCGAGGATTAGATCTCCGGGCGAGATCTGATGGCTCTGGGGCTTCGCATCCGATGGCTCCTGCTCGATCTGGAGCACGAGCTTCATCCAACGGTAGAGGAGGTGGCCGGAAGAATGGGGATGAAGCTAGCTGGGACACGAGCTTTGATCGGACCATACTTGCTCGTCCTGCCTCCACTCCCCCCGTCGAGGGTCTCGAATCGTTCCTGGGGCTCCGCCGCGTCCATGGATGGCTTCAGCATGGCACATGGAGCTCAAACGATGGTTGGCAAGCTTGGTGAAGTCTGAAGCTCCAGGTACCTTGATTCTTCACCAAATCGACCCAATACGGGTCCTTTGGCCCTCCAAACCTGCAAGGGAAGATGCGCGAAAGAAAACAAGGGGTCTGGGGGCCTTATTGGTGGTGGAATGGCACGGAGTGGGTGCGGCAGAGGTCTCCCACGATAGGTGGAGGAAGGAGAACGGGTCTCCAAATCCAGTGAGGATCTGAGTGAGCGAGTGTGCCCGGGGCGTAGAGAAATGGAAGGGGGACAAAGTGGAGGTGGAATGGTTGTTGGAGCACGTCGGGAGCACCGTGAAATGTTCGCCGGAGCGGAGCTCCGGCTAACTACGAATCACCCATATTACGTTAATCCTAGATTAATCATTAAACTAATTGCATGAATAAAAAGTTGGAATGAAAATCTACCTATAAATGTATAGGGCACAACTCTAACCTGGCTGTTTGGCCAAGGAGTAGGACCTCCGGCGAGCGGCGGCAGTGGGTACACCTCCACCATCCTCGAGCCACCGTGGAGCTCAGGGGACCTCCCCCTGTCACGGAGATGTACACTGTGTCGAGCTTGTAGGGCTATAGGATGATGAAAATGACCAAAAAAATCGAAGGAAGGCGAAGGTCCTTACTTATAGACAAGCTCGAGTACCCTTATCGACTGGTTGATATTAAGGAATCGAGGCTATATACACTAGACCTAAGGATCATGCGTGGATGTACAATGATCGGGGGACATTTCGTGTGAAGGATGCGTCAACGATTGATGGATGGATCGCCTAGGAAAAATGCTGCAAAATTGGGGAAAAGACGGGTCTGACGGTCCCAGGCGCGGATGGGACAGTTGCCCGAGGGTCAACGCGAGTCGCGTCCTAATTGGTCCACCTAAGACCACTACAGGACAAAACAGGGTGTTTATTAAAGAATAATTAATTAAAAATGGAAAATGATTTTATTATTTTTCGATTATAAAATAAAAATTGTTTATTATTTTATGTAGTTTATTATTATGATTTTTATTTATTTTTTCGGCTTTATTTATTATTAGTGATTTTTTAATAGGGTATTTATATGTATATTCATATATGTTTTGTGCATTTTTTATTTTATATATTTTATTTATTATTTTATCCTTTTATTTTATATATTTACAACTTATTTTTGTAAGTATAAATATATTTTTATTTGATTTTTACGATGTTATTTGTATACTTAAATAAATGAATATGTATATTTTGTAGGTATAGTTGTAGGTATTTTACTTATGTTTTATGTATTCCATTTTATTTTAATGTATTTTAATGAGTTTTATTTTAGTTTTGTATTTTTGATAGGATATAAATGATATTTACAATTTTATAAAATATGAAAGAATAAAAGTATGAAAGAATGTATTTTCCTTTTATGTAGAATCATAGGTATTTCATCTATGTTTTGTACATAAACTTATTTTATTTTTCCTTTTATTTTTGATTTTATTCTAATTTTAATGTACACATATGTTATAAAATAATGTTTACAAAATTATAAAAGTACAGATTTGTAAAAATAATGAATAATGAATAAATTGACTATCTTAATCAGTATTATGTACAATAGGGGCCCAAAACCTAACTTTTACACAGTAACTCCAAAAAATAAAACCACACCATTACATAGCTCATGAAAAGTTATATACAATTAAAGGTGATTTTTCTATGTCTTGAGTTTTTATTGAAAAGATATGGGACTATGAATTTTGGTTTTTGGCTTTTTAATTTGTGTACAGAATGTACACTCAAACTCAATTTTGCATTTTTATTTATATTATTATTTACGACTTTCTTGTTCAAAGTTTCCTTATTTGATGAATAAATTATCAAGAATAAAATAGGTGTCAAAATGCATAATTAATGAATAAATAAATGAGGTATTTATTATCTTTTTGGCCCTTATCTCCCCCTACTTTATTCCTTGTCAACCAATTCCATTCTGGACTTGGTCTTGGGATCAGGGTCATAAAATATTTTCAATATTTTATTCCTTTTTATTTTCTTCTCTTTATTCTATAATTTTGGCATTAAAAACCTTATTTTATGTACAGTAAATATAATAAATAACGAATGCTATAATGGACAAATTAATGTTATTTACATGCATTTGTTGGAGTTTTTAAGGCCAAAATTATAGAATAAAGGTGATGAAAGGGAGATTCTTTACCCCATATACTTGCCTTTGCTAGTCTCTAGCAAACACTTATACAATAAGTACAAAAAGAATAAAGAATAAGAAGGAAAGAAAAAGCAATAATAAATAATTTAAAGAATAAATTGAATTGATCATGATTATTAAACTCATCTGTACAAAATCAATGTTTGGAGCTCTGTTAGACCTTGGTGTGAAAATGTGTGTGGAACCTGGTCGGGAACCAAATTTAAAACACAACAGCCTTCAAGAGTCATAGAACTTGGTTCAACCCACCTCAATAGCCAGGTCAGAACTAGCCTACATCATACACAAACCCTTATGACTATGAAGTTGACTTGTACAGTGTAAGTGATGGTGGCTCTCCCCAACTCAAATGATAAGGAACTGACTTCTCCAGAATGACAACCCAATGATTCCACAATCCAGTACTCTGTCATCGAAGAGCGGGGTATTCCCTTCTAAGTTCAAGTGGCATCCAACTCAAGAGGAGGAGGTGAAGAAGAGAATGTACGGTAGCCAGTGTAGCTACCTATCCTGGGATGCAAGCCCAATGTAGTCAACTCATCCATCTACAGGCTCACATGGTATAACTTTGATGCCCAAGCTTGCTTTTTTTCTATACAACATATATACATACTCCGGAAGGCACTTTTATTTTTATTTTCAAGCCTACCATTTTTTTGGAGTTTTTTTGAAATATACTATTTACAACAGCATTTACATAAGTACCTTTTCCTCTTGAGCCAGAAGATTATTCCTCTTTTGAAGCTTTATTGCAACCCACACTCTCCTATCATTCGACTTCATTGAAACTGGACCAGGTTGGCGTGCACATCCCTCCCTAGACGAGGACGAATGTTTCCACCTGTGTACATCTCAGACTGGCAAATCCAACCCCCTCACCACTCCAACTGAGTGGATCCAAGTGAAAGGTGTGAGTGTCCAAGTTAGGTCATGTCCAACAAGAGTCATGCGTGTGTCTCGAAAGTTCTAGTTAATCAGTTGGGGCGACTTGAACCCGGCCCTGAATTCTCAAAAAATTAAGTCTGAATAGACCTGAAGTACCTTAAACCTAGTTACCATAAAGTTCCAATGCAGTTAGGTGCAGTAAGGTCCAACCAATATCCAATCTTCGACTTTATTGGACTAGTTCAATCATCAAGCTCAATCAAAGAATATGAATGCTATGCAAATGCTTTGTACAATGATGTAAAGAATAATGCAATTTTTCAAAGAATTTGAAAACAAAGAGAAAATTTTTACACAAAGAATTTTGCAAATAAAAGAATTTTGGCACTCAAAGTATAAAAGTTGTACAACTATTTACACGGGCATGCCACTTTAATTTTACAAGACTTAAGAATTTTAAAGAATTTACAGGTTTTAACAAAGTGATTTATTTAGGTATATATACAATTGATAATGAACACTATGTATTTTATTTATGATTTAATTTATTTTTAATGATGCTTTTATTCCTCAAATTTATTTGAGAAACATTTTAAAACTATAGTACAAAATAATTTTTGCAAATATTTATAAACATTTGAAAGCCATTTTGCAAAGATTTTGCAAACACTATATATATATATATATATATATATATATATATATATTTCAAAATATTTTTACAAACATTTTCAAAATCATTTGCAAGTAGGTTTTCAAATCCTTTATTTCACACAAATAGAAAAATTTTTGCAATCAAAATGTTTTTACAAAGGTTGAAAACTTTTCACAAAAAGTTTTTCAAACGGTTCATACCATTCTTCAAATTATTTTGCAAAATTATTTTAACTTGATTTATTAATCAGTATATATAAAAAGAATATGACGAATAAGAAGCGCTATTAATGAATTATATCCTATTTTTAGCCATATTTATTAATAATTATAGAAAAGTACGAGTTATGGCTAAAGTATATACAGAGTATATACGACCCCCCTATACTGAGCATGAGCTATGTCCTCATAGGTCAAAGAGAAAGAGAAGACATAACTCGTACTGAGTATAGAAAAGCCTATACTACAATGACTAAAAGAATAACAAATGAAAGAATAGCGAGATAAATGAATAAGAAAATGATCGTCTCCCTATACTTAGGATCAAATAATCCTAAGTATAACAGGTTGTACACAACGCAGGGAGGGTCAAGGGTGGGAATAAATAGATCAATGAATGAATCAGAGGTGTGGCCCTCTATACTTAGGACAAAGTACGTCCTGAGTAAAAAAACTGACACAAAGTGGCGACACCTTTTATGTAGATAAAGAAATATGAAAAGGAAAAGAAGAAAAGAGAGATATATACAGATATACGAGAAGATCGTGGAGAATGTACGCATCACTCCCCCTATATGTAGGGTGAGATATCCTTGAGTATAAGCAACGATAGGAGTGATGAAATAGAACGGATAAAGAACAACACAGTGTGATCCCCCCTATACTTAGGATAAAGTATGTCCTAAGTATAGATACACAGATATGGCAAAAGATCTGGGGCACACAAAACATATGGGAGTAAGAAGGAACGGAATACACAACACATATATACAATAGGTCAAGAATGTGAAGTACAGGATAGTATATGGTAAGCGAGTACCGTGCTGTCGTCATCATCCCCCTGTGAGAATGAGGATGCAGTCAGATAGTGAGAAGACACCCGGGTCTGCAATCAAGTGGGTGTCAGCTACCGGGGAGTAGAGATCGAAAACAAAGGGAGAGACCGATAGCGTGAATCGGAACATCAGCTCATAAGGAAGGAATGGGTGAGCGGAGCCAATACCGTAAAACTCGGAGGAAGAAAGAGCAGTGCAGACTCCTCCAAGTCAATCATGGTCTCTAAGGATATGAGCGTGAAGACATGAGACTTTCCTAATGCAGCGGTGTGGCATCCGGTGGGCATTAAATCAGAAGGACACAATACACACCGAACACCACAGTAAATGGCTCAACCCTGCGAGGGTCCTCAAGGCGAGCAGAATTAGTGAATAATCATAAGACTCGACCCCGTGCTCCAACAGACAGGAGACACAACCAGGGAGGAGACCAAGTACCAAAATCAACAGACCCGACTTCGTGCCCCAACAGAAAAGAAGCACTGCAAGTGTAGCCGAGTACCTAAAATATGATGTACTCTCCCGCAGATAACCCTCGGGGAGTAGTACATGCTAGTCAATGAATAATCAGAATAGAAGCTCACCCTTGCGAGGGTCGTCAAGGTGAGCAGGCTCAAAGGAGCCTGATCCATCAGACGGATCGCAGAAGCAGTCTCGGTAGGCGACAGATCGACTACCAGCAGAAGAGACCGACAAATCAAGAAAGTGTGGCAGGATCCCGCAGATAACCCTCGGGGATCGTACTACTAACTCATCATCGAATAATCAGAGGAAAATTGCTCGTCCTTGCGAGGACCGTCAAGGAGAGCAGACTCAAAGGAGTCAAGTCAAAATGGTCCAAAAATCCCATAAATCAGATAATCATCAAAGCAGTGGGGACCATAAAATCTAACAGACGACTCGGTTCCATGTTCCCATAGAAAGGAGATACAATCAGCAAGGGGAATCAGGCGTAAAGAAAGTGTTGCATTTTCCCGCAGATAGTCCTCGGGGAATAATGCAAGCTAATCAGGGAATAGTCAGATCAGATCTCATCATTGCGAGGGTCGTCAAGGAGAGAGAGGACTCAAAGGAGTCAATCAGAATGGTCTCTGTAGACGGGAGTCCATCTACTAGTAGAAGAGACTGCAAGACCTAACATGGTGCCATAGCCTCTCGCAGATAACCCTCGGAGAGCACTATGAACTAGGCATGGAATAACAGAAAAGTGAAGCTCAGCCTTGCGAGGACCATCAAGGTGAGCGGACTCAAAGGAGTCGAGAAGTAGGCCTCATGCACCGACAAATCGGGTACACAAGCAATATCGACAGGGAGGCCTAATAGTCAAATCAGACGATATGATTTCAGGCTCCAACAAGGTGGAGACAGAGTTGGTGTATGAAACCGATCGTAAAGAATGTGTCGCATCCTCCCGAAGATAGTCCTTGGGGAGTAATACGAACTAGGTCAATCAAGTCATGGGATTGCTGGCATCGAATCTCATGTCCTCAAAAGCAATTAGTCAATAAAACCTCAGGCGGACATAAGACCATATGAGGGAGAAATAATTTGTCAATCACAATACATCCCTCCGGTCAAGCCAATATAGCTGAGATGGCACAAAAGATGATCAGGAATCCTCAAAGTGCCACAGATGGATGATGAAATGAGGAGATGGAGGATGGATCAAATAAAAGATGCGAGATCATGTGGGTTCCGTACACCTTTGTCTTGAAGTTCAAATCATAATAGTCAATCAATCAATCCTCAAAAATGGATATGGGTAGGAACCTCAAAATAGATAACTCAATGACAGCTCATGAAATCATCATCGAACAGCGAAATAGGTCACATCCTCAATCTGGTGTGCAAGATCTAAATCCTTAATAAAGAATCACACCTAATCATCGTGCATCATAAAAGAAATCCTCAAGAAGCGATGCATAAATCTCAACCCAAATCCGCCAAAAGTGGGGTATCAATCTCAGTGTCCTCAAAAAGCGCCTGATTTACTCCAATAATCACTGTAAGTCAAGATCCTCGATGTGGGTGATACCTACCCGCACAGCAATCCCGGGTAATAGAAGAGATGGTACGGGGGATATGAGGAGGGTGGGCAAGAAGCAAGATGAAAGGATCTGGCAAAGATGATTGAGCTCAAGCGCCAATATCATGACTCAATGCAAATGAGGAGGTATATGTATAAGCGAGGTAGAGAGACTCAAAGATGAAAAATGCATGACTCACACGGATGGGGTTGGTGAGTCAAAGAAAGAAGGAAACGTAACAGACTCCAAGTCACAATCAATACGCAAGGCAAGCCCCCGATTCACCTACTCAACATAGTGAAGACCGAGATTTGGTCTTTCTATCTTGTCGATTTTAGAGTTAGGTGATCATAGAAAGTTGTACACACTGGAATTAGGCTTTGGGATTGGGGCACTAATCCTTAGCGTGTATGTATGAATGAAATGCTCAAACATTGTGAGGGTTGCTCTCCCCAAGATAAGGAGTTCATTACTTTTCATTTTAAGGTTCAATTGGAGTTATCAGTCCCGATTTTATTTTTGCTATCACTTTTTTTTGGATATTTTCAATGCACGTGCCTATCGAGGTTCCAATTTCAATTAAGCATCCTAGGTTGTCAAAAACAGAGGGAGAAGGTCAAAAAAGCCATGCAAGTCGGAAATCGGTGATGCATGCTAAGTAAGAAGACTATCAATGCCTCCATCTCTCTCCATGCAGGATGCAAGAAATAATTGAAACATATGCTACATGAGATGCAATCTGATGAAATCGCCATAGAGTAGTAATTGTTATTATCGTGAAGCACAAAATGTTGGTTATTCAAAGTCAAACCCTAAAGTCTAATCTTGGAGACGTCTCGGTGCCCATCACAACGGGTCCTGCCAGCGATGTATGATGTCTCTGATCACGACACATGGGTTCGAAGCTAAATAACCAACAATTATTAATTTGACTAAGTCCAGAAGCGCATCTATAGATACATGAAAATATATTAGGGGCTTCGGACCTTATCTATTGGAAAACAATTCCTAAGCTAGGGCTCATTCATACAAAATAATAAAAATAAAATAAAATAAACATCGTCAAAACTGTCGAGGCCCCCAAGGGAACAATCCCTCGGGAAATGGACCTTGGGAAGTCAGAGCATTTGAGAGTCCTGTATTATTACAATTATAGGGTCACTCCCTCACATAAATATACATATTAATAAATAATGCAAAAATTAGACTGTCTTCCAAAATTCTCCTCCATATGCCTTCGACGCTCTCTCCTACTGCTGGTGTAGAAGATCCAGCTCCGCCTCACTCGGGTGCACTAGACTTACTAGGAAATTCCCTTCGCTTGGCGGTCCCTCGCATCAAAGACAAATAAAAAAGAGGGTCAGAACAGTCACAATAATATCAATAATGCAAATAATCAAATTAATATGGACAAGAGTGAAGAATCAAATAAATAATAAGCATCCTAAACGACGTTGCTCCCCGGCAACGGCTCCATTTGATGAGAGAGAAAAATCGCCGGTCTTGCGTTCCACACAGGGCGAGAGAGCAGTCGTAGAGGCGACCGACAAAAGGTCTCCATCAATCAACAATTAACCCACAATAATAAATCAAGCAAATAAATCTAAAAAATGTGGAGCTAAAATTTATTATAACTCTACATGTAAATGTATATAGGTGTAAGCACAAGTAGAGGTCGAACACTAGGAGCAAACGGTTTGGAGCAAAATAAATGCACAAAATTATTCAATTCTTTACTAGTCCATGTTATTGTTTTTGTGCGTTTTTATTTTTTATATTTTTTATTTTATCTTTTTAATCTTTATAATTTTTATTTGGTTTTATTTTCCAGATTTTGTATTTTCTTTTTATATTTTTATCTTTTTATATTTTCTTTTTATGTAAAAACAATATACTCTATATAAGGTTTTATTTACATAATACATAGAAATATATTTATAAATAATATTAAATCTAAATAAAATTATGAAAATAATTTTTTTCGGGTTTTTTATATTTTACAATGTTTTTTATTTTTCCAGAAATTTTTGCTAATTTTTATGTGTTTTTAAAGTAAAAAATCTACCAATAAAGGGATTAATACATAATTCGAAAATAATTTGGTTTTTAAAAATAGTAAATAGATTCCAAAATTACAAAATTAATTTTAATACATAAATAATAATATATATAATTATAAAATAGGAAAACATATTTTGGTATTTTTAAAGAGTTTTTATATTTTTTAGGGCTTTGGAGCTTCTTGAAATTTTTATTTTTTCTTTTTCTATTTTTATGGATTTTATTTTCTGGACTCAACAAATATCAAAATATAACATATGCAATTTTTTTTGGAATGTTTCAAGACATTTTTATATTTTTTCGGTATTTTATAAATTAGACAAGGATTATTTAAGCTCCTTTAATTTTAATAAATAGGTTAAATGCTTAAAAATGCAAAAGGGACATGTGGCGTGTAAGTACGCTGCATGGGGCATCTAACTCTATTCTTTGGAATTTTTGGAGCTAAGTAGCTTTTTTAATAATTAGGTAAAAGTCTCAAAAATAAAAAGGCATGGCAGGGGCATAACTACAAATAAAATAAAGCTCAGGGGTCACATTACAATTTTCCCAACATAATAGAACATTTATTTAATTTTTAGGAATCATTTTATAATAAACAAAAATGCAAGGGGCCTATGTGTCAAATCTCCAACATCACGTGAGGACTGCATGTGACGTTGGTAGGGACCAAAACAGAAATAGAAAATTTTCGAGGGCTTTTATGAAAATAGCCCTATTTTATTTACACGTAATAATTTATTTACATGAATAATTATTAACTACGAAAATAACAGGGGTATGAGTGCAATTTACCCCTTAATGTGTTGGATCAATGGTCGAATCTTCTTCACATGGACGTGCGTCGTCCATCCCGTGGCTGATGACATTTTGTCGTGGATGGCGAGGATTAGATCTCCGGCTGAGATCTGATGGCTATGGGGCTTTGCATACGACGGCTCCTGCTCGATCTGGAGCGTGGGCTTCATCCAACGTAGAGGAGGTGGCTGGGAGAACGGGGAAGAAGCTCGTCGGGGGCGAGCTTTGAGCGAACCATACTTGCTTGTCCTGCCTCCACTCCCCCATCGAGGGTCTCGACTCGTTCCTGGGGCTCCGCCGCATCCATGGATGGCTTCAGCAACGCACATGGAGCTCGAACGATGGCTGACAAGCTCGGTGAAGTCTAGAGCTCCAGGTACGTTGGTTCTTCATCAAAATCGACCCAATACGGGTCCTTTTGCCCTCCAAACCTGCAAGGGATGATGCACGAAAGAAAACAAGGGGCTTGGGGGCCTTATTGGTGGTGGAATGACACGGAGTGGGTGCGGCAGAGGTCTCCAGCGATGGGTGGAGAAAGGAGACCAGATCTCCAAATCCAGTGAGGATTTGAGTGAGCGAGGGTGCCTGGGTCATAGAGAAATGGAAGGGGGACAAAGTGGAGGTGAAATGGTGGTCGGAGGACGTCGGGAGCACCGTGAAATGTTCGTCGGAGCGGAGCTCCGACGAACTACGAATCTCCTATTTTACGCTAATCCTAGGGGTTAATCATTAAACTAATTACATGAATAAAAAGCTAGAATGAAAATCTACCTATAAATGTAAAGGGTGCAGCTCTAACTTGGCTATTTGTCCAAGGAGCAAGACCTCCGGCGAGCGACGGCCGTGGGTACACCTCTGCCATCCTCGAGCCACCGTGGAGCTCAAGGGACGTCCCCCTGCCACGGGGATGCACACAGTGTCGAGCTCTTGGGGCTTTAGGATGATGGAAATGACCAAAGAATCGAAGGAAGGCGAAGGTCCTTATTTATAGACAAGCTCGAGTACCCTTATTGACCAGCCGATATTAACGAATCGGGGCTATTTACACTAGACCTAAGGATCAGGCATGGATGTACAATGATCGGGGGACATTTCGTGTGAAGGACGCGTCGGCGATTGATGGATGGATCGCCCAGAAAAAATGTCGCAAAATCAGGGAAAAGACGGGTCTAATGATCCCAGGCGGGGATGGGAGAGTTGACTAAGGGTCAACCGGGTCGCATCCAGATTGGTCCACCTAAGACCACTACAGGACAAAATAGGGTGTTTATTAAAGAATAATTAATTTAAAATAGAATATGATTTTATTATTTTCGATTATAAAATAATTTTTCTTACTATTTTATGTAGTATTTTATTATGATTTTTATTTATTTTTTGGTTTTATATATTAGTAGTTAATTTTTAATAGGGTATTTATAGGTATATTCGTCTATGTTTTGTGCATTTTTAGTTTTATTTTATATATTTTATTTTATTATTTAATTTTATTTTTTTATTTTATATATTTAGAACTTATTTTTGTGAGTATAAATATATTTTTATTTGATTTTTATGATGTTATTTGTACACTTAAATAAATGAATATGTATATTTTGTAGGTATAGTTATAGGTATTTTACCTATGTTTTATGTATTAGATTTTATTTTAATGTATTTTAATGAGTTTTATTTAAGTTTTGTATTTTTAATAGGATATAAATGATATTTAAATTTTATAAAAAAATATGAAAGAATAAAAGTATGAAAGAATGTATTTTCCTTTTATGTAGAATCATAGGTATTTCATCTATGTTTTGTACATAAACTTATTTTATTTTTCCTTTTCTTTTTGATTTTATTCTAATTTTAATATACACCAAATTATAAAAATATGAATGTGTTAAAATAATGAGTAAATTGACTATTTTAATCGATATTATGTACAATAGGGGGCTCAAAACCTAACATTTACACAGTAACTCCAAAAAAAATAAAACTACCACCATTAAATAGCTCATGAAAAGTTATATACAATTAGAGGAGATTTTGCTATGGTTTGAGTTTTTATTGAAAAGATACGGGTCTATGAAATTTGGTTTTTGGCTTTTAATTTTGTGTATAGAATGTACACTGTGTATTATTTTTTGTGCAAACTCAATTTTGTATTTTTATTTATATTATTATTTACAACTTTCATGTTCAAAGTTTCCTTATTTGATGAATAAATTATCAAGAACAAAATAGGTGTCAAAATGCATAATTAATGAATAAATGAGGTATTTATTATATTTTTGGCCCTTATCTCCTCCTACTTTATTCCTTGTCGACCAATTCCATTCTAGACTTGGGCTCGAGGTCAGGGTCATAAAATATTTTCAATATTTTATTCAATTTTCTTTTCTTCTCTTTATTCTATAATTTGGCATTAAAAACCTTATTTTATGTACAGTAAATATAATAAATAAGGAATGCTATAATGGATAAATTAATGCTATTTACATGCATTTGCTGGGATTTTTTAAGGCCAAAATTATAGAATAAAGGTGATGAAATGGAGATTCATCACACGGTTAGCTTATCACTAGAAAAATCCAAGAACAAGTCGGATGGATGCTGGAAATAGGTTGAAGAGGAAAATAAGGAGTTGACCAACGGTCAACAAAGTCGTGCGAACCATTTAGAGGCGCCTAAGGAAAAGACAAAATAGGCAAAATGATAAAATAACGCGAATGATTAGAAATAAATCAAAATAAATTAAAAAATCATTAAAAATAAAATATTTATAATTTAATAAACTAATTTTTTAGTGATTTTTAATAAAATAAGGAAATAAATTTATAAGGTTAAATCATTCAGATGAAGATATTAATGGGCATAACTTACATACATACAATGTATACATATTTTTAGTTATGCATTTTTACAAATATACATGCTATTTTATATTTTATTTATTTACATAATGGTAGTATGGAGTTTAAGTATATTTCTATTTCATTTTTATGAAATTATTAAATGGAATATATATGTATAATATAGGTACATTATACCTATGTAATAAATATAATTATTTTATTTTTGATTATTTTTTATTTTATTATTTTATTATTATTTTATATAAATATTATAAAATATGTATGATATAATAAAATATGATAAATATGTATGATATATACATGTAGATACAATATCACTCCAAAAAGCCAACTTTCAAACCTTAACTCTAAATTTTATGACTTTACTTTCATTTTAAATATTATTTTATTTTAAAAACAATGAAAGTAAGTTTGATTCATTTTGAATTTGTTTAGAGTAGATATTGATCTTTCAGTAATCGTTTTATGTTATTTTCATAGTGTTGTCCCTTTTAATCCGTATAAGATTTATTTTTGCAAATTTTTTTATTATTTAAGACATACTTTTATTTACAAGTTACAAGAAGAAAATATTTTTATTTGAGATTTAATTGATGATAAATAAAATAGTACAAGATATGTGTATAATGAATAGTGATGAATATGCACATGTGAATTAATGTTTCGAGATATTTATAAATTAAGGACACTTTCTATCCCTACTTTATTCCTTGTCAATTAGGTTAATACTTAGAATACTCTCAGGATTAGGATTAGTTTGTATTATTTCAAATATACATTCTTCTTTATTTAATTTTCTTTTCCTCTCTTCTTTATTCTGTTATTTTGGTATAAAATAAATGTTAAATATACAATATTAACAAACGATATTAGATTATTAAAAGATGCAAATAAGTATTATCTACATGTGTTTTACTAATGATTCTAAGCCAAAATGAAAGAATAAAGATGATGAATTGGCCATTCATCGGTAGACAAAATGCCTGCTAGGTAGGGAAGAAAACGATCAGATACATATACGAATATAGGTATAATCATATCCTTATCCATTTTAAAATATGAATACAAATGCGTATAAGAATATACGGATGTAAAGAATGTACTACCATATCCATAAAATGAATACAAATGTAAAATGAGTACGGATTGGATACGAATAATAACAGAAATATTTGATGGATTAACTAAAATATACATGTTTAAGATGGTTTACACATAAAATAATTATACTAGATATAGTAATTTCATAAGAAATATATCAACAACGGTGAATGCAATCATAAAATGTTGTTACATACAGTTATATAAATCTATTACTATACTTATATATGAAAACGAATATACGAATACAAATGTGAATATTAGCGAATGTCAAAATGATATCCATATTCGCATCCATTTTAAAGCTAATACAGATATGAATGTCAAAATATGTATAAAACAAATATGATAACGGACGAATATGAATATATTCACATCCGTTTTCATCCGTACTGCTAGGTAAAGGGGTCTAGGAATTGGATTCACGATTGGATCGCTAAGATCAATGTGAACCACGACCGAAACCTGCTATCACTATCATAGAAAATGGAGCAACTTTTTTATTTAATAGACTAAGAAGTTTCTAAAACTTACCAAATATATAGTTTTATTTAAATAAATCATTTTATATTTTATTTTCTATTTTCTATTTTCTTCATATTTCCTTTATGTTTTATCTTTTTGTACTCCTACGTGGACCAATGAGAGGAAAGGGATTGTTGACCTAGGGGTCAACTATCCTCTCCTCCCTCTGATTCTGTTAGAGTCATGCGCCTCCTCCCTTTTCTCTATTTTTCTACTCCATCTCCTTACCTCCTCCTTCCTCGAGTCCCTCCCTTCATGTACACCCCATGTCCCTCTTCCACGTCTGGCATATATATCTCACCAACCACATCAGCTATTCATGCAATCCATCTCCCTAAGTTACAGACACAGTTTGGCATTTTGATCCCCTTTACTCCACCGTAACCCTAAAGGACCCATTGGATTGAGCTCTTGGTGACAGCATGTAACTCCTCGACTTGTCATCGAGGAAAAGGAGGAGGAGAGGTGTGATCCAAGCCTTGTCGGAGCATCTCAGGCAATGCTTCCCATCTTCTTGAGGTACCCCTGTTTGAGATGTTACATTTTGGTCATTAGATTTCATTTTCATCCAGTAGTTTAGTTTTCATCTCAGTGTAGTTTAAATTCAGTTGATGTAGCTTTAGTTCCAAAAAATTGATCGTTGAAGCTTCAGCTCCATCCATATATTTCATTGTGAATCACCACCTATCTGTATCTCATTCATCTCTATCTTTGTTCTCTCTGCTTTCTCCATTATTACGAACCCCCTTACCCCTCTAATTTCACATAAATAAGAGAGATTAGATCTCCTTCTGCCACCCACATCACCAGAGATCCACAACTCTTCCATTTCGTATGTTATAAGCTTCGACTTTGGGTCAAGGTTGTTCATCTCGAGCCCTTGAGACTTTTTGTGCAAGATTGAGGACTTGAAGGAGCGTTTGGTGCCTGAATCGAAGCTGGTCCTCAGCTCCAGGTTGTTGAAGATGAAGGAGACCTTTAGGTTCCCATCACTGGGACTTGGACGCCATTGAATCCCCTTTACAAGTGTGGTTGGTTCCCAGGAAGGTGTTGAGTTGATCATAATCGAGAAAGGATCTCGGAGCAAGGAGATAAAGCCTATCTGAGGTAAGAAAGAATGTGTTCTTCCCTGTTCTTCGAAATACCCTAGAGTTATGCACCAAGTCTAATCATGGGCATTCAATTTAAATGAAACACCACAACCCTCTCTGCTGTTTATGCACTTAAGTGGAGCCACATGGATGTGCCCGAGATCGTTGGATCGTACACATGAGTGGGTAACTTGCACACACACCCCACCGCTTTTTTATATTAGTTTTATGGTTAAAAATATTAACTATAGAGTAAAAATTAATTGGGTATTTTGTAACTAAGGGCCTCAACTTTCTTTTTATTGCATATTAGTCCCTCTACCTTACGTGTTGCGCCACATGAGGCACGAGAAATCTTTCATTGGTACCCTTATATTATCTAAACCAATTAGCAAAAGCATGTAAAGTTTATTCTAATTATGTTTAGGTTCCTCTTTTGTTGTTTATTTTTATTTTCTATATTGTAGTTATTTTAAATACTTTTATTTCTCTAAAAGGAAACTTACCTTAGATACCTGACATATTGCTTAATAACGTCCGAATTTCGCTTGGCATTTACATGTATTTCCTATTTTCTAAATGTACAAAAAGATGTATATATCTTCTATTTGATTCCAAAAAAATTCGATCACTGGAGCTTCATCTCCATCCATCTATTTTGTTGTGAATCACCACCTATCCCGATCCCATTCATCTCCATCTTTGTTCTCTCTACTTTCTCCTTTATTATGAACCCCCCTTTACCCTCTAATTTCACATAAATAAGAGAGATTAGATCTCCTTGTGCCTGAATCGAAGCTGGTCCTCATCTCCAGGTTGTTGAAGATGAAGGAGACCTTTAGGTCCCCATCATTGTGACTTGGATGCCATTGAAGACCCCTTGCAAGTGTGGTGAGTTCCCAGGAAGGTGCTGAGTTGATCAGAATCAAAAGAGGATGCCAGAGCAAGGAGAGAGAGCCGATCTAAGGCAAGGAAGAATGTGTTCTTCCCTGTTCTTTGAAATTCCCTCAAAGTCGTAGGATCAGAGCTACACACTAGGTCTAATCATGGGCATTCAATTCAAGCAAAATGCCATGCCCCTCTCCGTTGTTGATGCACTTAAGTGGCACCACGGGGATGTGCCCAAGATCGCGCGGATCGCACGCATTGGTAAATTGCACCCACATCCCACCGCTTTTTGTAAATTAGTTTTATGGTTTAAAATATTAACTATCGAGTAAAAATAATTGGGTATTTTTTAACTAAGAGCCTCAACTTTCTGTTTACTGCACATTAGTCCCTCTGCCTTACGTGTTGCGCTGCGTGGTTTTGGCACTTGCGTCAAAGAGAAAAGAAAATGAGAAATCTTTCATTGTTGCCCTTATATTCTCAAAATCGATTAGCAAATGCATGTAAAGTTTATTCTGCTTATATTTTGTCCCTATGTTGCTATTTATCTTTATTTGATATATTTTTTTATTTAAATACTTTTATTCTCTAAAATGATGGGAAAATTACCTTAGATGCAATGACATATTTCTTAATCACATCCAAATTTTACTTGGCATTTAAATGTATTTTTTCTATTTTCTAAAAGTACAAAAAGACATATTTATCTCCTATTTGATTATTAATCCATAAAAAATATAAAATCACTTCCAAAAATTCCCAACAAATTATATTAGGTATATTCATTACTTATTCTACCTTGTATCTAAAAATCACTAATAATGAAAAACAAAAACCTTAAAAATCATAAAACTTAAAAACTCATAAAATTAGTAAAAAAAAATCATTAAAAATCTTAAAAATATTGATTTTTATTTCTTATTTTTCTTTAATATATAACATATCTTAAAATGATGTGGGTAAAATTTTGAACCATTTCAATTTTTGCAACCTATAAAGAATTTCAGACATTTAAGGTATTCATTGTTTTGCATATCTTATTATTTTAAAATCCAAAAATCGGAAAAAATATATAAAAAATTACCAAAAATAGAGAAAAATGTAAAAAATATTAAAATATTTTTATATTTGACTATATTTTAATATTTAAAAAAATAATACCATATATAGACTTTATATCTTTTATATTACTTATAATATATACTATCATTATATACAATTAGATATTTTATTTCAAAAAGAAATTAAAATTTTGCAAAATTAAAAATAAAAAACAAAATAAAACTTTAAATTTTATAAAAAGAAAATAATTGAAATTCATAAAAATTTAATATAATTAAAAACTCACATAAAATAAGAAAAAATAATAAATAATACAAAAATAATTATTATTAATTAGCAATAATCATTAATAATTATGCTATCCACTGTTTGCTCTCAATGAATCGACCTCTACTTCTTGTCGTTATATACATTTCTTGTAGAGTTATGATAGATTTTAACTCCATGCATATTTGCATTGTTCGTGGGTCAATTGTTGTTGACGATTCGCTTAGGTTGGGTGCCGTGTGCCGGGAAAGCAACGGATATAACGATTTCCAGATCCGATCTCTCGGACACGCATACCCTCCAAGACCGGACCTTGGTACTCTTGATTCCAGCATATCAACAATGTTTTACAAAGATGTTCTTTGAAAGTCTATTTATTTAATTGATATAATGATTAGACTCTTTTGCATGGAAAGATACATGATATTTTAGAAGCATAAATATTAATATTCATTTATTTGATGCAGAAGAAATCTCTATTTATTTTAAATACTAATAATAATGTTTTTCAGTTGGTGTTGATAATAACAAATATTAATTGAAATTCCTACAACCAAACGTAGATAATAACAACCAAAATTTCGTAGCCAAAAACTAAATTTGTAGATATTAGTGCAAGCAATTATAATCATAATTAGTTAAACCTACAACTTACCATAGGATTTCTCATTTTTTAAATATTATGTATTTTCCATGTCAGCATATTTATTAGCAACAGTTGTTAACTACAAATAAATCATCGCAACCAAACTATAGCTACGAATTTTTGTCTTTCCGATGTTTAGCTACCGTGGTCATGGGCGAGGAACAATGGCTACGGTTAAGGTCATCGTTCGCCTATGTTCTGTAGCTACAAATTGTAATTGTGTAGTAATAACTCGTCGTTGAAAGTCAACTTTGTCAGTCATGTGAGGGGTATTCATGAATAATGAAGTTCGAAATATTATCTCTGTGGATATAGACATGTTGGGAGTTTTTTCGAAATTCTTTGCTAATCATCACTGTTTTTTTTTCAGAATGAGCAAAGAATAGTTGAAGTTTTGAAAAAAATAATGAAATAAGTATTGTTATATGGACAATTGTTGATACTATAGCAACGAATGTCATTCATCCGCTAATTCCAAATATAAAAAATAATCTCGTAACGAATAATATCATTTTTATATATGGAACAATAGATAATAGATGTTATAGTTATAGAGTTTAAAAATATGTAATTATAGTCCACTTTTGTTGTAGTGATTAAGTCTAGAATATTATTCTTTTCATATTAAAAATGCTTCACTTATCCTTCATCCTAACTTCGTATCTCTCACCTGAAAATGCATAAATACGTAATACGTTGCGGGTATTCCGGTATAAGAATGGCTTTCTACCGCAGCTTGGGCCCAAGGTACCAATTAACTTTCTTCTCTTGTTTGGTTGCTGGGTTGAATTTGAGTTGGGTTATCACTGAATAGTAAACTATGAGGAGGATTGGAAGGATTGGAAGGAGGATAAACCCAACCAAAGAGGAGGATTGGGAGGGTTGGAAGGTTTACGTGCTTTTCGGAATCGTACTCAAATCGGGAATGGTTTAATCTAATATCAAGTGATTCCCAACGACCTTGCGTTATACGCCAAGCGTACGAATATCAGAATTCTCGGTAAAAAAATCAGTGGTCAATTTTTTTTGGCAATTTTCCAAATTATTGAAGATGTTAAGAAAGAAAAGAAAAGATCAATTAGATTTGGCCTCTTTAGTATAACTTCTTCGTGAAACTTCACTAAGTCGATTCATGGAACCCATACTAATTGAGGTAAATGGGGCTGCCCCAGAGAGTAGCCAACTTGGCTACTCCCACCTCTATTTTTCCTCATTTTTTTTATTTTTTTGAAAAATAAAAATTTATATATTCATCATTATATCCCTCTCACATTCTTTTAAAATTTCGTCAGAAACAGAGGCTCCTACGGCCTCCATCCAAACATGGTCGATTTAAAAAATCCTGCGACCGTTAAAAAAATGGCGTTTGGATGGAGGGCTTAGGAGTCTCTGTTTCTGACGAAATTTTAATAGAATGTGAGAGGGATATAACGATGAATATACAATTTTTATTTTCCAAAAAAAATAAAAAATAAAGGAAAAATAGGGGTGGGAGTAGCCAAGTTGACTACTCCCTGAGGGCAGCCCCATTTTACCCATACTAATTTATCAGGATACATAACAATAATCCTGTTCTCTCTCCGGCCTCCCTCTTTATGTCCGTACTTGTATATATAAGTATAAATACATGTACGTATGTATGCATGCATACGCGTGTTATTATACATGTGTCGATATCTGTTGCATCCCTTCACCCTTACAAGTGGCCTCAACAACCCGCTTGTCACAGTCATATAATTCAATACAGATGGAGCAGGCTGCGACATATCATAAAACCAGTGATAATGATTTCAATGGTTGGTATTCATTTGCAAATACTTTAATATATAATACAACATTCATAATTACGTATTAATTAAAAACTGATAATTGACGGATACTCTTGCCGTGACGATAAAGGCTATGTCGATAACTTCTCAGATAGACAGATACAAGTATATATCAACAACCAATACCAGTTTAACAGTGCAACCAGAAGATAATGAAGAGCTCTACGTAAATTTATGTTTGATTTCTCACGCAATTGATTGCGTGCACGTGTAGCATACTAGATACGTGTAGCATACTAGATACTAAATGACGAGAGCTCGGATCGTTACAATTGTCTCAACTGCTCTATCAAGATCGAGTGGCTCTCACATCTACAACAACACAACACCACGGTAGAAGATCCGTGTCCAAATGACGAGGACAGACTGCCAACTAATAAACGGATGCACCTAAACAGCAGCCGTGAAGATACAACACAGAAATACATGATGTTTAGGGCAATATATACAGAAGAGGAAAAATCGGCAGATGCTCATGAACAATTAACATACTGTATCAAATCCATGAGCCAACTTAAAAGACTGCAAGGATGCCCGTGGCCGACACGCCGATCACAAGGAGGGCTGCCAAGCCCAGTGCAAGTGCCGGCCTGGTCCTCAGCAGCAGCCCCTGCAGCTCTCCATCGCGGCATGCGACTCGTACCTCTCGTAGTAGTACTGCTTCTCCCACCCCATCCACCCCTCCGGCGCCGGAGCCACGCAGTCGTCCTCGTCCCTCCCCTCTGCAGCTTCGATTTCTCGTATGCGATTCCTGAGGACTGCCATGTCCGCGTCGACGAACTTCCTCCCGAACTCACATCCGTGGTTGTCGCCTCCTCGCGGCCGCGACAGTCTTTGGTGATGGCCGGATACTGATGATGGGGAATTTGCAAAGAGGGCGATGCCATGAGAGAGAGGAGGAAGAGATGAAGGCCTCCATATGAGCAAGACTTTGTTGGCTATGGTCGTAGGGGTGATATGCGGGGATTTATACATTACTGAGGTCGTTGGATTGGGAATCTTTCCATTGATCTGGACCGTACGCCCGGTCGTGATTGGCTAACCCCCGGGATCCCTCTGTAGCGTACAAGACAGGCACCAATTATTGAAATTTGGCATTTCTTCCGATGACGTCTACGTAGATGTATGTCACGGCGTGCTATACCAAATACTATCCACTGCTGACTGCTGCTTATAATTTTCCTACGTTCACATTGGGACAGAAACTTACATATGCTGAATATCTAATTAAGCTAGAGAGCTTATAATCGGTATGAATATGCTTTTTTCCCATCAGAGAAAACATTATGCAAGAGGATTTGATGGACGTCCTTGTAACAATTATCTCCACAAGGGTAATCGAAAATATACCGCTTCCCATATACGCTACAAAAAGAGAGGCGTGCATAAAAATCCGTCTTTTCTGTAATGATAATTAAGAGAATATAACACCAATTAGGACGTTTAGTTTTTTTTTTGTTGGAATTCTTGAGCATATCAGCGTTATATATGTTTGTTTGTCTCAAAAGTTCCAGTAGACTTATACATGGGTTCCTCTCTAAGTTCTTGTTGTAAAAAATCAAAGAGGTGATGGTCAGTAACGCATTTGCAAAGCTTCTACCCTCAGGATCGGGAGAACCAATTCTGAATTTTTTTATATTTGACTTTTTTGGATAAATTATGCATGCTCTTGTACCTACTTTCTTACGTTAGTAGTTGAAAGTAGGTACATGTCACGTAACTCAAAATGTTAGAGTTATGATTACCCATTTCATCTTCACACCGCTTAGTTCTCTGAGGGGGCATTCGGTTCGGGAATAAGCATGAATAAGGATGAGAATAAGAAGAATAAGAGTTTATTCTCTGTTCGGCCAGAAAGACAGGAATAAGAAGAATAGGGTGGGATAAAGATAGGAATAATGGTGGTATAAGGTGAAATAATGGGATGTGGATGGGAATAACCATACTCTTGGGAACCATGCCGGATGGAGAATCAACTCCTTATTCCAGTGTTAATTCTCCAAATGAACATAACCTTAGTGCAACGATTACGAATTTAAAGAGATATGTTCTTCAATCATTTTCTCCACGTCAATTTTTCTACACAATTTTGTTGGGAAGTGTGCCAAGGTATTCTAGCCCATGAGGGGCATTGCCCAAAAGATCTCATTTAAGCACGGGGGGGATTTTCTCATGTTCTTCTCAACCATTGACTGATAGAAGCTGGACACAATACATGCCAAAAGCAACTACACTAAATTTCTTCTCTTTGTGAGCATGGACAACAGCAACCCCCTCTTCCTTTTTCTTCCCGTTCCTTGGATCAGGCCTTGGACAACGACTGGAGACCATGCTACGAGGGTGTAGGAAGGTGCCTTTGCTAGTGTGGAAGGGGATCTTGCTTGAGCAGCCATATTTTTGGTGATATTTCTCCATCTCTCTCCTTTTAACTTGATTCGGTGGTGGAATTTTGTTGATAAAACATTGGGAGAAGGATTGCCTTTATATAACTTCAATAGAGAATAATTTTATCATCAAGTATAATGGAGTAGGTTGGGTCGATTATGCCCCATGGTTTCTCCTACTTTCAATTTTGAGGGTTTCACTTTAAATCACTCGTGTATATTGTGGTTGTGATTGTGGTTGCGTATTGTACTTTGCTAGGTTCTTGAGAGATTTTTAGAGTATCGCTTATAAAAATTTCTGCTAATGGGGGTTATTTTTTAGAGAATGTCAACGTAGGTATTCTCAATGATGAGATATGAAGAAAATCAATAAGGCAACTCTTCACATTCATAGGTTATTATTACAGAGACCAAGGGAAGGAGGAGATTCGATAATGAGAAAGGTAGAGATATCAACAAAAGTAAGTTCAAGGAAAGAAATGGCTCTGTGTCTCATGAAGTAGGCATTGGTATGTTGTATTTGATGATCCAAAAATTAATGAATTTTAATTATTAAATGCTAAAGTATGAAAATGAGGAAGAAGAGATCAAGATCTATGCTAATCTTGATCTATGCAGAGGAATGGATGATTTCTTCGCATGGGAATCAAACTTTGAAGAGCTCGATGATCATTGCCTCAACCAGCGGTAGATTTGGGAGGCTAAGCATGTGTCGATGGATCAGGGCTTCGTTAAGGCATCGACGATCACACCGGACTCCCTCACTCTACCTTGCTCAACGGTAGAGGAACCAAGCTATCACCTCTAAACTCTCTCTCTCTCTCTCTCTGTCTCTCTCGAAGCTCAGAAGTAATGGATGTAGCAAATGGCATATCGGATCATATTAAGGGAGAGGGTGGTGAGGAAGGTTGTTGACGAATGGAAGGAAGGGACGACATGGCGTTGGGAGAAAGGAAAGGAGAGAAGAGAAAGAAAGGGGAAGGAATGAAAAAGAAGAAAAGAGGAAGAAGAAGAAGAAGAGGGAAGGAAGAGGGTTGATGTTCGGGTTTTCTCACGGGTTAATTTTTATTTAATCAAGAGATATAATGATCAATGTGTCGGTGTTCATCGAAAAGAAACCCCGAAACAACCAAACAAGTTTATTAATCCAAATAAAGAAAGGAAATGGATTTGCTTTTCATTAACATGGTATAGCTCCCAAGGTCAAACTCAAGGAGGCAATAATTAAAAATGGTGTTTATTAAAATGTTTTATAAAATGAAACAAAGGCTCTTTCTCTTCTTTTTCTCATTTTGATTTGTTATCGAATTTTTAACTTTTTGTAATTTTTATGAATTTTTTATTTCACAAATTGTTTATGTATTCTGATTTTTAATTTTTTTTTAATGATTTTAGTTTTGGAATTTTTATACTTTAATTTTTTTAAAAACAAATAAAGGAAAATGATGTAAAGGAAATATCCTACTCTTTTCGAATTTTTAAAATATACTAAAAATATGTAGAAAATTCAAATAAAAATATTTCTGCATTTTTAACAATTTTTATTATTTTTTTGATTTTTTTGGAGATTTTTCAATTTTTTAGGATTTTCTAATCAATTAAAAAATGAAATAAACAAAACAAAAAATACGGACATTATTTTTGTTTTTTTAAAAATAGAAAATGAAATAAAAAATTATGGAAATATTGACAAACATGAAGAGAAATTTTCAAGCTTCAAATAAGCTATATTATGTATTATTTTGATTTTGAATGATTTTATATTAATCTATAGTGTTTTATATAATTTATAAATTTTGTGGTTTTTATAAAAAATTTCCAAATAAATTTGGTTCGGAAATTAAAGGTAAATAAAAGGTACTTCTCGATTTTTTAGAATTTTTCAATCAATTTTCAAAATTTTATGGTTTTCCTAATGCAAACAACACAGTTTGATGGATTTTTTTAATGTTTAAAACTAAGAAAACAAGTTATTATAGCACACAAAAATTAGAGATGATAAAGCAATAAAGCATGAACTTACCCTAATTTTTATGGAATTTTTGGATCAATGAAACTAATTAAACAAAGCAATGAAAGATCAAAATAAAATGTTGCAGTAAAGGGACTAAATTGTAATTTTAGAAATATATCATTGCAATTATTAACAAACAATAAAGGCGAGTCTAAATAGGCAATTTCACCAACACATTCACATGTGGAATGCGTGCACTATTATGACTAGGATATAATTGTAATTAATGAAACTGTACAGAGTGATGTATTAACAACTTTAAGAATTTTTGAGCTATTTGTGCAATTTTACCAAAATATTTGAAATGAAAACATGTGAGTCCTCACGTGCACTGGTCAAGCACATGTACTTTTTCGAGAATTGAATAAAATAAGGGATTGAACTGCAAATGCCCCAAATATCTATGATCTACATGTGAGGATCACATACATGCTCTAAGCGATTGAGTGGTATATGATTTGATTCTTCGATCTGTGGTTGATCAACGGTTGTTGCTTTCTTAGTTCCTTACCAAATCTTGAATATGCTCTAGGAGGTCGAAGCATCAGGCCTGCGATGGTTTAGGCGACTCCATGTCTTCGATAAGGCAACTCGAGGCAGAGTTCATCGAATCTCTGAATGCGATTGCTAGTAGTGATTTCCAGATGATGTTCGAAGATTGATGTTTGGACTCGATCACTTCCTTGACGAGGATGATTGCTTTAGATCTACAACAATCGAAGGTGGCATTCTGCTCATAGATGATTTTTTGATCTTCATCACTATCGATCGTAGTGGTGTTCCTCCAATTTCAGCAAGTGAATCAAATTCAACTACTCTTGATCTCCGGTGTAGCTTGATCAGATCCAAAGTCTATCAGATCTTCAGATACTCAACGATGTCCAACTGCTGAAAGTGTGCGTTTCAGTTTCAGGACCGTACATGTAAATGGATTCAATATACTCGAGGGCGAAGCCTCGGTCTTAAATCAAACAAGAAATTGGTGAATGGGAAAGCCTTAGAGGCATTGGATTGGCCTTCAAGCTCTGGCCACCGTGTGTGATCGAAGGTGAACATGTGTGTATGATAGAGTAGCAGCGGAAAATTTAGAAGATGGAAATGGAATGGAATCGATGAATTAAGATCTATGGGAATGGATTTGAGAATAAAAATCAGAGGGATTGAGAGAAATCGAAGAGGAATAATGAAACGTGAGAGGGAATTTACCTGGATGGATGAGGAATGGGTTGAATGTATTCTCTTGGGATCCTGGAGCAGTAGCTCCCGATGGTACTAACCTCAACCTCAGCGTTGGGAGGTTGATCGCGGTGGAGGAAAGCTTGCAACGGCGAAGGTGATAGTGCCTCCCTAATCCTCAATCACTAGGAGGACCGTCACTCCTCTAGATCTTGAGCTCGGTATGAAAGGGTAAACAATGGCGGATCGGTGAGATATTCGGGTCCAGGTCAGGGGGTGAGTTTATAAGAAGTCAACGAATGGCATGGACTAATTATAAGAAAATGGAGGAATAAGACAAAAGATGAATAAAGATGAAATACAAATAAGTTAAATTTTTAAAATTACAATATTATTAAAATAAATAATGTTAATAATATAATAAATATTTTTTATGATTTTAGCAAATTTAATAAATTAATTTAAATAGTTAAATAATCAAAATACACATACTTACATGTAATAAATACCTATATATAATATACATTTATTTTTATTATTTATTTTTACAAATAATTACATAATTTAATATTTTATTTATTTATTTATTAAATTATTTTAATTATATTTTTATTTTATTTTAAGAGTTAATTTAGTTGTACAAATAAATAGAGGTATATACAAAATAGGTGCAATATACCTATACACTAAATACTTTATTTTATTTTTTAATATTTTTGAATTTGATACTTTTATTTGTGTTTATGCAACTAAAATAAATATTTACAAAACATTTTAAAACATAATATGTGCAAATATATATAAGAAAATAAATACAAAATATGTTTAAATATACAAGTATACCAAGTTTGAATTCATACTGAGTAGATATTTAACTTTCAACTCATGTTTTATAGATTTTTAGACGCTTTGTACCACGATATCTATGCATTAAATTATTATTCTTATATTTTTTACAAATTATTATAAACAACATTGAATAAGAAAATATTTATATTTGAAGTGATATGAATGATAAATAAAATAGATGAGGATATGTACAAGGTGAATAATGTGTATATGTACATTTGTGATATTTATTTTGTGATATTTTTATAGATTAAGATTCCTATATTCTCCTACTTCTTCATTTTATCAACCAACTCAATATTGATCTAGTCTCGAGATTAGGATCAGTATGTACATACTTCCATACTTCTTTCTTTTATTTTCATTTTTATCTTTATTCTTTAATTTTGGACTAAATAAGTGTTACATACATAATATTAACATATGGATTTAGTATGTTAATTAATGAGAATTAGTTAATATTTATACACATTTTGCTAAGGATTTTAGACAAAATGAAAGAATAAGGGAGATGAATCATGGATTCATCATTGAGTGAAGGAATTGCACTTTACAATAATGTGCTCATATTATGTTTTGTGAATCCGATCTGCCTCATTACTTTTGGATAGATGCCGTAAATATATCTTGTTATATCTTAAACAAAACTTTGATCCTTCTTAAATTAAAGAAGATACTTTTGATCTTTATTTCAATCGCTCAACAAGACTAGGCCACTTCCATGTTTTTGTTGGACATGGGAGCCCACGGCGAGCCATTATGCAATAAATGTTATTGCACATATCATTCCCTGATATGAAATGAAGAATAACTAATTTGCATAATAGGTCCCTTAGTACAATTACGGTTATGTACCATGGCTATCTTAATGATCATACAGTTATTGATTCAATTAATGAATCATAGAGGCTGGTGCTTGGATGAATATCTAAAGAGTTAGATTGAGGACTCATCAAGCACCGTCAAATGATTGTTAAGAGATGATCTCCAGCCTGAGTAGGAGATGGCAATCCTTTCTCAAGTAGGCTGATATCTGACCGACCTCTTGATGCAGGTCCTCTACATAGGAATAGAGATTTGGAGGTGTAAGATTAGTTAGATCAAAGAGTTGACTTAACGAGATCGAGATAACCAAAGACCTATATCGTATGTTGTCACGGTATAGGCACGCATCCTATGACCGGAGACAGATGTGTTACTATATGTCTGAGTATGTACATTTGGCAAACCAATATGTTGATGACCTAACCAAGGTCTATACACCGGCACGTTGGTGTGCATATAAGGGCATATGAGTAATACGATCTCTCAAAGGGATCATACAGGTTCACTACTGAACCGGGAGACATGAGCTCACTCATGAGATATTGGGAAGAATCAAATTCCGTGCACGGTCGTCTCGCTTTGGAAGCTTGACTGAATTTTTAGGTTCATATACTTTTGGAAAGTATATGATCAAGACCTAGGTATGATATATGCTTTTGGAAAATATATGATCGATACCAACTCCCAATGATCAAATGAGAAACCTACTGATAAAACCGTGAAGTAGACAGTAAAACGTTGATCTAATACTTCGGGTTTATTCTGGGTCTTCCAGTATGCAGGATGTATAGGTATTGGGAATACCTGAGGGTGATGTGATCATAAACGATTGTATAACCATGACGCTTCCATTTCTAGGGAGTGATGAAACGGGTCTGGATTTTAGTGACTCCTCTCATTAGAGAAGTAATCTGATCTTGATCCAAATGTTGGACATTGATCTGAATGTGATTCAGATGCAATGAGAAGATTAGATTTGCGGTCTTGATTTAATCAAGCATCTATGGGAGGTTCGAGATCTTGATTTGAGATGTGATCTCAATATCCAAGTCACTATACGTGGAACAACACAATCGCCCTGTCCTTATCTCCAAGTATCCGCGGAGAAAGTGCATTATCCTTGAAAGATTTCATGGATATTTCAATGTTGATATATGGATCCGAGCATCGATAAAATTGATAATTAAATGTGATCTAATTATCACGGATAATATGAATTTGATTCATATTATAAGGAGAGTTATCTGAGATAATTAAATGTGATTTAATTATCAAAGATGTGAATAATGTGAATGTGATTCATATTATTTTGGCACATGAGAATAGAGATCCAAGATGATTAAATACGATTTAATTATCATGGATATGAATTATATGGATAGCAATATCAATATTAATCATATATATTATACATGTGATTTGTAATATATAAGAGAGAGCTATTTGTGATTTATATTTCTTAATTAATTATTAATGTGAATTGAATTCACATTGACTGATTAATTAAAATATAATTTACATTTTGTTTTGGGATGTGAATGTGATTCACATTTTTCCAATGACACGATTGCAATATTTCACAAGATAATTATGAATTATTTTTGTGAAATAATTTACAACAATTGTTGTTGTAAATCATGGAGATATCATGAGATAATGTATCTCATGAGATAATGAGATCTCATGAGATAATGAGATCTCATGAGATGTTGGTAGTCATCCCCCTTTTTGGGGGATATGGTTTATCTCCTCATTATTTCCAAGGATAATTAATTGATTTGATTTGAATATATTGATTTATTTATATATATTAAATTATATTAATTGCTACTGTGTTTTTACAAACCATTGAAAGAAACACAAATCAATCTCAACCATTGATTGTGTGTTGTCTATGGATTGGGATCCATGGACTCCCAAAGCCCTATATAAGAAGAGCCATCCATTGCTCTTCATGATAATAGATAATAACGAATGCTCTCTCTCTTTTCTCCACACGCCAAAGCCTCTCTCTCTCTTATAATGGTCGTCCACCATGGAGCCATAGTGAGAGTCGTCATCGACACAGTATCGTCGTTATGTTGCCGGATCATCTACTCGTGGATCTTCATCTCCTTCGGTGCGTCTCGCTCGTGAAGAAGATGTTGGATCTCGTGTGACAAGATCAGGCGATCCGCCGCTTAGATCATTAACATGGATTGCAAGGAGCACGCGATTCATCCCCGCGCTCGCAAGCGTCTCCTCCGTCGGATCGGACTTGAGACAGGAGGTCTCTTCATTTAGAGACTCGATCGCAACCACGCTTCAAGAGGTAATCCTGTTACTTCTTTGTGGTTTAGATGAAACGATCTGACAAGTGTTCCTGGATCATGTGGTTTCGTCACATGAAAAACAAATAAATTTCCGCTGCATCGAGCAACTAGTGCGACTAGTCGCTCCCGATCGCATTCGATGCGATCCTCACGCTTCCGTGATGCGCTTGAGGATTTTTTTCCGTATCCTTCAATTGGTATCAGAGCCAGGTTGTCGAAGGTTTTGGATTAGATCCATGAACCTACGATGATTTTGGCTCGTTTGGGTTCGTGAAGGTTTTAGTATTTCGATTTTCGCAGCCCTGTCTTGTGATAAAATTTCGGCCCTGTTGAATATGTTTAAATATGAAATTTTAAATTGTATAATGTTTCCCATTAATTAAGGAAACAGTAGGATTTGAGTTTACGTAATTTGGATTCCGTTTGTTCAAGATATGGTCGTTTTATTAACCATATATCAACTGTTTCAGGGATGGCGATTAGAGACGTAATTAAGATGTTAATTACGGTTTTAAAATACCTGGAAATGTGCGCCTATCACATGATTTCATTTTTAAATCAAGTTATCAATCTCTGAAAATTGATTTTGCTTAATTTGGATTTAAAATGAATGAGATATGCTATTTTTAGTTAGTGAGGATCACTGTTGGAAATTGCATGATGCTCCAAAACCTTGTGATTGTCATTCAAATAAATTAATAAAAATTAATTGTTAATTTTCTGAAATGATTATTAATAAATATTTGTGAAATATTTGATGATAATTGTTTCCTTGAATGAAATTTCACTAACCAAAATGATAAGATAGTTGATCTTGATCATAATTGGTTGATATGAAATCATCAACAAACATTGTTTTCATGCAAATCCTAGTTTATCCTGCAATAGTTGTAGGATAACTTTTACATGAAAAAACCCTATTGCTTGAATAGGATTGGGAATTTGTTTAGCAAATCTCCTTATAATATTATCAAAATGATTTTGATGAATATTATATGGTATAATTTTGGTTGAAAAACTGATGAGCGTCTCAAAATACATAATGATCTATCTGGCATTATCCTTTTCTGAGGTGGATATGGTGTCTAGTCGGAGAGCATTGGGGTAGCAAGTTGCAATGTATGTGGTCCGTCCCACTCTCGTCGGTACTGACCATGACAGCGGGTAGGGACTCGATAATGCCGGAGAAGTCAAAGTGTATTTTTCTAATTATTAAAAATCGAATAATACGTAATTTGGGATTATACCTATTATTCAAGTAATGATCAAGTTTGTTGATTGAAAATTAGATTGATAATTAATTTAATGTGATTAAATTGATTATATCCAATTAAAAGCACTCTATTATGAATAGATGTGTATTTCCCTTGGAAGAATTGATCATAATGAATGTGATTCATGATGATTAATTAGAATTTGAATATGATATGGAGGATCACATAAGTGACATCCATGGTCTCCCGTCAAGGCGAAGGGTTCCGTCGCCAGAGATTGTATGTCGGAGACGCCTGTCCGAAGTGACAGCTCCTGCATACAAGCCATTTGGATCAGGCTCTTTGCTTCTCGAAAGAGTAAGGCCGTATACGTAGTGACCCCAATATCGTGTCCTCATATTATTGGGGCGATATTGGATTGTGTATAACGAGAGTATTAAGCCTGTTGACGGTCGGTTCAATTAATGACGGATCAACATCACCTTAGGGGTGGTGGGCCCGGGTGTTAAAGACCGAATTGTGATATGCAAGTTGGACTTGCAAGGCGGAATGTGTTCCTGCTTTTTTTATCCGAGTTACAGGTTCTCATATTATTGGGATGTAACAAAGATAAGGAAGGAGATCGCAGATCTTGCTTGAGATATAATGGTAAGTGTATCTCTTACATTGAAAGTGATTAAGGGAATGAACTTTCAGTGTTGACAAGGCAAGACAACTTTGATATAAAAATTCCTAAATCAAAGTAAAATATGTATATATAATATATATACACTTATGCAAATTTCTTATTTCAGATAATCCTTCATTAAACCCACTCAATGTTATACTCAATAATAACCAGTAAAATATCATGGATTGGACTCATGATCCAGATATTGTACTTGCAGTTGGACACATATTGTATGTCGTTGTAATGTGTAAGTTTCCTCATAATAATGATGAATGACAATTAAATAGACAATAGATCTACAACCTTAGGGTTTGTGTGTCTCTATAGTCATGATCTTTCATTGAGTGTGCTTTGGTAGTGACATGTCGATGATGATCATAATTGTCAAATTAATCCTTATAAAATCTAAGAGGATATTCTGGCATACATATGTGCTCTTGACATTTATTATGAATGGCATGGTTCACTGCATCATGCATAATGGTAGCTCTATAAGAGATGATGTATTCAAAATATTTGAATACCTACCTAAACCAATGTTTTAAGAGTTAAGATGTATGTAGATATGATGAGTGTCATCATTCTACTATCTATACTCAAGTCATTCATGAAGCTTCATAATAATCGTTTTGTATGAATTTAATGAAGCATGTATAAATGTTGAAATGCTCTTACATTGAAATCTTTTGAATTCAACATAACAGATTCTTTGTCTTAAGCAATGGTTGTTTATAGATAAAGGAGCACAATGGAAGCATGGGTCAGACCCAAGATGAGAAGGATAGTCAAAGAGTTGACCGTATTTCTATGACTTCCATATGACATCTAAGAGTTGGATGAATGCCAATACTGCAATAAGTTGGTGTGTTGATAGTATGACTATCAAGTCTGTCTAGAATCCTTAGAGAAGGACTCGGATAGTGCATCGAAATAATCTACATTTGATCATTGAAATTGACTTTCTTATAAGATAAGATTAAAGTCTAATAATTGTATCTCATTCTTCTAATGACACTTGCAATTGTTGCATATGTTTTAGAAGACTGAAAAATTTGATCTTAAGGTTTATAGTTATCCACATTGATATTGATGCAATTATTGAAACAATCTCTGTTGGATTGATAGACTTCAAAGTTTCAGTGGGATAGCCTTAGTCTTAGAGAATGTCTCTATGACCTAGATATTAGAATACACTCATTGTTTGTTTCTAAATGTTGGAAATAAACATAAATTCTGAGATAGAATTATCATAAAAGGTTATGATGGATATATTTCAGATAGTAATCTAACATCTAGTGGACTCCAAAAAATTAGAAAATTAATGAATGGTTCATTAAGATTTCTAATACTGAAAATTAAACCTTAACATATCAATACGAGGATGAAGATCATTTGACAATGATCTGGCATCGATTCTTGGAGTTATATCTATTGACATGATCAATAGACTAGTGAGGTATTGAATTTTAGATTGTCTGAAGGTTCAAATCTTACATACTTGTGAATATTGTATTCAAAGTAAATATGTCCAATACACTCTTCTTTGGGAATAGTGTAAGATGCCAGGGTATTCATGATCTTATACATATTGATGTATGTGGATCATCTGTATCATAATAAACATTGATGATATGTGATATCATTCGATGATTATTTGTGATATGAGATTTCTTATCTTCACCTAAGAAACCTTTGAAATGTTCAAAGATTTCACAATTTTGGTTTAGAACCAAAGTTTGAAGAAAGATGAAATGAATTTGATCTAACCTAGGTAGCATGTACCTGTTAGATAAAATTCAAAGAATACCTTATGGAGATGTGAATATCATTTCTATCTCACTCCTCCTAATAAACCTGGACTTAATAGAGTTGTAGGGAGATACAATTGGATCATGTGTGACATAATTTGATCAATGATGTTTTTTATCATAATTACCTCTTAGTTTCCAGGTATATATGTAGTAGATACTACACTGTATATCCTTAATAAGATTCCATGCAAGTAAGCTGGAATTAAGTACTAGAGAATTCTACTTCTTTAGGAAAATAAAGGATGGTATGGGATACCTACTTTATGACCTTGAGATTCTTAAAATATCTCATCTATGAGAATGTGATTCTTAGAGGCTGAGACTCTTGAGAATCAAGAAGAAAATGAAGTAAAGGAACTCATTTAATCTTGAGATGATAATGAGGCTCCTGAAATCGGAAATTAAAAGGATAATTAAAGATGAAACATTAATACCTCTTCAAATGAGTCTGAAGATGTATTCTATATGTCAGTAAGTCTGACAATGATCGGACTTCATGTGATGAAGCTCCTAAGGATCATGACATGGAGAGATGGATATTAGCAATAAAGTTTAAACTAGACTTCATATACAAGTGTTGTATATGGACCCTCGAGGATCCACCTATATGGGTAAGACCCATAAAGGTGTAAATAGATCTTCAAGAGAAAGGGAATCTGATGATAAGGTAGAGACTGATGAATCTCGGATTCATCACTCTAAATCTCATTTATTAAGCTTAAGTCCCTAAAAATCAACTGCATTTTTGCATTTATTTCGCATAATTAGCATTCAGGCATGATTTCATAAGAATTGCATTTTAGCGTTAATTTCTGCATATTTTAAGAAGCCAAAAATCCAAGCCCAGATTGACCTGTCCTCCCTGCTAACACCACATACCACAAAACCACCTCCACTGTGTACATATCACTCACAAGAATAAATAAAAAATACAAAAAAATCACTAACCCAAATAAGTGGACCAAAAACCCAAACCCTAGTTTCAGGATTTTCGGACTAAAAGCCACATATCTTCCCCATCTAGTGTCCGATTTGATCCTACTCACTTTTGAACTAATGCACATTCAATTACCTCCAAAACAAGACCAAGTTCAAGTGAATTGAAGCTCGTATGTGAAAGTTGGGTTTTGGGCCTCTTTTGTACATTGTATATTTCGCGATTTTCTGACCTTTATTTTATGTATATACTTTCTTAATTTATAAAAATCCAAAAAAATTATATTTAGATGTCTTTTATTTATCTTTGAGTTTTTCCGTATTTTTCCGGATTTTTATCTTGTTTAAAAAATAACAAAAAAAATTAGAAAACTCAAAAATCAAGGTATTCTATGTACATGGGATACCCCAAAAATTCACTTTCTACATTTGACCGAATTTGGTTTTGATGCCTTCATGAAAGTAGTAGATCTAGTCGAGACGAGCATTTTTCGTGAAGGAACTTTTTTGATCCGAGGTCATTTGTTATTTTTTATAGATTTTGGAAATCTTTTATTTCCGGATTTTTCTGGTGTTGACACGTGGCAGCCCCAGAGGCCGCCACGTGTCAGCTATTTTTTGCATTTTTTATCTCATTTTTATAAAAAAAAAATTAAACCCACGCACGTGCAGCACACGTGCCTCGCCCGCACGCGCACTGCACGTGCGCCCGCGCCTACACAGGCCCCCGCCACGTGGCTCCTTTTTGGCCGTCCGATCTCGGCCGATCGGACGGCCCTTGACCGTCGTCTTCTCCAGGCCTTCTCCCCTCCGAAACCGCCGCCCCCAACCTCGCGCCCTCCGCCGCCTCCTACCTCCACAACGGCCGCCCGCTGATTTTGCCAACAGCCGCCGCCAACCCGACCTCCCTCCCCCTATATATACTCCATCGCCGACCCCCTGAAACCTCATCTGCCGATTGCACGCAGGTGGCCCTCGCGGTGGTGACAGCACCACGAAGCGGCTCCTCCGGCGTGATCCGACCCCTCCGGTCGTCGCCGCACCTCCGCGCGCCCTCCAGCTCCGCCTTGGCGTCGAGCCAACGTCTTCAACAACGACGATCCTCCACCAACTTCATCTTCCTCGGCCATTTACGATCATCTTCTTCGACAACCTCCGCCGCGCGACACCGCCTTTAACGGCCTTCGTCTCCAGCACTCCACCGACTCCACCGCCAACAACTTCGTCGCCGCGCCACCACATACCGTCTACATATCTGTTGCACCGCCGCTACGCTATCAACTCCGCCTCCAGAGCTCCACCGTCTTTGACTCCACCTCGCCAGGAGCTTGGTGCTCCGCCCTGACCTTCACGCGACGACCACCGGAGCTACGCAGCGGCTCCGCTACGCCGCCCCTTCGCCCAGCTACGCGGCCGGAGCTCAACCCCTCCGCCTCCTTTCCTCGCCGCCGGGCACGTAGCCCGAGGCCCCCGCCTCACGTGCGAGGCACGTGGCGGGGGAACGTCTTCAGGCGCAAGTCATCCCCAGGGGTCACGTGTTCTGCACGTGACCCGCTGGGTCATTTACAAGAACACCCCTCGAGGATCCCCATTTCACACTTCAAACCCCGCCGACCCAGGGGTCACGTGCGTAGCACGTGGCCTGCTAGGAATTTTGCAAAGATACCCTCTGGGGTATATGTATTTACATCTGAGCCCTCCACTGTAGTTATTTTATTTTATATTATTGCAATTATATCCCTATGTTCCACCTCAGTTTTGAACATCTTCTTTACATTATTTTATCAATCAAAAATAGCATGATGTTTGTTAATTGATTCTCTACATTTTTACATGTCGTGGATATTTTTGTGATTAACGGTTAATTAATAATCATTATTTATGTGGAAATTTGCATATTTTGTCCCATCTGTGCTTTGAAATTCTTAGTTAATTAACCGTGGCTCTAAAAATCTCCGAAAAATCACATATTATAGAGATTATTTTGATTAACATTGTGCCCAAAAATCTTTGCATTTGCATGCATCATTTGCCATGTAAAAATCATTTTGCACATTTCAATGTTTGATTTTTAATAGGTATTAAACCCCACATTTTCGAGGTTTAGGATTTTTCTGAGATCCATCACCTAGTGATAGATCTTAGATAATTTTATTTCTTGAAAATAAGTAGGTTTAATATTTATTAGAATTAAATATTGAAAATCATTCTGTTTGCATTTAAAAATTCGTAAAAAATTCATATTGCATCAGAAAATTCCAAAAAAAATATAGTGCACTTATTTCATCATATTTTACATCTAGGCCAAGTTTTGTATTTTTCGGACATCATTTGAACGGAATTCACATTTTAGTCCATAAAATAGGCCGGATTTGCATATTGCACCCTATATTGCATTGAAAATTTCCAAAAAAAAGACCGCCTTGAAAATCGAACTAAAAATTGGATAGACACAACTCTAGGTTGTTCCTTTGCCTCCTTGTGATCGACCTTGAGACTTGCCCAAGTAAAATAAACATAAAAACCACTTGATTAAATTTGATCAAAAATTGTGGTTATTTCTTGACTGTTTCTGTTTGCCGCCTACAACGAACGACAATTAATAATTTCACACACGAACGATAAAAACAACTTCTTAACGCGGCTTTTGCGGACTCGTCAGATGGCGCCGTTGCCGGGGAGGCAAACGGCTTAGTTTTTTGTTTTGAAAATTTTTTGTTCGGTTTTTCGAATTCAGGTAGTCTGACTCCCGAATCTTTCATTGTAAATCCCATTTTATTTCTTGTATTCATTTTTCAGCATTTCTTTCATTTATTTTATTTTTGATTATTTTCTGAGTCACTCTCTTACATTCTCTCTCTTATTTTTCTTGCGAGGTACCCGGCGCACGTGGAGCGGTTTTTCAAGGAACCGACGCATCTTCACCGACACCCGAAGAAACCGCAATTAAATTAAGATCGAGTCGAGTCGTGAGAGAGCGTAGAGTCTAGGTTTTGAATTTCTGCACTTTTAATTTCTGCTCATTTATAGCGGTGTCCGTTTGGACTCTCGCGTGTGTAGAAAAAGACCTTGAACTTTATTTGTGGTGTGTCGTGGCCTGTTTCACTCTCCGGTGAGGGTGGGGCCCGACTTGAGTGGCGACTAGGATAGACCTGCACATACGGCTCTCAGAGCATTTCTATTTTTGATTGTGCTCGTAGGATCTTAAGTCACACTGCACTCTAACTGAGACGCGCATTAGATCGTTCAACTTAGCCAAATTCAACTCAATTCTTCTCGCTAATAGAACTTTCTGCTTAGGTGCGGTTTTCATCGGCTTGCACGCATTTAGTATAAATTTTCAATTCTGTATTGCATCCCACATGAAGATTGCGAGGAGGCACTGTAAGTCTTCTAACTGAGCATTCATTATAGTTTTCCGCGTGCATCGGCTTTTCCCGAATTCCTCTCTCTTGTTTTATCACATAAGTCTAAAGGAAATTGGGACTGGATGGTAGATGTGTATTTGTGTTCATCTAAATTCTACAGTGATCGCCTTAATAAAACTGGGACTGCTAAATATAGCCGATCTAAAAAAACCATAAAATCAAGAATTTCTGCGGGAGAGCAACCCCGACATTGTTTGATTTATCTTGCAGCGAGGAGAGAGACGCACACTAGGATAGAGCCCAGCTCCAAACCTAACATCTCGTCTAAATGGCTTGCAAGACTGAATTTATCACCAACTAAAATTGAAAAGATAATAGCCGAATTCTTACGGCTTCATTGTGTGCGTTGGTGAACCCAGGGTTTGAATTGTGTTTGCATTGGTGTGCGTGAACCGGTTTCAAGATCAAAAGCCGCACATTTGATTTCTCTTGACTATCCCGTGCAATCATCTCTCTCCTTTCTTGATTTAAAATTCACCATGGAATTCTTGTCCAATAACTCTTGCAGACCCAACCCCTCATTCCTTTCAGCTCTTTCAAAAATAGCCGAACGTTTATCCGAGAATCCATCAGAGCTATACTATAAAAATGAATTCGTATCGGTTAGACCCAAAACACCTCCCCCTCAACCACCAATAAATCCATCTCCTTCTTCTAATCTGACCTACTTCATGAATGACAACCCTTTGTATTCAAAGCAGACAAACCAAGAAATGATTGAGGGCTCTACTTCTTCATTTAATCCTCTTTACATTGATCATACAATTCACCCCTCATACTCGGTAAATGTCAATCCATCATTCATGGGGGAAGATAACCACATGATCGAATTGAACACTTCTTCTCTTCCATCAATCTCGAACACCAAAGAAAAATCATTACCTTGGATTGAACATAAGAATCCCCTCTTCACTCATTCAGAGGATTGGGCCGACCACAAAAGATCACAACTCTCCTTGGACCAACTCCACTTACCTAGACCATATGAGCAGCCACCTTCCATGATTATTGAGGAGGTACTTTCAGAAAATGATGATCGTACATCGAATACTTCCAGAGATCCCTCTCCTAGTACATATATAAAAATGGAAGAGGACATTGAATTACAAAAACATACCCTAACTGCTCCCATATTTGGCCAAGAAGAGATTTTGGAGAATATTTTGAGGATGAATAAGAAATTTGATTTAATGGAGGATAAATTTCAAGAACTTGTCGATCGATTAATCTCTGGTAGCTCGGCTATAAAAATGAATGAGGAAATGATTGGATCTGAAATTGATAATTTTGAGGATATTCAGGGACCTAGGGATTATT
The DNA here is from genome assembly GCA_037367405.1 of Ottelia alismoides. Lineage (NCBI taxonomy): Eukaryota > Viridiplantae > Streptophyta > Magnoliopsida > Alismatales > Hydrocharitaceae > Ottelia > Ottelia alismoides. The sequence continues at coordinate 540,291 of JAZKJV010009715.1, forward strand.
CTGAGACTTTCCCTTCTACATCCTACTCCCTTAGAAATGACTATGCCCCGAACTATCACCCTGAACACCAAAGCCCCTTTTCACCTGAAGGACAACCCACACCCCCACACCACCCAGAAAATACCAAAATAAAAATATTTGAAAACCACAAAAAAATTGAAAATTTAGAAAATTTCATAAAAATTGAGACTGAAGACGATCTGAGGAATTTGGATCCAACCGTACGGGAAGCATTAGGAAAGAAATTGATTTTTGAACTTCCCTTTCTACAGGCCATTGAATACTTCCCCGATCTTAAAGGATTTATATTGGACAAATTAACGATGAAGAAATCGGGCAGGATTCGAACAAAACCGAGAGACATATATTGTCAATGGCATCCTCCTTGGTGTTGAGGAGAAAAACCAAGAGCCGCATAGTGAAGCGGTTGCCCAGATTTGAATGTGTACTCAAAGACATAATTTTCACCCATGCTCGGATTGATGACGATTCACCAATTAATATCCTCCCGACCTCTGTATTCCATGAACTCAAACTCGGATCGATTCGAAAGATACGAGAGATCATTCAATTGGCGGACCGATCGATAAAACGGCCGAGAGGAACCATTTCTGTCATCATGAAATTCCAAGGTGCTCCGCTCAAAGTAGAATTCACAATCATTGATATTGAGCATCAAGGAGAATTCACCCAGTCTCCAATCATTCTCGGAAAGCCATTCTTGGCATTGGCCAAGGCGAGTATTGATTGTGAGACTCGGGAAATCAATTTCACAGCATCGGAAGCACTTAGATCTGACCATGTCTTTGAGGAACCACGATCTTCTGAGGCAACCCACGAAGTCCCCGACAACCGTAACCATGAAGCGGTAGAAGAGCCCTACCCCGCAGCCACACCTGAGATAGTGGTTGTTGATGAGACTATTGGTTTAGAAAATCTCCCCCCTGCTCCATTCCCAGCCGCTCTCACCATGGACAATCATGTATACGAATCATATGATCCGGAGACTTATGCATGGGCACACCCTGGGTCAACCTACTCTGACTACATGGATTACATCAACTCGACTCAGGAATGCACCAACATCGAATCAATGGAGAAAGAACATGTAGAGACTCTCCCCAATATTCAAATCCCTGAGGATCTCAAAATAGACAAATCTTTCTACTACGATCCTGAGACATATGCATGGTCACATCCGGGAGCAACATTCTCTGAATATCTTGACCAAATCATCCCAAATCGAGAATGCTCAAACATACGGGAGACTAAAAGCAAGCAAGCAGATCGAGCACCAACCAAGGAAAATTCAAATGGCTATTCATCTGGATACTCAAGTGAACCGACACCTTCACGACGAAATAAAAAGAGAGTCACCTTTGACCTTCCGGAAGAGGTATCGTCTGATGGTCCCTCATCAGGTCCGGAAAAGGTAGTCTACATGAGTGAAGTCTGTTCGGCAGCCCTAAAGCCATATCTTCGTAAGGATCCAAAATTCAATTCTCATTGGACAACTCCCGTTCCTAACTACTACTCATCCAAAGCTGATGCTCCTGCCCTCTTCAAGTACACTGGAATTCTTTCGTATGAGCTGACTGAGACCGGTGCTTCTGAGCTATCATCTGAGGACAAATTGATTGACCCCAAGAAGGAACGAATTCTGAGGAAACAATTAAAGAAACAAAAAGATATGCAGACTTGGAGTATGTCCACTTTCAAATACTACTCTGAGGATAACTCTGATGATGGATATCTTTCATCTGGCTCAAACACTTCATCTATTATCCATCATGATTTTTCTGAGGATGACACTGATTGTAGTTGGGAATCATATGCTCCATCTTCACCTCATCATTATGATCTCCCACCACAGGCTCACAAGAAGATCAGCCGAAAACCGCCTTAATCATTCGGCTACCCACCCCCCCTCCCGACCACATCGGTCTCCTTGTACAGCTTCTTCCTCTACTTAGGCCAAGGCCTAAGTATAGGGGGGACCGATGCCATCTGTTTATACCATCCTCCCGACCGCTCCATTTCCACCCTTCTTCCATACTTAGGCTATCCAGAGCCTAAGTATAGGGGGAACAGACATCCACCTGTATATCCATATCATGACCGCCTCTTTCCGCTTTACTTCCTAACCCATTGTACATAAATTTTACACTCCCTTACGCTTAGCACGAGCTATGTCTTCATTACGCTTTTTGTGCTTTGAGGACACAGCACTCGCTAAGTATAGGGGGGTCTGTATATATACTTTGTATATATTTTACCCATATCTCGTACTTTCGCGTAAGTCTATATGTATTTACGGGGTGGGTACTAACTTGAAAAGAAAAAAAACAACAAAAAAACACAAAAAAACAAAACAAAAAAACAAAAAAAAAGGAAAAAAAAGAGTTTTGCTACTAACACTGACTTGCCCAAAATTTTTGAAAAAAAAAGAAAGAAAGAGGCTTCTTATTCCATTTTCTGCATAAAAAATCCCTTGCATAAAATGTCAAAAAAAAAATTTGCATTGCACACACCTACACTTCATCCAACATTACATGCATTTGCATTTGTGAAAAGTCATTGGGTTCTGAATCGAGTTATGAGCCGAAACCGAGAGTGGTCTGGGCTTGCCCTTAATCCACCTAATTTTCAGAGGAACTTCACCGAGAAATAGGATTTTAAGAGCTTCAGGTCTTTTGACTTAATTCTTTAAGTTCCACATGACAATGTGCAGCGTTTGACTCTTAGTGTCTAAACTGGTCTCTTCATTCTGGGTACAGCTCTGGAATAGGGAATTAATTTGCACTCTCACACTATGCACTTAGCTCAACCCAGACGGGATGTTGGAAGACTATGTGAGTTTCTTTTCTGGTAGCGTGGAAATCTAAAGACCGGAGTTCGGGTTGAAATAAAGCTTCGGAAAAGGGATGGACGGCTGGGCACAATTTTTTCTAAGACCCCAAAAAATGTACGGAATAAAAAGATTCTATATCCGTAGGGGCAAAACAAGATCCAAGCAGAACCACCAAAAATTCCAAATACAAAGAAGCATTCTACCAAATAAAAATTCAACCAAAAAGGTCCAAGCTTCAAGAAACCTGCAGATCTTTGTGGAGACTTGGCTACACTGGCCATCTTCACAAGGAGAGGTGACTACACTGGACACCCCCTCCAGTTCTTTTCTCTTTCTTCTAGCTTCTCCCCCATTTCGATTGTGAACACAGCACGACAGACCTTAGAAGGAAATACCTGACTCCCCGAGGACGAGTTACTGGAGAGGAGAGGAGCATGGTAGTTCGGCATTCTGGATGGGAAGAGCTAAAAACCCTTCACACACACGAGTCGGTTATTCAATGTTCTTAGGGTATACTTTGGGAAGAGGATTGATCTAAGATGACTTCTGAGCCGAAACTGTAACAATGATGTGTAGAACTTGAGGGCTGTTGATTTTAAAATTCTAAGTCTCACAGAAGTTCCGCCACACTAATAATCCAAAGGTCGAGTTTAGTTTCATTCTCACCTTCAGCTCATGGTTTTGGTATGGAACCCAGTCTCATTTCACTTCATGGCATGTCTTTTTGATGCTCAGGGACGAGCATGGTTTAAGTATAGGGGGATGATGAATCTCGGATTCATCACTCTAAATCTCATTTATTAAGCTCAAGTCCCTAAAAATCAACTGCATTTTTTCATTTATTTCGCATAATTAGCATTCAGGCATGATTTCATAAGAATTGCATTTTAGCGTTAATTTCTGCATATTTTAAGAATCCAAAAATCCAAGCCCAGATTGACCTGTAAATAGCCTGACTTCCCCTATTTTTAACTCCTCCCTGCTAACACCACATACCACAAAACCACCTCCACTGTGTACATATCACTCACAAGAATAAATAAAAAATACAAAAAAATCACTAACCCAAATAAGTGGACCAAAAACCCAAACCCTAGTTTCAGGATTTTCGGACTAAAAGCCACATATCTTCCCCATCTAGTGTCCGATTTGATCCTACTCACTTTTGAACTAATGCACATTCAATTACCTCCAAAACAAGACCAAGTTCAAGTGAATTGAAGCTCGTATGTGAAAGTTGGGTTTTGGGCCTCTTTTGTACATTGTATATTTCGCGGTTTTCTGACCTTTATTTTATGTATATACTTTCTTAATTTATAAAAATCCAAAAAAATTAGATTTAGATGTCTTTTATTTATCTTTGAGTTTTCCGTATTTTTCCGGATTTTTATCTTGTTTAAAAAATAACAAAAAAATTAGAAAACCCAAAAATCAAGGTATTCTATGTACATGGGATACCCCAAAAATTCACTTTCTACATTTGACCGAATTTGGTTTTGATGCCTTCATGAAAAATGTAGATCTCGTCGAGACGAGCATTTTTCATGAAGGAACTTTTTCGATTCGAGGTCATTTGCTATTTTTTATAGATTTTAGAAATCTTTTATTTCCGGATTTTTCTGGTGTTGACACGTGGCCGCCCCAGAGGCCGCCGCGTGTCAGCTATTTTTCGCATTTTTTATCTCATTTTTATAAAAAAAAATTAAACCCACGCACGTGCAGCGCACGTGCCTCGCCCGCACGCGCACTGCACGTGCGCCCGCGCCTACCCAGGCCCCCGTCACGTGGCTCCTTTTTGGTCGTCCGATCTCGGCCGATCGGACGGCCTTTGACCGTCGTCTTCTCCAGGCCTTCTCCCCTCCGAAACCGCCTCCCCCAACCTCGCGCCCTCCGCCGCCTCCTACCTCCGCAACGGCCGCCCGCTGATTTCGCCAACAGTCGTCGCCAACCCGACCTCCCTCTCCCCTATATATACTCCATCGCCGACCCCCTGAAACCTCATCCGCCGATTGCACGCAGGTGGCCCTCGCGGTGGTGACAGCACCACGAAGCGGCTCCTCCGGCGTGATCCGACCCCTCTGGTCGTCGCCGCACCTCCGCGCGCTGTCCAGCTCCGCCTTGGCGTCGAGCCAACGTCTTCAACAACGACGATCCTCCACCAACTTCATCTTCCTTGACCATTTACGATCATCTTCTTCGACAACCTCCGCCGCGCGACACCGCCTTCAACGGCCTTCGTCTCCAGCACTCAACCGACTCCACCGCCAACAACTTCGCCGCCGCGCCACCACATACCGTCTACATCTCTGCTGCATCGCCGCTACGCTATCAACTCCGCCTCCAGAGCTCCACCGTCTTCGACTCCACCTCGCCAGGAGCTTGGTGCTCCGCCCCGACCTTCACGCGACGACCACCGGAGCTACGCAGTGGCTCCGCTACGCCGCCCCTTCGCCCAGCTACGCGGCCGGAGCTCAACCCCTCCGCCTCCTTTCCTCGCCGCCGGGCACGTAGCCCGAGGCCCCCGCCTCACATGCGAGGCACGTGGCGGGGGAACGTCTTCAGGCGCAAGTCATCCCCAGGGGTCACGTGTTCTGCACGTGACCCGCTGGGTCATTTACAAGAATACCCCTCGAGGATCCCCATTTCACACTTCAAACCCCGCCGACCCAGGGGTCACGTGCGTAGCACGTGGCCTGCTAGGAATTTTGCACAGATACCCTCTGGGGTATAGGTATTTACATCTGAGCCCTCCACTGTAGTTATTTTATTTTATATTATTGCAATTATATCCCTGTGTTCTACCTCAGTTTTGAACATCTTCTTTACATTATTTTATCAATCAAAAATAGCATGATGTTTGTTAATTGATTCTCTACATTTTTACATGTCGTGGATATTTTTGTGATTAACGGTTAATTAATAATCATTATTTCTGTGGAAATTTGCATATTTTGTCCCATCTGTGCTTTGAAATTCTTAGTTAATTAACCGTGGCTCTAAAAATCTCCGAAAAATCACATATTGTAGAGATTATTTTGATTAACATTGTGCCCAAAAATCTTTGCATTTGCATGCATCATTTGCCATGTAAAAATCATTTTGCACATTTCAATGTTTGATTTTTAATAGGTATTAAACCCCACATTTTCGAGGTTTAGGATTTTTCTGAGATCCATCACCTAGTGATAGATCTTAGATAATTTTATTTCTTGAAAATAAGTAGGTTTAATATTTATTAGAATTAAATATTGAAAATCATTCTGTTTGCATTTAAAAATTCGTAAAAAATTCATATTGCATCAGAAAATTCCAAAAAAATACAGTGCACTTATTTGATCATATTTTACATCTAGGCCAAGTTTTGTATTTTTCGGACATCATTTGAACGGAATTCACATTTTAGTCCATAAAATAGGCTGGATTTGCATATTGCACCCTATATTGCATTGAAAATTTCCAAAAAAAAGACCGCCTTGAAAATCGAACTAAAAATTGGATAGACACAACTCTAGGTTGTTCCTTTGCCTCATTGTGATCTACCTTGGGACTTGCCCAAGTAAAATAAACATAAAACCACTTGATTAAATTTGATTAAAAATTGTGGTTATTTCTTGACTGTTTCCGATTGTCGCCTACAACGAACGACAATTAATAATTTCACACACGAACGATAAAAACAACTTCTTAACGCGGCTTTGCAGACTCGTCAGAGACCTTCAAAGCTCGGTTCGTAGCCATGAGCTACACACTGGAAGAGAAGACATTGCTTGCGATGAGACTTGCTCTTCAGTAACCATGCTTAAACCCATCAGATTATTGCTAGCTATGGCCACACAACTTGGCTTTGACATCTTCTAGATGGAAGTCAAGATTGCATTCCTCTATGAATGCCTCTCTGAGGATATTCATATGAAGTAGCCACAGGGCTTCATGATTGGGGAAAGTAAGGTGTGAAAACTAAAGAAATACATCTATGGACTCAAAAAACTTCTTGTTGGAACATAAGATTTGATGAAATTATAAATGTTATGATTTCAGATAGAATCTTGATGAACCATATGAAGCTTAGTGGGAGTGCCTTTGTGTTCATCGTGCTAAATGTAGATAATATCCTAATCATTTTGAATGATATAAGGATGATGATAAGTATTTTATGATCTGGAAATTTTATACCTTGAGATATGATCTCAAGTATACCTCTTAGATCTTAGTTCTGAAGTTGTTCAGAAGCAAAGAGAAGAGAGAGAATTGTGATTGTCACATTATTGGTACATCCTGGATATATTCTATCCAAGGAAGGATTCCTACCCTTAAGATTTGGTACTGACCAATATTAAGGGATAGCATATCAAGTGTTGATGGTGCAAAAACTGCTTGCCTTTGTGCATCGGTTGCTAGAAGCCTCGTATGTGCTAGATGTGTACGAAAGGTCAGTGGGAGTAGTAAAATATTACTAATTCTACCATAGAATAAAATATTTGATTGCAGTAATAATAAATATCTTCAAAGATGACAAGACTTAGAGATAATGATCTCAAAGTCTCATCATAAAGAACCTAAGACTTTATAGATAGTGATCTAAAAGGTCTTAACTGTAGATGCCTTGGGAGATCGAGATCTCCAGGAATAAAGGCATTCTGATAAGGATTATGGAAATAATGGTTATAATAATTACTGAGCAATAGTGTCAAGGACACTATAATTGCTTTATCAAGATCGAGTATTGGTTGCATAAGGTGCAACATTCTCATTGGATGCGAGTACTGTTACCTAGGGATATGCAAGTGCCGTAAAAGGACTTGGCATAGTATTTTGGGAACGGAGTGACTGGTCAGCTTACCTAGTTATTTTCTAAATAGTCTATGATTGTCACATGAGTGTGGGTTTAAATGATTAGCCCATTAATGGCTCTTTAGGCTAGTTGGAGATTGTTGGACATGCGAGCCCACGACGAGCCATTATGCAATAAATGTTATTGCACATATCATTCCCTGATCTGAAATGAAGAATAACTAATTTGAATAATAGGTCCCTTAGTACAATTAGGGTTATATACCATGGCTATCTTAATGATCATACAACTGTTGATTCAATTATTAAATCATAGAGGCTGGTGCTTGGATGAATATCTAAAGAGTTAGATTGAGGACTCATCAAGCACCATCAAATGATTGTTAAGAGATGATCTCCAGCCTGAGTAGGAGATGGCAATCCTTTCTCAAGTAGGCTGATATCTGACCGACCTCTTGATGCAGGTCCTCTGCATAGGAATAGAGATTCGGAGGTGTCAGATTAGTTAGGTTAAAGAGTTGACTTAACGAGATCGAGATAACCAAAGACCTATATCGTATGTTGTTACGGTATAGGAACGCATCCTTTAACCGGAGACAGATATGTTACTATATGTCTGAGTATGTACATTTGGCAGACCAGTATGTACATTTGGCAGACCAGTATGTACATTTGGCAGACCAAACAGATATGTTTTTTTTTATATTCTTATCATTAAAGGATGACTATAATCCACTTAAAGTTGTTATCACTGATTGCGATAAAAAAAGGATCCTATCAAGATGATTATCACTCTCGTAAATAGTAGAGCATGGATATGGATCCATCTTCCTGAGTAACAAGGGGATACTTTAAGAGTGTTATCACCGAAGATGATAACTGTAATCCCTAAAGATTGTTACCGTTGACCACGATAACAAAGGTCCTATTAAGATTGTTATCACTCTCGTGATAAGTGGAATGTAGATGCATGTACATCTTTTGAAGAAATTTGAACTCTCTTAAGATGTCGAATGTGTCAACTGTAATTTCTTAAAATTAGTTGTCGTTGGCAGTGGTAACAAATGTTCTACTAAGATTATTATCACTCATGTGATAAGTAGATTGCATATGCGAGTGCATCTCTAGGAGTAGGAAGAGTTCTTTTAAGATTGTTATCACCCTTAAGCTAAGAAAGATGCATATTAGGATTGTTTTTCTTTTCAAAAGTTATAACTTTAAGGTATGTAGAAAGCCTTTCGCATATCGTAATAGACACATGTCCTACCCCAATAATATCTTTACATGATGTAATGGATATTAGGTATGATATCGTGGATGTATACAACATATGATATGAATAGACAGAGAATACTACTAATACCAATTCCTGAAGTCTCGAGGACGAGACTTGTTTTAAGATTGTTATGATGTGAAACCCCTGGTTTTAGCCCCACAACTTGGTCAAGTTGAGGATAATCACATAGTTGTGGTTCAATAAGAAATTTATGAAAAATCTAATTTCGATCTGATTGTAGCATATTATGACTTGTTGGATGCGTATCGTCGTCAGGATTCCAACGCATCTGAAATTTTGTAAATCGGATATCGGATGAGTGAAATATGATCATTTTAGTGAGGATGGGTCAAATATGAAATGGTTATACGGGATTGAGCAAGATCCATCTAAGAGATCCGCCCAAGTATGATTTTTGAGATATAAAAGGACACATGGGCTGCTCTCTCCTCTCACTTGCAAACCCTAGCCACCACTCACCATCTCCCACCTCTCAAGACCGTTGGAGATCCGACGGAGCGTTGGCGGAGTTGGTTGTTCTCTACTATTTTTGTGGGGAAGTTTTCCCTCGACATCCTCTACACGGATCTAGCACTAGAAATGTAAGATCATCTCTCTCGTTTCTTGTATTTCAAGATTTTGTTGTGGGTTAGATCTAAGCAAGGGATTATTTTGATTTAGAGGATTTTCGTGATCATGATGAAGCGTGGAACTACTTCGAATGGACATATGACGTTGATGCACAAACAACATATAGGTACGGTCCCCTGCCCTTTTCTTTGTGATTTTCTCGCTGTGTTTATATCCCATGGACCCTCGTGTCTCTCTTGCTGGATTGGGTTTCCCCTTTTTGGTGTGAAGATTGATGGTTGTTCATGTTCTTAAAGATGTGTGTGTGTGTGTGTGTGTGTGTAGGATAAATGATATGTTCTGTGAAATCCATATGCAAAATAATTTTAAAACTATTAGAACTAAAGATGTACAGTAAATATATGTTGTCACATGGATTGATTGGATCGGGGTTTAAGGTACCTATCAATGACTGCATGGGAATATAAACTCGTAACGATAAATACCCCCTCTTGCTGTTGGTTTCCACATCTTTTGTTCCCATGCGTAAACATATCTAGAGCCCTTAGGTGTTCTTAATGTATAGTTCATGGATTCGATATGTTGTTAATCTGCATATGGAGGTACCTCATGGATGTCAATAGTTTTTTTTTTATCCGTATACTGAGGCTCTCCTCTCAAAAGTAAAACGGAAACATCACTAGAAGTCGAGTGAAATTACAAAGGATTTGGTTAAGTATTAAGCAAATATAGAATGCATGTTATTTTTTTTTATTATAATATTTGAATGGAAACAATTGTGGTGTAATGCACATTCGAATCCTTACAACTTCATGAATAGATTAGCATTCTATTTGCATGTGATAGTCATTATGAAATGTAATGAAAGAATTTTTTTATAGATAAGAACGTGTGACTTGAGGTAACCGAAATCACAATTCCTACAATATCATGGCTATGCATCCAAATTATGAATCATTAATTTCTCGTAGCAATAAGTATACGTAATAGATGTAATCCGTCATGGGAGACTTAATGTTATTTACGTTATATTATTAATTCTCTCAATAACGTTATTTACCTCTCACGTCAACTACTTATTGTGCTATGCATACGATGTCCACGTACGTACATTAACCATAGCCCGCACATCATGTTGTGATGCAATGGCTACTTTGTATATTAATGAAATTAAAAGAGCGTTTTAATTTTCGTAAACTTTTGGTTCGTGCTGAGGTAGTAGCCCCTTTTGCGATATTACACAGAACATATGAACTAATGTTTAAGATAAGAGAGAGATGTTATTAATAGTATATTCAATTCTACGAGTTATACGCTGGCAAATAGAGAGGTTCGAACAATTGGGTTGAAGAAAAAGGGATTTTATATCGTATGTTAAGACTCGCAAAATACCCACTTAGTTACTACTAGTTAGTTTTTCTTGTATTAACCATTATGCATCAAAGATGTACATACGAGTGATGCATTCACAATAATTCTTGTATTATATGACAATAAGAGATAGACATCTAATGAGATTTTAACTTAGCATTTTTAAATATCACCTTTTATTGCTCCATGTTTTTTTAAACGCACGATGTAAATTTTTTTTTTCACTGAATAATATGCTTACTTTTTTTTGGTGGATAATGTTGGAGAATAATTGTAATTGAGTCATGATTACCGATTGATTATCATCATCTCAAAAAAAATTTAAACATCCAATAGGTCATTAATAAGGATGACGGTTATTCTTTCATGAATGAGATTTTACGGTAAGGGGTAGATGGAGTTAGGTGCCTCAAGGGATTGACATGCACCTTTGGAGTCCCGGGTAGATGCCATGAAGGTCGTGACCCCAATGGACAAGTTGGGTGACGCGTTGCACCTAGCAGCCCGGTAGCATCCGGAGTCGCTCGACGGAGTAGGCATGTGGCAGGGTAGCATATACTTATTTGTGAGAAAATAATGATCGGATGTCTCTAATCACTTTTTACATCATTGTTAACTCTACCGAACCGTAGAAATCGTTTTAAGTAAATATTGAATTAATAAATAAAAGTAAGATTGAGTTACCACTTTATCGACGTTTGGATGTATCTGTCATGGTTAGAGAAGTTAGCATACCCGAGAGTGTGGCGCAGCTCTCGTGGTCCCGGTGAGTCCTAGATGGAGTGTTAGTTCTAGTTCCGCGAGTTTGTCGGTGTGTTCCGCGACTCTGTCGGTTGAACGTAGTGCTACGGGTACAGTCGGTGTGTCCGCTTCCCTAGTACGACACTCATCGAAGACTCGTACTTCGTCACAAGGGTGTATCCGGTGCGGTCCCGTTTGGCCGCGGTGTACTCGTTCCCGGGTATTCCCCTCGTGATGGGTAAGCTGGGGGAAATGGGTTGAAGTTGAAGTTGGGGTTGGTTGTTTGAGTTTGTTGGCTTGAGTTCGTTGCTCCAGTGCACACGTTGTGACTGTTGAGTTTGTTTATCAATGTTTGAACTCTATAACTAAATGATGGCAAGATCTCTGATTTTTTATGATGGAAATATGTCTTGAACTAATAATATACCTATTTACATATTCTTGTATGATTAACCCCAACGGTTCAGGTAAGTAAATTTAAAATTGATGAGCTTACAACAAGTATTAGTTTGTGTGCAATTTAGAATAATCGCTTTATACACGTTTGGGATAGTGAATAATAATGACAAGATTAATAAAGGAATATGAACATCCATCTCTTTACTCTTTTACACTTTCTGCTTAGTGTAGTGTTAGCCTGTTTTAGCTGTACTGAGCATTTTAGCTCATACGTACTTCTTTGGAAACCCATCCAGGTTTACAGGTTGTTGATCAACAGCAGTGACTTGATCTTCCGCACTTTGTACAAGACCCAGGGTACAGTTTCACTTGTAGAGATATACTAGTTGTTGTTATGCTTTTGTAGCTTCTACAGTTTAAGTTGTTAGCCATGAAAATATATTTTGTGGACTCTATTGTAAATTTCTAAAATTTTTGGGAACCATGAATATGTAAATGTCATTGGTACATTTTTATTCTTTACTTTTCCTGCTTTACATTCTGAATGTTAATCATGATGTATGAATGTGGCTATTGCTGAGTATCTGGATTCTAGGGAGATAGCTATGACACCCTCCCCGCGGGGCGGGGCGTCACAGATGGTATCAGAGCAAGGATACTCCATTAGCAAACATTTATACTTATGATTATTAACGGTATTCGGAATGTATGGAATACATCAGGGTCCTCTGACTATGATGTTTAGTCCAACAGGAATGGTTCCCGTATAAGAGTCCTAATATATGAAGACTTAGATATATAGAGACTTATGAGTGTAATTGATTCTTGCAGAATCATGTCGCTTTCGAACGCTGAGATTGCTAGACAATTGGCAATGATGATGGACATGCTCCAAAATATGGATAGGAGACTACAGACCGTAGAGCGAAGACTTGATGGATTTGAAGAATCCGTTCGTACCCTTCAAAGCGTGGGTACTACTAGAGTTACACTTCCCCATCTATCTAATGAGGATATTTTTCAGAAGCATCAGAAAATATTTGCTAGCTATTGCAAGGGTCAAGTAAAAGAGTTTGTGGGAGATACTGATCCTGAGGATGCTGATGCTTGGTTAGAAAAGATTGAGAAAGTTCTCAAGATTATCCAAGCACCCAAAGACTGTTGGGTGCCATTTGCTGAATACTCCTTGAGCGGTCATGCAAAGCATTGGTGGAGCGCTTTATCCCGACATTTATCACATCCTTTGACTTGGGATAATTTTGTGAAGTCATTTAGAGAACAATTTCTTCCTGATTTCTGGATTAGGAGAAAAAGAAAAGAATTGGATGAGTTGCAACAAGGATCGATGTCAGCTAGAGAATATCAGATCAAATTTGATGAGTTAGCACGTCATTCACCCATGCTTGAAATGTGTGAAGATGAACGGATCTTAAAGTTTTGGTGTGGACTTCGCCTTGATATTCAATATAGACTCTCTTCTTGTCGACCATCCACTATCCGTGAGATGGTAGAAGTCATATCTCGCATGGAAGACTTACATCACGATATGAAATTGAGCGGAGAAAAATTACGTGAAAATGACCAGGGTGGGCAACAGATTGTGATGCCTGTTTCAACAACTTATAATGGTTCCCTACCTTTGGAAGCAATGCACGAGATTACAACAAGTTCTACTACAAATGGACCAAGAGGAAGTAGCAGGCCTCGACGATGCTATACATGTGGCCAAAGAGGTCATAGTCAAGTTGAATGCCCGCAGTGAGCCAATAATGTTATTGTTAGAGCACTATATGAGAGTATTCACATGTCGATGAAAAGGAAAAAAAATACTCAAGGCATGCGATTGATGTAATGACTCTTATGACTATTCAATGTTCTTGTAATTCTAAATGAAGAAAAAATGTTAGATAATGTTTTATCTATATTAACATAAATTATGTTCTTCTTGAATTTGTTGATAATATAGATCATGTCCACAAGAAAATATGACATATGGATTATATGATTATGATGGTTATAGTTGTGACAATGCTAGTGTCTTAGTTTTTTTTATAATCGAATGAGTTAAAAGATTGATAAGTATCAAATCTTAGTTATGTAATATTGAGACTCGTATCAAGTAGAACATGCTAATTCGTAAGACAAGCTTAAGGACTGAAAGATATGGTTTGATTCTTTTTAAGATTGTTATCGCTGGCTGCGATAACACCATTCCTTTTGCTTGTACTCATTGAGGGTGATATAATTTTTTTTGATATTCTTATCATTAAAGGATGACTATAATCCACTTAAAGTTGTTATCACTGATTGCGATAAAAAAAGGATCCTATCAAGATGATTATCACTCTCGTAAATAGTAGAGCATGGATATGGATCCATCTTCCTGAGTAACAAGGGGATACTTTAAGAGTGTTATCACCGAAGATGATAACTGTAATCCCTAAAGATTGTTACCGTTGACCACGATAACAAAGGTCCTATTAAGATTGTTATCACTCTCGTGATAAGTGGAATGTAGATGCATGTACATCTTTTGAAGAAATTTGAACTCTCTTAAGATGTCGAATGTGTCAACTGTAATTTCTTAAAATTAGTTGTCGTTGGCAGTGGTAACAAATGTTCTACTAAGATTATTATCACTCATGTGATAAGTAGATTGCATATGCGAGTGCATCTCTAGGAGTAGGAAGAGTTCTTTTAAGATTGTTATCACCCTTAAGCTAAGAAAGATGCATATTAGGATTGTTTTTCTTTTCAAAAGTTATAACTTTAAGGTATGTAGAAAGCCTTTCGCATATCGTAATAGACACATGTCCTACCCCAATAATATCTTTACATGATGTAATGGATATTAGGTATGATATCGTGGATGTATACAACATATGATATGAATAGACAGAGAATACTACTAATACCAATTCCTGAAGTCTCGAGGACGAGACTTGTTTTAAGATTGTTATGATGTGAAACCCCTGGTTTTAGCCCCACAACTTGGTCAAGTTGAGGATAATCACATAGTTGTGGTTCAATAAGAAATTTATGAAAAATCCAATTTCGATCTGATTGTAGCATATTATGACTTGTTGGATGCGTATCGTCGTCAGGATTCCAACGCATCTGAAATTTTGTAAATCGGATATCGGATGAGTGAAATATGATCATTTTAGTGAGGATGGGTCAAATATGAAATGGTTATACGGGATTGAGCAAGATCCATCTAAGAGATCCGCCCAAGTATGATTTTTGAGATATAAAAGGACACATGGGCTGCTCTCTCCTCTCACTTGCAAACCCTAGCCACCACTCACCATCTCCCACCTCTCAAGACCGTTGGAGATCCGACGGAGCGTTGGCGGAGTTGGTTGTTCTCTACTATTTTTGTGGGGAAGTTTTCCCTCGACATCCTCTACACGGATCTAGCACTAGAAATGTAAGATCATCTCTCTCGTTTCTTGTATTTCAAGATTTTGTTGTGGGTTAGATCTAAGCAAGGGATTATTTTGATTTAGAGGATTTTCGTGATCATGATGAAGCGTGGAACTACTTCGAATGGACATATGACGTTGATGCACAAACAACATATAGGTACGGTCCCCTGCCCTTTTCTTTGTGATTTTCTCGCTGTGTTTATATCCCATGGACCCTCGTGTCTCTCTTGCTGGATTGGGTTTCCCCTTTTTGGTGTGAAGATTGATGGTTGTATGTTCTTAAAGATGTGTGTGTGTGTGTGTGTGTGTGTAGGATAAATGATATGTTCTGTGAAATCCATATGCAAAATAATTTTAAAACTATTAGAACTAAAGATGTACAGTAAATATATGTTGTCACATGGATTGATTGGATCGGGGTTTAAGGTACCTATCAATGACTGCATGGGAATATAAACTCGTAACGATAAATACCCCCTCTTGCTGTTGGTTTCCACATCTTTTGTTCCCATGCGTAAACATATCTAGAGCCCTTAGGTGTTCTTAATGTATAGTTCATGGATTCGATATGTTGTTAATCTGCATATGGAGGTACCTCATGGATGTCAATAGTTTTTTTTTATCCGTATACTGAGGCTCTCCTCTCAAAAGTAAAACGGAAACATCACTAGAAGTCGAGTGAAATTACAAAGGATTTGGTTAAGTATTAAGCAAATATAGAATGCATGTTATTTTTTTTTATTATAATATTTGAATGGAAACAATTGTGGTGTAATGCACATCCGAATCCTTACAACTTCATGAATAGATTAGCATTCTATTTGCATGTGATAGTCATTATGAAATGTAATGAAAGAATTTTTTTATAGATAAGAACGTGTGACTTGAGGTAACCGAAATCACAATTCCTACAATATCATGGCTATGCATCCAAATTATGAATCATTAATTTCTCGTAGCAATAAGTATACGTAATAGATGTAATCCGTCATGGGAGACTTAATGTTATTTACGTTATATTATTAATTCTCTCAATAACGTTATTTACCTCTCACGTCAACTACTTATTGTGCTATGCATACGATGTCCACGTACGTACATTAACCATAGCCCGCACATCATGTTGTGATGCAATGGCTACTTTGTATATTAATGAAATTAAAAGAGCGTTTTAATTTTCGTAAACTTTTGGTTCGTGCTGAGGTAGTAGCCCCTTTTGCGATATTACACAGAACATATGAACTAATGTTTAAGATAAGAGAGAGATGTTATTAATAGTATATTCAATTCTACGAGTTATACGCTGGCAAATAGAGAGGTTCGAACAATTGGGTTGAAGAAAAAGGGATTTTATATCGTATGTTAAGACTCGCAAAATACCCACTTAGTTACTACTAGTTAGTTTTTCTTGTATTAACCATTATGCATCAAAGATGTACATACGAGTGATGCATTCACAATAATTCTTGTATTATATGACAATAAGAGATAGACATCTAATGAGATTTTAACTTAGCATTTTTAAATATCACCTTTTATTGCTCCATGTTTTTTTAAACGCACGATGTAAATTTTTTTTTTCACTGAATAATATGCTTACTTTTTTTTGGTGGATAATGTTGGAGAATAATTGTAATTGAGTCATGATTACCGATTGATTATCATCATCTCAAAAAAAATTTAAACATCCAATAGGTCATTAATAAGGATGACGGTTATTCTTTCATGAATGAGATTTTACGGTAAGGGGTAGATGCAGTTAGGTGCCTCAAGGGATTGACATGCACCTTTGGAGTCCCGGGTAGATGCCATGAAGGTCGTGACCCCAATGGACAAGTTGGGTGACGCGTTGCACCTAGCAGCCCGGTAGCATCCGGAGTCGCTCGACGGAGTAGGCATGTGGCAGGGTAGCATATACTTATTTGTGAGAAAATAATGATCGGATGTCTCTAATCACTTTTTACATCATTGTTAACTCTACCGAACCGTAGAAATCGTTTTAAGTAAATATTGAATTAATAAATAAAAGTAAGATTGAGTTACCACTTTATCGACGTTTGGATGTATCTGTCATGGTTAGAGAAGTTAGCATACCCGAGAGTGTGGCGCAGCTCTCGTGGTCCCGGTGAGTCCTAGATGGAGTGTTAGTTCTAGTTCCGCGAGTTTGTCGGTGTGTTCCGCGACTCTGTCGGTTGAACGTAGTGCTACGGGTACAGTCGGTGTGTCCGCTTCCCTAGTACGACACTCATCGAAGACTCGTACTTCGTCACAAGGGTGTATCTGGTGCGGTCCCGTTTGGCCGCGGTGTACTCGTTCCCGGGTATTCCCCTCGTGATGGGTAAGCTGGGGGAAATGGGTTGAAGTTGAAGTTGGGGTTGGTTGTTTGAGTTTGTTGGCTTGAGTTCGTTGCTCCAGTGCACACGTTGTGACTGTTGAGTTTGTTTATCAATGTTTGAACTCTATAACTAAATGATGGCAAGATCTCTGATTTTTTATGATGGAAATATGTCTTGAACTAATAATATACCTATTTACAGATTCTTGTATGATTAACCCCAACGGTTCAGGTAAGTAAATTTAAAATTGATGAGCTTACAACAAGTATTAGTTTGTGTGCAATTTAGAATAATCGCTTTATACACGTTTGGGATAGTGAATAATAATGACAAGATTAATAAAGGAATATGAACATCCATCTCTTTACTCTTTTACACTTTCTGCTTAGTGTAGTGTTAGCCTATTTTAGTTGTACTGAGCATTTTAGCTCATACGTACTTCTTTGGAAACCCATCCAGGTTTACAGGTTGTTGATCAACAGCAGTGACTTGATCTTCCGCACTTTGTACAAGACCCAGGGTACAGTTTCACTTGTAGAGATATACTAGTTGTTGTTATGCTTTTGTAGCTTCTACAGTTTAAGTTGTTAGCCATGAAAATATATTTTGTGGACTCTATTGTAAATTTCTAAAATTTTTGGGAACCATGAATATGTAAATGTCATTGGTACATTTTTATTCTTTACTTTTCCTGCTTTACATTCTGAATGTTAATCATGATGTATGAATGTGGCTATTGCTGAGTATCTGGATCCTAGGGAGATAGCTATGACACCCTCCCCGCGGGGCGGGGCGTCACAATGTTGATATATGTATCCGAGCATCGATAAAATTGATAATTAAATGTGATTTAATTATCACGGATAATATGAATTTGATTCATATTATAAGGAGAGTTATCTGAGATAATTAAATGTGATTTAATTATCAAAGATGTGAATAATGTGAATGTGATTCATATTATTTTGGCACATGAGAATAGAGATCCAAGATGATTAAATACGATTTAATTATCATGGATATGAATTATATGGATAGCAATATCAATATTAATCATATATATTATAAATGTGATTTATAATATATAAGAGAGAGCTATTTGTGATTTATATTTGTTAATTAATTATTAATGTGAATTGAATTCACATTGATTGATTAATTAAAATATAATTTACATTTTATTTTGGGATGTGAATGTGATTCACATTTTTCCAATGACACGATTGTAATATTTCACAAGATAATTATGAATTATTTTTGTGAAATAATTTACTACAATTGTTGTTGTAAATCCTGGAGATATCATGAGATAATGAGATCTCATGAGATAATGAGATCTCATGAGATAATGAGATCTCATGAGATAATGAGATCTCATGAGATAATGAGATCTCATGAGATGTTGGTAACCATCCCCCCTTTTGGGGGGATATGGTTTATCTCCTCATTATATCCAAGGATAATTAATTGATTTGATTTTGAATATATTGATATATCAATATATATTAAATTAAATTAAATTAATTGCTGATGTGTTTTACAACAAGATCATAGCCATTAAAAGAAACACAAATCAATCTCAACCATTGATTGTGTGTTGTTCATGGATTGGGATCCATGGACTCCCAAAGCCCTATATAAGAAGAGGCATCCATTGCTCTTCATGATAATAGATAATAATGAATGATCTCTCTCTTTTCTCCACACGCCAAAGCCTCTCTCTCTTATAATGGTCGTCCATCATGGAGCCATTGTAAGAGTAGTCATCGACACAGCATCATCGTTATGCTGCCGGATCATCTACTCATGGATCTCCATCTCCTTCGGTGTGTCTCGCTCGTGAAGAAGATGTTGGAACTCGTGTGACGAGATCAGGCGATCCGCTGCTTGGATCATCAACATGGATTGCGAGGAGCAAGCGATTCATCCCTGCGCTCGCAAGCATCTCCTCCGTCGGATCGGACTTGAGACAGGAGGTCTCTTCGTTTAGAGACTCGATCGCAACCACGCTTCAAGAGGTAATCCTATTACTTGTTTGTAGTTTAGACAAAACGATACGAGAAGTGTTCTTGGATCATGTGATTTCGTCACATGAAAAAAATTTTAATTTCCGCTACATCGAGCAACTAGTGCGACTAGTCGCTCCTGATCGCATTTTATGCGATCCTCACGCTTCCGTGATGCGCTTGAGGATTTTTTCCTGTATCCTTCAGTTTTTAGATGTATTTGCTTTGTTTTTAGTACTACTATAATCTTTACAAATTTGAATTGAAAAGTTAAAAAGGTATCTTCTTAGGATTTTCTTCACAATGCAAAGCATACATGATATTCAATAAAACAATTATGACTTTTATGGAATTAGTCAATATATCATTTGATGAAAATTTGAGTACAACTTCTCGATCACAGAAACCGAAAAATGAGGAAGATATTTAAACTGATGATCCTTCAAGTACACCAAAGAAGGAGAACTCTTACGGTCTATCCAAGGATTTTTGCTTCTTCTGGATCATCGGAAGGCGTTGGTGATCGGGGATGTATCTAGAAGAATTTGGAGGAAATCTCTTTTTCCGTGTGTGCTAATTACAAGAAATTAACATGTCATGTAGTGTAAGGAAAAACCTCTAATCAAAATATTTAAAGATATAGAAGTGAGGTATGTTTGTTTAGCCTGAGCCAGTCTCAAGGCCAAACACAAGGAGCATGTTCTAAGAAAATTCTATTTACTCGATTTTTTATTCTCTTAATTATTTCACTTAACAATCACAAATACACAAGAAATAGATATAACAAACAACTCACACACCCACTTATATTCAAGCGCATTATAGCATGGAAGGCATAATTACAGAGGAGAGAGACAAAGAATACATGCAATTATAGGAGATAGGAAATTATGTATCCAACATGGTACACAACTTATTAACCTAACGAACATAAAAAAATCAGGAAAAATTATTTTTGTGTTTCGAAAAATATATTCAAGTATTTTTTTGAATTTTTATAATTAATATAAGTAAGAAAGAAATAAAACAGATGATTTCTCACAAGGGAAAATAAGGCAGAAAGAGGACTTGGGAATATGTGATTTTAAGCTATAAAATAATTAATCTTAAAAATCAAGATCGAATAATGAATCTAGTGTAGAGAAAAGCAAGACACTAGGTTGTAATTAGGAGAATGTATATAATAGTATGATTTTTTCCAAGCATTTAATTGTGTTAGCATTGTTAAGGGTGACGTTACTTTGAGATATTGATATGTACAAAACTCCAATCATTTAATAAGATATTTTTTTCCAAACACAAAAAACATTTTCGTGATTTCTATTTATGTACCTAAGATATAGAGTATGTGATCCTTTAATCCAATATCTCCAAATGTAAGCATGAGATGGAGTAAGAAGGGAAGGAGAGGAGCAGGACCGATATTAAGAGGTGGAAGAGGTCGACGAATGAATTTCGACCGACTCTCGCATGCATGCAAATACTAATGATGCAATTGATGCGACCTACACTAGGGTATCCTTGGGATCATTTCCAAGGTCACACCAATGACGATGGGCCAATCCATGACTTAGATTAAGGATACAAGCATGTAAATAAATCCTTTCTATGTGCATTTATATTTAAGCTTTGAATATCTTATGTATTTGAATATTAGATATTAATGTAAATTACTGTAAATATCAATGTTAGATGTTATATTTTTTATATTTAGATTTGAATCTTAGATGCAAAATGTGGAAATGGGAGAGATTAGGGTGCTATAAATCCCGACTATGATTTGCCAAAAAGAAAATTTTAACATCATAATTAGCTCGTTTCAAGACGGTAAAATTGAGTAATTCTTTAAAAAAAACTATGCACTCCATAATAGATGCTAGATAAGTTATATCACCTTGAAGTTGGAGGCAAATCTGACAACACCGTAAGAGGCAATTGCATTCAAGGTGATATACGATCATAATAAATGGGAATGTTTTTGGCTGCATGAACTTGTTGTGACATGAACTTGCTGTGGTGTATCTGATACAATAACAACATACACGTTTATGATAATTTTAAAAATGTTTAACATCACATTCGCAAAAACTTTGGTTTTATATTAGAGTAATTATACAAAAGTTCCTGCACTATACATTCAATTTCAATGTCATGTGTAATCTTTAAAAGGTAAAAAGTGATATCGATTTTTAATATTTGTTTCAATGTGATTTTGAGTTGTTGTGATTTAAGGTTAAAAGGATAAATCAATAAACTGAATTTCAATAGTCAAGGATCAGAGTAAGACAAATTTTAAAATCGGGTACCACATTCTTATTTTTTAAAGGTTAGGTATTACATTGAAATTGAGTATATAGTTCAGAAACTTTTGTGTAATCCGACCTTTATATTATGAAGCCCTCAATTTATCTCAAAACTCCTGGATCTGCCTCTGATATGCTGGTGTTGGGTCCTGCTGGCAACTCCCAATAGTTTGAGGAGTCCGATGCAATTTTCACGGCCCGGAAACCCTTTGACCAGACTCGAGCACATGCCAGATCACATGGCCCGAGTCACGCAGACCCCGATGCGCCCCATAGTCCACACCCTCCGTCGCATCCGCATAGGTCCAAACCCCATGTAGGTATTTTGACGAAGTGCCACCCGCACAGCCATCCTCCTTCCTTCAACGCCAAGGGACCCTTCTCCCCTTCGGAACAGGGTCGGTCACTCCCTCCGCCCGCATTAAAAGGCCCAACATCCTCCCCTCACCATTAAACAAAGCCTGCAGCCATCACCAAATCACCAAGCAGCACCACCCCAATTCAAACCCTCCCAGCTGTGGCTCCTCTGTTCTCCAGATGCCCCCCTCCCCCTTATCCCCACCACATCACCAGTCCCCCTTCGCCAGCAATACATGACTGGCATGAGGAGGACTTGGCTCCTCACATGCCTCCTCCTCTGGGTCGCAGCCTTCTTCCTTCTGGTGCAAGGTTGGTGCATCTCCAGGTCATGCAGCAGCCCTGCATTGATGCTGCAGTGGAAGAAAATTACGTACAGCGGAGGTAGAAAGATGCTCGTCTTGACCACCTTCGACTTCTCGCCATTCCACGCCCCGCGGCACCGGCACCACCACCGGCACCGACATCGGGACCACGGGCGGGAGGTCGACCCGAGGTACGGGGTGGAGAAGAGACTGGTGCCCACGGGGCCGAATCCCTTGCACCATTAGATGTTTAAAAACAGTTGGTAATTAATGGTGAGTTATTGTATTGGGTATAATACGATTCATTGAATTTATCTCGGTGGTGTATATAATGTTTCAAGACATTTGGGTTTTAGTTGGAGGTAGCTTAGATTACATGTTTAGATGGAAGTCGAAAATCTCAGATTGGGCTGTTGCTTGCTGTAGTTCTTGTCATGTGGAGTTGCAAATCTATCCAGCATGGTTTACGGTACGTGGACAACGGGGCAGGGTTTAGTTTTTTTTGTAAGTACATATTGCAGTTATCTTCCTTATATTTCTAGATTTTCGGAACGCGACCATTCAAGGGTAAAGAAAACATATAAAAAAATAATGGATGTGTGACTTGGTTGTGAAATTTCAAACTATCGAGAGAGAGAGAGAGGGAGTCGAAAGTTAATATGATTTTTTCGGAAGCTTGGACGCTAAATTTAGTTTTGATTAAAATACGGGGAGGTGTTTTATTATTTGGCCTTAGAGTTATCGTTTGAGCGTAATTGCTCGGCTTTGGGATGAGGGGAGTATGTGTTCATGGGAGTAGTTTGTGTTGAATATGGTGTACGCATATTCCCATGTTACAATAATTTCGTCCCACGTTTACAGGCAACGATGAGTGAACGCAAAGGCACGTCCAGGCACGGTTTTCAGTAGGAATATTTATTGGGGATCTTCAATGCTGCATTGGCAGATATATTTATTGAGATTCTTCTACGTTGAGTAAAGGGGTCATTTTACTCGACTTCAGAATGCAGGGATTTATAGCCCCATTACTAGTAGTGCACTCCACACCTCATTACAAGTAGCCTCCCATTCCTTGGTTTGCTATGGGGGTGGCCATGCCTCCCACTCCTCACAACGAAATCTTGCAAATTATTGTTGAGGTTACAGCACATCTTGTTGTTTCCAGAACATTAACGAGTACATTAAACAACAATTACTAAGATTAATATGAAGCAATGTATTACAGATTAACAAGATTATAAGCAAGCATATCTGATTCGTATAATAATTACAAGATACACGCAGGAATCAAGCAAACCATTTATTTTTTGCCGAGTGAAGAAAAAAACGATCACGAGAAGGGTATATGAAGACCTAAGGTGTGGCTTTCACTTTCTAAAAATGCCGTCCAACGAGTGCCTCTTAGAATTCTGAAATGGCGTCCAAATCAAAGTCGTTAGAGTTGAGTCAAATTCCTTTCATGTGGTCGAATCACAGTTAATTCGTTTTATTTGACCCGCTAATGAAACCTGCGGCAAAAGTATTGAGATCCGAATTGACTCTCCATAGCTGGAGTAAGAGCCGGAGATGAAGCGGAGCACGCGCACGTGCGCGTGTATGATCATCCTCCTCCTCTCTACTATTAATACAAGTGCTTGGGATGTGAACTCATATATAAGTCCACAAAAAGTTTAGAGACATTATATGTGGTACTAAACTTCAACCCAAACTATATCTTGTTTCAAATTTTGGAATTCTCAACTTTCCCTCCAAAGCCATTTGATTTCCCAATTGAAATCAAATTAAAGTCCAATGTAGTTGCATAAGTTTACCAAATTAAAGTACAATTCATTAACATTAAATACAAAAACCCCCCATGAATTCATCAATTTGAAAAGAGATTCAAAGAGAGTCAGAAAACATCTTTCGGTTGCTACACTTTACTTTCAGTAAAGGTACCTTCCGATTTGAACCTCTAGCTGAATTTACTACTTTCACTTTAACAGGAACGAAGTGAACTATATCTTGAACTTCAGACCTTAGTGTTAAAGTATACGACAGAAACAACAAAGTATTGTTCTTGTTACAATCTTCAAGGTTGGTGCTCTTAAAGGCCATGCACTATTATCATGTTTCATAGTGTGTTCATGAAAGACCCTCCTCCTTTAAATGTGGTCTGGTCCACGGTAAAACTCAAATAGGTAACGTTCTCCAAGGATGCACTGCTAACATCCTACCCAAAGGCTTGAACTCATTCAGAGCCTACGCTCTTCCTAAGCTTGCAGCTTAAATGGCACTCAGGCTTTCAGGGATATGCATAAGCATTAAAACAAGAATGTCAACCAGTTCTCCAAACAGTTTGTTATTACCACATTAAACCTACTTTGTGGGATCTCCACTCAGATATGTTGGGTTGCTACTGTAGAGAAACTCTCAATGGATCGCAGTCATATCCCAAGCATGTACTTTAGGACTAAAGATCTATTAAGGCCCTTAGTTAATAGATATTTCATATTATCCTTGGATCCAACAAAACCCATAGCCAACACTCCTCGAGATACCAAATCCCTTAATGTCTTAAGTCTGATTTGTATGTGTCTCCTTATTTTCTGATTAAACATTAAACTCTTGATCTTGTCAATTGCGGTCATGTTATCACAATGTATCGAAATTACATGAACTGGCTGACCTACCATGGGAATTTCATAAAATAGTTTCCTTAGTCATTCAACCTCAATTCTAGTGGTGTCCAAAGAACACAGCTCGATCTCAAAGATAGATGAAGCTAGAATGGTCTATTTCACAGACCTCCAAGAGACTGCACTAACTCCAAAGATAAGGACATACTCAATAATACCATTACTCACAGAATCCTCTATTTTCCATATCCAGTTTGCATCGTTATATCCTTCTATTACAGATCGATGTCTACCATAATGTAAACTAAGGGAAATAGTTCCCTTCAAGTACTTCAGTACTCGATCCAGAGCCTCCCGATGAGTACGGTCATGACAGCTAGTCTATCTACCCAGCTTTGCAATTGAGAATGTAATATCATGTCTCGTGCAATTTACAAGATACATTAAGCTTCATATCACTTGTGAATACCTTAGCTGAGCTGCAAGTACTCCACTTTTGTTCTTAAATAACATTTTGGATGAATCAAAAGGAGCGCTTACAGCATTGCAATCTTCATATTCAAATTTCTCCCGTACATTCTCAGTGTAGTGAAATTGAGAAACTACAATCCCATCAACTGACCTTATCAGTTTGATAAGCAAGATCACATCAGTAAAACCCATATCCTTGACTTGCTACTTAAGAATGAGTTAGATTCATTAATAATCCTCACATGTAATCCAAACAACAGTATGTCATCAACATACAGGCACACGACAATAGAATCATCACCTTTTAACTTGAAGTAGACACATTTATCGGATTCATGAACCTTAAAGCCACATGATAAAATGATTTTGTCAAACCTTTCATGCCACTACTTTGGTGCTTATTGCAATCCATAAATGGATTTAATAAGTTTGGAAACCTTTCCCTCATTTCCAAGAGTCACAAGCCCATCAGGTTTATCCATATAAATCTCCTCTTGAAGATCGTCAGGCAAGAAAGCGGTCTTCACATCCATTTGGTAGATAGTGAGATCATATACAGATGCCAATGTAATAAATATCGGAATTGTGGTCATCCTAGTCATAGGGGGATAGGTATCAAAGTAATCGATACCTTCCTTTGCCTAAATCTCTTAACAACTAATCTGACTTTATACATTTCAATAGATCTGTCAGGCCTAAGCTTTTTCTTAAACATCCATTTGCATCCAATGGTAGAGGACCTTTAGGTAAATCAATTAGTTCCAAGTTTCATTAGACATAATGGAATTCATCTTAGATTTGACGACTTTCTTCCATTATTTTGCTTTAAATGAAGCCATGACTTCCTTATAACTTGGTAGATCACTCTCGATTTAGTAGACAAAAAAGTCATTATCCAGAGCCTTAGTTATTTGTGGTTGTTTACTCCTCCTTGGCTCAATTTCTTCTGAAAGGTTATCGATTTCAGGTTGAGTCTCAACCACCACATTTGTAATCCTTTCCATCTGATCTGAAATAAATCATGTTGTGGAGGTAACATCATTGGTCAGATTTTGAGGAATCCCAGTCTTCATAGGAAAGACATCCTCAAAGAAGGTAGCATCACGGAATTCAATAATAGTGTTGATATCTATGCTCGGTATCTCGGACCAAATTACCAAGAACATATGTGCATAGCTATTTTCCGAGTAATCTAAGAAGATCGCATAAATAGATTTAGGATCTTGCATCTTTTTCTTGTGTTATGAGACTAAAATCTTAGCAAGATAGCCATACACATTTAGATATCTTAAGCACGATTTCATATTTCTCGAAAATTCGAAAGGATAATTTTCCATATATCTTGGAGGGATCCTATTCAGAATATGGCAAGTTATATTTAAGGCCTCTCCCCACATATAGGTTGTAAGTCCAAAACCCTGTAGGAGAGCATTGATCATGTCAGTTAAGGTTTTATTTTTCTGTTCTATTATCCCTTTGATTGTGGTGAATATGGGGTAGTAACTTCGTTAACTATGCTAAACAACTTGCATTATTCATCAAACAAGTTATAAGTATGTTCACCCCCTTTATATGACATGAGGCATTTACGCATGTTTCTTGTTTGTGTCTCAGCTTCATTCTTAAATATAAGAAATTTCTTTAAGGGTTTGTCTTTGAATTTCATTAGATACACATAATAATATCTATTTCCATCATCTATAAAGGTGATAAAGTATATATTATTGTCTATGGTCAACACACCATTAAACTTACAAATATTCGTGTGTACTAGATCCAAAATCTCACTATCTCTAAAGACAGACTGAAAATATTTCCTAAGTGTCTTCGCTTGTATACAATTTTCATATTTTTGAATTTTATCAATGATGAATGTCTGTTGGATCATCATTATTTGCTATTTTTATTCTCATTTAATGAGAACCTCATAGGAAATCATCATTACTTTTGCATATTAAAGAAAGAGCATAATTTGTATACAATTGAATTATTTTCTAACCTTAATTTATTGTATTTAATTACTATCCTTTTTCTTTATTTTTACATTTCATTAAAATCCCTAAAAATTAGATTAATTATTGTCTATATTTTTTTGGATTTTAAAAGAAATTAAAAATACAAAAAATCTCAAAACTGTAAAATTAGTGTTTTTAACTCAATAAAATACTCCTAAAAATTCACTTTTGTACAAATGACCTTTTTAGCTTTTTGTCTAACATAAAACTTGTAGATCTCATCGAGATCTACAACGTTCATGTTTTGACTCTTTGCTAATTCAGCCTCCTATTATTTCTTTTTTATTTCTTTGTTTTTCTTATTTTCTAAATTTTATATTGGGCCACGTGGTGCCCTATGGGCCACCCACGTTGCCCTGCCCTCCTGTCTCCACCCGCACCTTCCTTGGCCATTGGATCCACCTCTGGACGCCTCAATATTGACCGTCTATCTCCCATTACCTCCCAGCCGTCAGAATTCCCCTGAGATCTGATCAGAACCACCCACTCGCGCCCTCCTCTAGACCACACAATATCCCTCCTATCCTATGCCTCTGCTCTCTCCATGTTAACTCTTCATCCCAACCCTCAGATCATCCCACATCTTCATCCCAGCCATCCTTTGACACCCACTCTCCAGCCGTTGGATCAGATCCTCTGATCTTATCCATGCCCTCTGCTTATGCTCTAATCAGGACCGTTGGATCATAATATCCAATGGTCATTGCTTCATCTCCTACCTCCGCTTCCTAACTTCCCCAAGCATTACGCCTGCAACCTGCCCCGCCCACTTCCAATCATAGCTCCCTTAACGGACCACCTACAGACAACCTGAGGCCTCCTCTCCATAGCGTTACCTCGACCTTTTTCTCGAACCCATTAGTGCCCTAGATCACAAACCATGGCTCTTCCAGTCACATATTCAAAACATCGCTCCTCTACTTGTAACGGCCACCCCCACCACTACAAATGCCCCCCTCCGCCTCCGTTCATCCACGTCCACCACTTCACAGACCTTCTTCCTAGCTGCCTTCCCTCCTCATGACATGAGGGGGAGGATAGCAGTAGTCGACTCAATAAAAAATAGGAGAAATGAGGAAAACCTCAAGAAGAAAAACGCATTGTTCTGACTTCTTATACTTGTCTCATACATTCAAACAGATGTAATTGTTTGGGTTTAATTCGGTTTGACCTAATTCTTTCTCCATTGTATGCATAAAATAAGCATAAAATAGAAAAAATACCAAAAATAATATCATCATACATAAACCTTAATTTGTTAATTTATTTTTAGGCATGTATGTGTTTATGTACAATTCTAAATTGATCAAATTCACCTTTCAACTTCATCTTATAGTACGTAATAATTATAAAAAAATCCAAAAGTATTCAAGTTAAAGGATTGAATTTTAGCCTTTTGACCTTTGTATAGTTGTCTTGTAATTACAAAAAGAACATTTCTATACCTTTTATACCAATTCATTTTTACTTTTTTTTACCTTTCCCATAAAACAAACATGCATCTCCTCTCCTGCATATGAAGTCCATGTCGCAACTTTAAAGTTAAAGCTATAAATACTTTAAATCTTAAAAATACTTTAGATATATGTATCACTCATCTATAGAAAATGAATCTTGAGATGTATTTTATATAAGCACAATTGTATTTCTACCTTAATAAATTTGTAGAAGATATTTAAACTTCTTTTACTTTATTTTAATTTTATATATATCTCTTGATATTTTATTTTTCATCTAAAATATTAAACAACAAAAATATTTCAAAATAAAGAATACAAAAATATTTAACTTGAATATAGTAAAACTAGCTATATTTATATTAGAACTTCCTTGTTAAATATTTTGAACAACTTTTGTGTTTAATTCTTTCAAAAAAAATTCGTGTTTACACTTTCATTTGAGGTCATCTACTGTTCCTTTCCTTTTTACATCGTTTTTAGCATTTCAAATATTTTGGAAGCATTGTGGTCAAGGCTCCCATTCCACTCTTCTTCCTTTGTCAATCTATATGCTTTGCACGAAGTTTCAATCGAGATTTGACCTTATTTTTCTCCCCCAAATCGTGCCTGATCAGCCTCCAATCAATATCTTGTTCACCCGTCTGTTAATTGACATGTTCCTCAAGCCTCGCCATCGTCATTTGACACCTTAAATATCCCTCGAAAGTCATGTTGAAAACCTTATCTCCTATGTTAACACCAAAATCCTAACTCACTCTAGCGAAGCTTTTGGTGTCTGGCATCGAGGCCAAGACTTGAGATGCGTGAGTAGTAGCCAGAGCTTTGAGAGTGGTCCAGGTGCTCTCAAGATACCTAAATAGTGTTGGATTGGTGTGTTGACTTCCATCTCCCTCAATCGGAAGTTGAGCCACCATCACAGCCCCCTGATGGCTCAACCTCAGGTCGATTCATCCACCTTTCTTCTTCATTTTTGTAGAGTAGAAAGTTAGATTCAATATAACCTAGATTTCACCCCAAACCAACCACTATACCTCGCACAATTTGAGGTTTGCACGAGTCTATCCATTCCGACTCATTCCCCTTTCCAACCAAATAACACCCCATAGATGACTGATACGGCTCCCACTACCCTTGTTAATTCGAGCAAATTAATGTTCAAATTAATTAAGAATGTTCGTTGCAGTCGGATAATGAGGGCAGATCAAAAACCACTTTCAATTATAGTCAAATTAATTTCGAGCGGCAATTTTTTTACATGGTTGGAAGTCCAAGGTCGAACTCAGAGAGGCAGCTGTCTCCTTAGGTAGATTCGAAGCAAATTTCCAAGGTATGATTTTCAGAGGAGATATTTTGATCTTTTTCGTATATTTTATGCAAGACACATGCAAAATCAGGCCAAATTACAAGTTAACTCAGAAAGATGGTCAAATTAATTCCAAACATTATAAAACTTGGCCAAATGATGAAATATGATGAAATTAAGTAACATTAATTTTTTTGTAATTTTTAGATGCACGGATAATGAAAAATGCAGACTTTAGTGAAAATGATTAAACCAACTTTAATAATTACCAAACGATGCTATTTCTCATAAACAAAATTAATTCAAATAGGTCTAATTAAGAGCTATCCAAATCAACTTAAATTTCGTTAAAACACTTCACGGTTGATTAATTAAAAATCGATTAAGGTTTTCACTAAATGATTTTTCTAAGACAAACAATATGAGCAAATGGCGTGATTTTCGGATATGTTGTAGCATAGGCTTATATCTACTAATGACGATTTTTCAGAGATTTTTTGATAAGCAGATAATGTGCAATAAATTAATCAATAAAAATGGGCAAAATGTTGCAATTTTTTTACCAAATTAAATTCCATAAATATACTACAAATCAGAAAAATACAAATAAATGTTAAATGGTAAAACAAGAGTTATGCTAAACAATGCAATTTTCGGAATTAAAAATGGATGACAGAATGACGATAAAATAAACATGCTAATGCAGGTGTATGAATGTAATACAGAAAAAGATATATGAGCTCAAATGAAGAATAAGGACTTACATACAATTACCTAAAACTTAAACTTTGTTTGAAAACTTGCAAAGTGGTGCAAGTGTCCCCTTTGCAAATGTCCTTTTGTCTTATTATCCCCGCTAGTACCTTCTCTGTTTCTTGGCGTGAAACAGGGGAATTTGGAGGAGCTTTGGTCGATTGCTGGCGGCGTTGTGGAGCTCGGTGGCAGCGGGTTCAGGGGTTTGAAGCGAGGTATGCCTTTCTCTTTTGGTTGCGAGAGAGAATGGGATAGAGGGATGGTTGGGGGCTCCCGAACTCGAGGTGGTTTTTGCTCCGATGATCGGCTTCTTCTCCATTAGGAGTCCATTTATAGGGCGCTAGCCCCTCGAGCCGTCCGCCCCTCAACCTCACGCCCTTCCGCCATTTCCGGTCATCCCGCAATCGCCGGCCGCGAAACGGCCGGGGTGCGGTTGCTGACCACTTAAGGTCACTCGTTTTCGGAACCGTTCAAACATCTCCCACTTGACCGAAGTGGTCAAAACATATATGCTCCCACTATTCGTGTAGCATATACATGGAGATTTATCATTGTGAGGATCATTATTTATGAAACCTCTTTCTTAACTCATACATTCCTGAGTCCCATTAAACCAACATGTTTAATGTATGTTCCTGTTGCTATTCCTTTCGTTAGGGAATCAGCCAAC
The DNA here is from genome assembly GCA_037367405.1 of Ottelia alismoides. Classification (NCBI taxonomy): domain Eukaryota; kingdom Viridiplantae; phylum Streptophyta; class Magnoliopsida; order Alismatales; family Hydrocharitaceae; genus Ottelia; species Ottelia alismoides. Next base: position 572,336 of record JAZKJV010009715.1, read on the forward strand.
ATGTCACTGGTAGGTATGTAGGTTACCGTGATTTCTTGCTTCGCCACTATATCTTGTATATAGTGATATTGGATCTCAATGTGTTTTCCTTTAGAACTATTAGCCCCACTATTGATCAAGCTTATCGCAGCTTGATTGTCACAATACATTTCAATTGGCCCTTTTACCAATTCGAGGCTTAGGTTCTCTAGAAAACGCCTGATCCATACAGCATGAGTGGTGGCCATGCTACATGCAATGTACTCAGCCTCCTGCGTATGTCGAGATACACATCCTTGTTTCTTGCTACCCCAAGAAACGGCTGCACCACCAAACATGAACAGGTAACCTGATGTGGATTTTCTATCATCTACATCCCCTCCGAAATCGGCATCGGAGTAGCCTACCACTTCAAGCGATTCTGCTTGATATACGAGTTTCAGATGTACTGTTCCTTTCAGATATCGAAGAATCCTCTTTACAGCTTCCCAATGTGCTGGACCGGGATTGCTTTGATATCTACTGACTAAGCTTACTGGATAAGCTAAATCAGGTCGAGTACACATCATTGCATACATTAAACTTCCTACCGCTTGTGCATATGGTACATCTAAAGGTTTCTGCCCCTTTCCGGGACACTGACTCTTACTGAGTCTTTTTCCCATCACAAGTGGTGTTGGAGCTGGAGTGCTATTCTGCATTCCAAATCTCCTTAATACAGTATGCAAATATCTTTCCTGACTAAGGGTCAATGTCCTTGAGTCCCTGTCTCTTGTTATTTGAATTCCAAGAACATAGGATGCTTCGCCCATGTCCTTCATCTCAAATTCATTGCTCAATTTCTGTTTGATTTCATTGAGCATTAGACAAGAACTTGAGGATGATATCGATCATCCAAATGTAGAAAATGAACCTATGGAACATGATGATCCTTTAGAGGAAGTGGGTGGCGTCGACGAGCGGAAGATGGCGGAGGCGGCAGGCGTGGGAGAGGGGGCTGCGATGGCGTCTAGCGGCCACTCACGGCCGCGAGGGGCAGGGCGGAGTTGACTGCTGCGTGGAAGGGCGCGGGGCGGCGTGGTGGTCGCGCGTCCTCGGCGGCTACGCGCGCGGGGCGGCGGCGGCGTCGGTTGGAGGTGTAGCGCGCGAGGGCGCTGGTGGCAAGCGCCTCGGTCGGAGGTGAAGCGCACGGCTGTGGCCTGAGGCTCGGCCACGGCGAGGTGCTTGCGAAGTTGGGGAAGGCACGGCTAGTGGAGGGGCGGTGCAGCGGGTGGAGCGCGGTTGAGATGTTTGGCCGACACACGATCAAGGGTCGTCCTGGCAGCGGAGGCGGAGCATCGTAGGAGGAGGAGGCTGTGCATAGGTGGAGGAAGAAGAAGAGAAGGAGAGGGAGGACGTGGGCTTTGACCACCTCCCCTATTCCTCATGCATTTTTTTAGTGGGCGTAAATAAGCAATTAATGGGTTGATGAAAGTTCGCCAAAAAAATTAAGAAAAATTACTGTTGTGTTCGCAACGTGTGATTTATCCGTAGAAGTGCAATTGGTTTTGCGAATCGATGAATGGAACAATGATGGATTGATGAGAGAGTGTGTGGGTGTAGAAGAAAGAAGAAGAAAAACAGAGCAAGAAGAAGGAATATTACATGTAGCAGATGAACGGGAGCCTGGGAAGAAGAAGATGAGGCTTCTCCTGTCGTCGCTCAAGAGTCTGCAAAGCTCGAGCTCAGCAGCTCGTGGAGATCAAAGCTGCAGCAGAGGGAGCAAACCTTTTGGATCTCGTCAAGGATAGTTGCCTGTTGTCGCTCAACCAGTAGGCCGTGATTGCTGTCACCAATGTTGGTGGGAGCTTGGGTTCTATCTCTGGAAATATGGCGGATGGGGATGAATGCGGGAGATGGAGAGGATATAAAGAGGAGGAGGAGGAGGTTGGAGAAGAGATGGAGAAGGTGGAGGAGATGGGGTATGGATTGGAGGTGCCGATGGCTTCTCCCTTAAGTTAAGGGAGAGTGGAGAAGAATGGGTAGATGGAGGATGAGATGGCGCTACTTGGCGTGCTCGGATGCGGCCATGTGGCATTTATTTAATTAGTAGCAAAAACTATGGGGTTGACACGTGGCGGCTTCCGGAGTTGCCACGTGTCGCTCCGAGAAAAATCCACAACTAAATGCAAAGGAAAATAAAAAAGAAATAATAAAAGAGGTTAGATTAAAAAGTGATCAACACGGAAGTTGCTCGCCTCGACGAGATCTACAACTTTTGTGAAGGGCCAAAAATCAAAGGAAAATGTCTGTACAAAAATATATTTTTGGGTGGTATCTTATAGATATAAAATATCGCATTTTATCTTTTGTAAATTTTTGTCATTTTTCAATAAGAGAAAAATCAAATTAAAAATAGAGAAAATATGAGAAGAATATTTACAATTTAATCTAATTTTTTGAATTTTTAATAATGAAGAAATAAAATGATAAAATATAGGGGTAAAACGGTCAATATGTATAATATACAAAAGGGGTCCAAAACCCAAGTTTTGCATACGAGCTCCGATTTTAATGAAATTGATCATGTTTCGAAGGTCTTTGAATATATATTACTTTAAAAGTGAGTAGACCTAATTCGGAGGCTGTATGAGAGAGATATGTACAATTTAAGGCTCCTAGTTTCAAACTTGGATTGGGGTTTTATTGGTCAATTTTACAAGTTAGTATATTTTTTGATATTTTTCTTTAATTAGTGTTAGTCATATATACACAATAGAGTTGGTTTTATTAGATTCGGAGTTAGTATAAAATATATACAAGTAAGGTATTTTATCTAATATACAGGTGAATATTTACAAGTGAAATTGGCTTCTTATTTTATGCAATATGAATGCTAAAATGCAGATATTATCAGTGCATGCATGAATGCTAATTATACAATATAAGTGGAAATATGCAGCTAATTACTCGGGAACAAAGCTCTATTTTCAACTTTTAGAGTGATGAATCGCAGATTCATCAACCCCCTATACTTAAACTTTGCTCGTCCCCGAGCAGCTAAAATGAAATGCAAGAGTGAAATGAGAGTGGATTCCATACCAAGGTCATGAACAAAAGGTAAAAATGGAGCTTGACTCGACCCTTGGATTAATTGTGTGGCGGAACCTTATTGGGATCTAAACTTAAGACCTCACAGACTTCAAGTTCCACAAGTCTTCTATTCAAGACACCTCAATAGTCAGGTCAAAACAAATCCTCATACGAAAATTTCTGATGACTATGATTCTTACTTGTACTGTGTAAGTGATAAATAGCTCTCCACATCAGAAATGTCTCAGAAACAGCCTCCTCTAACAAGGTAACTCTAATTACCCGGTCCAGTAACTCTTTCCTCGAGGAGCGGGGTATTCCCTTCTAAGTTCAAGTGCGACCAACTCAAGAGGAGGGGGTGAAGAAAGAATGAACGTAGCCAATGTAGCTACCTATCCCGGGATGCCTGACTAGTGTAGCCAAGTCATTCAGCTGCAAACTTCTTGCTAATATACATACTCCGACAGGCAATATTTTTTTTGTCTGTCTGTTTTTTTGGAGTTTTGGAGTTCTTGCATTTTTTTTCTTTTTTTTTGGAACTATATACAAGGTGCATCATGTACATCATGAGTTTTCCCTCTTGAGCCAGTAGACTATCCCTCTTTTGAAGCATTATTGCAACCTAGAGCGTCCTGTCCTCAGACTTCAACACCACCAGACTAGGTTGAGCTGCACTACCCTCCCTAGAGGAGGACGGATGTTTCCACCCGTGTGCTATTCCAAGCTAAAGGATTCTACTTCCTCACCACCCCATTGACGAGCCGCAAAATCGGCCCTTTCAGAGTGGGTTTTTAGCACTTGGAATTGTCGTAGCAGTCGGGCCGAAATGGGCTCATCAAAGAGATCATCTCATTTAAACATGTATATGATCGATCAAAATGAGATGATCATAAATTTATTTATTTATTTTTTTACTCGGTAAGATACCAAGGTCGAACTCAGGGACACGAGCCTCTCTCATATTAGTCGGATTTTAGTCTATTTAGCTAAGTGTTGAGTTACAGGTATATAGGTCAAATTATGCAGACACAACTCAACCATGCATTGAAGTAAACATGCATTTTTTTTCAATTTTTTATCATGCAAATATGCCAAGAAATGCAATGAAAATACATCACAGATATGCCCTGGATCAAGATGATGAGCCAACTAATGAGCATCAATTTCAGGTTTAAGAAGATATACTTGATTTCAAAGTTGAATAAGGCATATTAGACACAAAGCCGACAAAATAATAAATAAAACTTCATGTGTCCAAAATTAGAAATTAACGATGCCATTAAGAAGAACATCAAGCAAGCTTCAAAATGCCACTGAAATCAACTGAAAAGGAATTACGGTGCTCAAGATACGCATAAAGGAAAGCAAGGGCATAATTGAAAGAAAACATGAAAAGATAACTACAAACAGGTCCCTGAGAAGGACTAAAATGCAATAAAAATAAGTTGCGGGGCCTTTCCTGTAAATAAACCATACGCGTGGGGACCTTTTTGCAAATTGAAGAAATTTGGAGGGCGTCTCTGCAAAATACCCAGACGCGCACGTGCCAGGAACGTGCCATCCAGGTTCAGAGGAAGGGTTGGGTTCGGTAGAGGCTCGGAGTCAGCTTCGGCTTGGTTCGGCTAGGCTCAGATACAGGCTCGGCGGAGGATCGGGGGAGGCACAGTGCTGCTGTGGTGAAGACACGTGGCCGAAGATGGGCCATCCGATTGTGACGATCGGATGGATGTTGTTAGCTCCTGGCTAGACGACGTGGCTGCGTTAAGACCGTCGGATCGAGATGATCCAACGGACTATTGACATTGATGGCGTGACCTCATCGGGGCCGTTGGATGGTCGTTGAGATGAGACCATCCAACGGTAACTGCGCGTCGTCCTCCACCTTTGGCTGGCGGCGAATATAGAGCTCCGGCGAGGGAGCCCTGCCTCCGCCACTCTTCTTTGGCACCGGTGGAGCTCGCCCAAAGCTAATGGAGGATTGTCGATGAAGCTCAGGCGATGGTCGAGCGCTTGGCGCATCTTAAAGCGTCTGGTGAAGCACGGAGGCCGGAGGCGAGCTCGGCGAAGAAGCTCCGGCGACGTATTCCGATCATTGAGAGGATGATCACCTACAACGTTAGTTCGATAGCCGAAGCACATGGAGTGAGTGCGTGAGTGGAGTGAGAGCTCGACGAGCGGAGAAGGCGAGAGCTCAGAGCTCCTCCGCCGTGGGTGGTGGAGGAGATGGGTCGGCAGGTGATGAGGTCTGGAGGAGCTGAAAAGGTGATCGAGAAGGGGTGCGCGTGAAAGGGGGTTGTGAGTCGAAGCTTGGGGGGTGTTAATGGAGGTCGAAAGCGAACGAAGCAGCCTAGAAAATCAAAGGAAATTAAGAAAAAAATTGCAAGAGAGGAGGAAGAAGACTTACCGGAGGTTTAGCGGAGCGAGGCCTGTGCTCGAGGTCACCGGAGGACCTCGGGGTCATCGCTGGACTCCCTCGGCGACGGGGAGCAACTTGGCGGAGGCGAAGCTCCGCAAGCCTGGCCAACCATGGCCAGGGGTCGACATCGGGGCAGACCTTCGTCTTCGCGCTCCTCGTCGCCCCCTCGCTGTCACAGGGGGGCGGGGGCTTGCTGGGAGGTTACCCACGTACAGGTGGACAACCGCGACAGGAGGAGGAGGCGGCGTATTTGAAGGAATAGTTCGGTGGTGCAGGTGGTGATAGTAGTGGGTTTCAAGGGGATTATGGGGCGACTGGGAAGATGTTGTGGGTCATGGAGTTATGCGCGGAGTAGAGGGATGATGGGGTTCGGTCGTGGGTTGGTTTGAGAGGGAAGAGGTAGTCGGAGAGGTCGGCGATAATGGGAAGGGGGAGGCTTCCGCGCGAGATGGTGATCGTGGGGAAAGAGGCGGACGTGAGGTTGACGATGCAGCTCAACCGTTGGATCTGGAGATCCAACGGTTGACAATTGGGCGTGAAAGAGAGGTGTGGATTAGATCAGACGGCGACGTGATCAACGGCCTTGAAGCCGCCACGTGTCGAGCTTCAGAGAGAGGGCTGACAGACGGTTTAGATTAGAAGCTATAGGAGATCGAGCGGTTGAAGACGCAGCGGAAACGGGAGGTGGGGATTGCATCTCCAAACGCCGATCTGATGGTGGAGATCTTTGACACGTGGCGTGTGTAGAGCGAGGCGGGGACGTGCGGTGTGGATTAGAGATCAAGGCCGATCTGATGGCTGTGGTAAAAGGTGTACGTGGAGAAAGAGCCACCGTTGGATCATGATGAAGATCCAACGGTCCAAAAATGCGGGCGGATAAGATAAAGGGAGTGGGCCACGTGGCGCCCCCAGAATGGGCCATGTGGCCCAATCAGATTTATTCGAGGGTATTTTTGATTTTTGGGGGTTAAAAAGGTCGAATTTGAGAAACTCAAAACATAAAAGTTGTAGATCTTGATGAGATCTACAAGTTTCATGTTGACCAAAACCGGAGATGACATCAAACAAAGACCCAAAATATTTTTAAGGGTATTTTTAAGACTAAAAATACCACGAATTATCATTTTGCCATTTTTTGTGGTTTTTAATTTATTTGAGACTATGATAATTACAGGACATTAGCTGGGTTTTATTGACATATATTTAAGCAAGGGGGTTAATAATGAGAAGTAAAGATGATGAAATCGAGTTTCATCACCCATCACTGAAGAGCTACGTGCATTGTGCTTGTCCAAGTTAGGTCACTGTCTAAAAGAATCATGCATGTGCACGAGATATTCTAATTAGGCTAATCAAGATGACATGTGAACATAGACTGGCAGACTCAAAGAATTAAGTCGCTTGACCTGAGAAATCTTAACTCCAGTTCTTATAAGGTTCCTCTAAAATTAGGTGGATTAAGGTCAAATCAAGTCCATCCTCAATCATCAATTCATAACTTGGTTCAAAACCCACTAGCTTTTCACCTTGTATATGCAAGATATGCAGATGAGGTGTAGATGACATGCTAGGAATGAAATGCAAGACTTTTTTTTCTTTTGTAGATGCAGAGATGATGTGCAAGAGTAAATAAGAAGCCTTATTTTCAACACATTTTTTTGTATAGATCCTATTTTACAACAAATTTTACAAAAGTATGTTTTACAAGAATTTTACAATTTTTATACAAGTATTATACATATAGTTTAGAATTATAAAGAATTTTTTTCAATTTTTACCCACCCCGTAATTATTGCATAATATATACAAAAATACGCGAAAATACACGATAGTACGAGCTATGGGTAAAGTATATATGTAATATATACACGCCCCCCTATACTTAGCGTGTGCTATGCGGATTAGGCCCGAACACGGAAAAGCGATGAAAAAGACACAGCTCATGCTAAGCGTAGGAGAGCTAAAATTACAAAAAGTATAGAAGTCGCTCCGCCCCCCTATACTTAGGCTCTGGCAGCCTAAGTGTAGAAGAAGATCAAAATGGGGCGGACAAGGGCAAGAGGGGAAATGGATGAGTATATACATGGCGGCATCGGTCCCCCCTATACTTAGGCTCTGGTCAGCCTAAGTATAGGAAAGGAGTGAGTATGAGAACCGATGTGATCTAGAGGATTTACAGAGAACAGACTCATGTGGCTCATCCCCCCTATACTTAGGATATGGCCATCCTAAGTATAGTCCAAGATAGAGATAGATGAAACTGGGATGAGATACTAGAGTCGCGGGTGGGAGGGCAAAATGTACAGGAGTGATGGTATATACAAGTGAGTCGGTCTGAATCTTCCAAGATGCTGCTGATGGCTAGAGTTCACTGTTGTAAGGTCTCATGCGCGGTTCGAGGTGTATCTGCTGAATCTGTCTCACGCATAAATACAATCTCCTCAACATGGACTAACTGCTCATTGGATTCGACGAAGTGTTTCAACAGTTGTCCATTCACAAGGAATGTCGGTGCGCCATCTGTGAGATCTGAGATCTCGACACATCCACTATCATGCAGCGTACGGACGACAAATGGGCATGTCCACTTGGACTTCAACTTGTGGAAGACTTTCAACCTTGCATTGAACAACCATACCTTCTGTCCAGGAACAAAGGTCTTTCGTCTGATATATCTATCATGCCAACGCTTCACCTTGTCCTTGTACACCAAACTGTTGTCATATGCGCGGTTTCTGACTTCTACAAGCTCATTCAGATCCCTTTCTCTCTGCTTCTTCCCAAGGTGTGTGTTCCAGTTGACCTTCTTAATTGCCCATTTTGATTTATGCACTACTTCTGCGGGCAAATGGCATGGCTTTCCGAATACCATTCGGAATGGAGAGGTTCCTAACGGTGTCTTGTAAGTTGTCCTATACGCCCATAAGAGTTGATCCAATATCTGAGACCAGTCCTTTCTGTCTGGGCGGACAAGCTTTTGTAATATAGTCTTTACCTCCCGATTCGACACCTCAGCCATACCATTCGTCCGTGGGTGGTAAGGGCTGGCGACACGGTGTTTGATGCCGTAGTCCTTCAGAAGTTTCTTCACCTACTGGTTTACAAAGTGGCTACCCCCATCTCATATCATCATTTTGGGGATCCCGGACCTAGAGATTATGTACTCTCTGATGAATTTACAGACAGTCCTGATGTCTGCGGCTCGGGTCGGGATAGCCTCCACCCACCTTGACAGGTAGTCTACCGCAAGAAGGATGTACTCGAATCTGTGGCTCACAGGGAATGAGCCCATGAAATCGATGCCCCAGGCGTCAAAGACATCACAAATGATGACAGGCTGCATCAGCATCTCATCCTTGGAACCAACGGTTCCTCCCATTCTCTGGCATGCTGGACATGACTTCGCGAAGGTGATAGCATCGCGAAACAAAGTCGGCCAGTAAAAGCCACACTGAAGTACCTTCCATGCGGTCCTCTTCCCGGAGTGGTGTCCTCCTGCCTCCAAGCTGTGGCATAAAGAAAGGACTGAAGGAAATGGAGAAATCCTCAAGCGCATCACGGAAGTGTGATCGTCGTATCGGATACGACGAAGAACGACTAGTCATACTAGTTGTTTGGTGCAGCGGAATTTAAAAAAATTATTCGATGAAACCACATGATCCGAGAACCATTCTCAGATCGTTTCATCTATAACCACAACAAGTATAATGCAATACCTCTTGAAGCATGGTTGATCAATTCTCTAAGAGAAGAGACCTCTTGTCTCAAGTCCGATCGTCGGAGTAACGGCTTGCGAGCGCGGAGATGAGTCGCGGTGTCCTCGCAATCCAAGAAGATGATCCAAGCACGGTTTCTCCTGATCTCGTCGCACGAGATCGAACGTCTCTTTCGTGAGTGAAGCACTCCAAGTAGACGGATAACCGCATAGCGTCGAAGCGGCAGCACGATGGCGCAGGCGTCGACAATTCTCTCCACCAAGGTATGGTGGACGGTCACCAAGAAGAGAGGGAGAGAGGGCTGTCGAGTATGAGAAAGAGAGAGAGAGAGATGTGTGTGCTACAATAGCATGTAAAGAGAGAGCATGGTATGCCTCTCTATTTATAGGGTTTTGGGATCCATGGATCTCAATCCATGGGACATATAAAATCAATGGATGAGATTGATTTATGTCCATCCAATGGTCAAGATTGTTGTTGGTAAAAACCAACAATTTGTGATTTAATTTTGATTAAATATATTTGATAAATCAAATATATATTAATACCAAATTAAACCAAACAAATAAGGAGTGAAAATACAAATGAGATCCACCTTCCCCATTAGAGGGAGTGGACGGCCGCCAATTCCATAAAGGAATTGGTGCGGCCACCTCCTTCCCATATGGGGAGGGCAATCTCATGGATTCCATGAGATTGCATATCTCCTTGTTTTTCTCTCAACTTATTTCCAACAAATATTTGTTGGTATTTTTATTCACCAAAAATAATTCTCAATTATTTTGGGAATATTGCAATCTTGACATTGGAAAATTGTGAATCATATTCACAACCCAAAACTAAATGTAATTTACATTTTCAATTAATTAGACAATGTGTATCCAATACACATTAATAATTAATCTACAAATATAAATTATAATCAGCTCTCTCTAATGCATTATAAATCATATTTATAATATATCATGAGTAATTGGATATTACTATCCACATTATTCTTATCCATAATAATTAAATCGCATTTAATTATATTGGATAATTCCTCATACATCATGATAATTAAATCATATTTAATCATCGATTTCTCATTTCTTAGATCATATGGAATTATTCTTGAACCATTCAAGAACAATGCTATTTCTCCTCAGATACTTGGAGATAAGGACAGGGCGATTGTATTGTTCCACGTATAGTGACTTGGATATTGAGATCACATCTCAAATTCAGATCCCATGGACCTCTCATAGATGTTTGATTAAATCAAGACTGTAAACCTAATCTTCTCATTGCATCTGAATCTTATTTTGATCAATGTCCAGTATATGGACTAAGATTAGGTCACTTCTCTAATGAGAGGAGTCACTAAAATCCAGACCTGTTTCATCACTCCCTCGGAATGGAAGCGTCATGGTTATACAATCGTTTATGATCAAATCACCTTTCAGGTATTCCCAATACCTCTACATCCTGCATACTGGAAGACTCATGATCATCCCGAAGATATAGATCACTTTTACACTGTCATCTTCCGGGTTTGATCACTAAGTTTCTCAATCTTGGTTCTTGGGATATGGTATAGATCATATGCTTTCACAAAGCATATATCTTCCCTTTAAATTCATATCATGCTTCTAAAGCATGATGACCATGCATGGAATTTGGTCAATCCCGAAACCTCATGAGTGGGCTCATGTCTCTCGGTTCACAAGTGAACCTGTATGATCCCTTTGAGAGATCATATTACTCATATGCCCTTACATGCACACCAGCTCGCCGGTATATAGACCTTGGTTAGGTCATCAACCTATTGGTCTGTCAAATGTACATACTCAGACATATAGCAATACATCTGTCTCTGGTCAGAGGATGTTTGCCTGTGATGTGACAGTATTCATCATAGGTCTTTGGTTATCTTGTTCAGTCAACTCATTGACTCAACTAATCTGATACCTCCGAATCAATATTCCCATGCAGAGGACCTGCATCAAGAGGTCGATCAGATATCAGTCTAATGAGATAGGATTGTCATCTCCCACTCAGACTGGAGATCACTACTTGTCAATCATTGATGATGCTTGATGAGTCCTCTATCTAACTCCTTAGATATTCATCCAAGCATCAGCCTCTATGATTCAATCAATGAATCAACAGCTGTATGATTATCAAGTTGGCCATGGTACATAACCCTTATTGTACGGAGGGACCTTATAGTGCATTCATTCATTCAATATCAGAAAGGGAATGAAACATATCAATAACTTTTATTGATAAATCATTAATTACAATAACAATTATTGCAGGAATGGTTCGCCTCGGGCTCACATTGCTAACAATCTCCCACTAGCCCTCAGAACCATTCAGGAACAATCCTTAAACTCATACTCATTACATGCTGGTCGAAAACCTTCTGTGTCAGAGGTTTGGTAAGAGGATCAGCAACGTTGTCGGCAGAAATCACCTTGGTGATGATGATGTCACCACGCTTTTGAATCTCCCAAATGATGTGGTATTTCCTTTCCACATGCTTGCTCTTCTGATGCCATCTGGGTTCCTTCGTCTGGGCAACGGCTTTCGTGTTATCACAGAGTAGCTGGATGGGAGTATTAGAGGAAACTACGCCAAGCTCCTAGACGAACTTGCGCAACCATACCGCCTCCTTTGCAGCATCCGATGCGGCAATGTATTCGGCTTCTGTTGTTGAATCTGTTGTAGTGTCCTGCTTCTTGCTTCTCCAGCTCACAACACCACCATTAAACAGGAACACAAACCCTGATGTCGACTTTCAATCATCAATATCCGATTGGAAGTTAGAATCTATATATCCCAAGACTTGGAGATCACCATCTCCATAGACCAAGATGTAATCTTGCGTCCGTCTCAGATATTTGAATATGTTCTTTACCGCATTCCAGTGTTGTTCTCCATAGCAGGATTGGTAACGACTTACCACTCCCACTGCATAGCAGATATCTGACCTAGTGCACATCATGGCATACATTAAGCTTCCTACAGCTGATGCATAAGGGCATCCAGCCATGGCTTTCTTTTCCTCAACAGTTTGAGGAGACATTCCTTTAGACAGGTGGATACCATGTCTTAAGGGCAAGAATCCTTTCTTGGAACTATCCATACTGAATCGTTCAAGAATCTTCTTAATGTATCCATGTTGTGACAATCCCAATATCCTCTTCTCTCAGTTTCTGAACAACTTCAGACCCAAGATGTAAGAGGCTTCTCCAAGATCTTTCATCTCAAAGGTATGGGACAACCAAATCTTCACACTGGTCATCATCCCTGTATCATTCCCAATGATAAGGATGTCATCTACATAAAGCACGATGAACACAATGGCGCTCCCACTAAGCTTCTTATATACACAAGGTTCATCAGGATTCTGCACAAAATCATAACTCTTTATGGTTTCGTCAAATCTGATGTTCCAACTACGAGAAGCTTGCTTGAGCCCATAGATGGATTTCTTTAACTTGCATACTTTACAATCCTCAGTCATGAAGCCCTGGGGTTGCTCCATGTAGATATCCTCCTCGAGGTATCCATAGAGGAAATCCGTCTTGGCGTCCATCTTCCAGATGTCGTAGTCAAGATATGCAGCTATAGCCAACAATGCCCTGATGGATTTAAGCATAGCCACAGGAGAGTGTCTCATCGTAGTCGATGCCTTCTCTCTGTGTGTAGCCCTTGGCTACGAGCCATGCTTTGAAAGTCTCTACTTTCCCATCAGGTCCCCTCTTTATCTTGAAGATCCATTTACACCCAATGGGTTTTACCCCTTTAGGTGGATCCTCTAGGGTCCATACACCATTCTTATGCATGGAGTCAATTTCTGACTTCATTGCTAGCATCCATCCATCCATGTCTTGATCCGCGAGTGCTTCATCAAATGAAGTAGGATCAATGTCAGTTTCACTTGACACATGGAATCCATACCTTTCAGGTGGTGCAACCACCCTCGAACTCCTTCGAAGAGGTATGGGTGTTTCATCTTTATTTACTTCTTCAGTTTCTGGTCTAGGAAGCTCAGAATCCTCAGGGGATTCAACGAGTTCCTCTACTTCATTTTTATCTTGACCTTTAAGGAAATCATCCTCCAAAAATTTCACATCTCTGGAGACAAAAACCTTTTGGGTCTTAGGGTCATAGAGCTGGTATCCAATACCATCTCTAACATACCCAATGAAGTAACACTCACGAGTGCGAGATTCCAGCTTACTTGCGTCCACGTTCTTTGCATGGACCAAGCAACCCCAAACCCTCAAGTGCTTAACACTAGGTTTGGTTCCATACCAGAGCTCATGAGGAGTCTTAGGTACAGATTTGCTAGGAATCTTATTCAGGATATATATTGCAGTTTCTACTGCATATCCCCAGAAACTAAGTGGCAAATGTGCTTTACTCATCATTGAACAGACCATATCCATGATGGTCCTGTTGCATCTTTCAGCAACACCATTAAGTTGGGGAGTTCCAGGAGTAGTGAGATTGGAGACAATTCCATTCTCTTTGAGGTATTCCTTGAATTCATCAGAGAGGTACTCGCCACCTCGATCAGATCGAATTCGTTTAATCTTCTTATCGATTTGGTTCTCAACCAAAGCCTTGAATTCTTTTAACTTTTCAAAGGTTTCAGATTTATGACGTAATAAGAAGACAAACCCGTATTACGAATGATCATCAATAAATGTCAAATAATATCGATATCCATTTTGAGTCGCGGTACTGAAGGGACCACATACATCGGTATGTATTAAGTCAATAATACCTTCGCATCTAGTAACCTTGTTACGGAAAGGCATCCTAGTCATTTTACCATGAATACAATGTTCACAGGTAGGTAAAGATTGAACCTGTAGAAAATCTAATGGTCCATCCTTTATCAATCTATTGATCCTATCAACAGATAAATGACCAAGCCTTTGATGCCAAATCATGTTTGAATGATTTTCATTATTCCTGGATCTTTTAGGGTTTTATTAGTGGTTGTAACATTCATGACATGCTCATTAATGCACAATTCATAGAGTCCTCCAGAAGTCAAAATACCATCTGCAATATATTTATCATAATGATTTATAACTAATTTATTACTGAACAGGAATGAATATCCACTTCTAACTAGCTTAGATACAGATATTAAGTTCCTCCTGATTTCATGTACATAAAGACACTCTTTAAGTACTAGGACTCTACCACTAGATAATGATAGCCGACAAGTCCCGACAGCGACTGCTACAACACTTGCATCAGATCCCATCTGGATGACTATCTCCCCTTCTTCAAGTTTTCTAGTTTCCTGAAACAAATGCAACATATTGCATACATGAACAGAAGAACCAGAATCAACAACCCAACTTCCTTGTCGTCCTACGAGAAAGCTGGTTTCAATGATAAAAGTAGATTTCATACCTGCTGGGGCTTTACCTTTGTCGACCGACTTCAGGTAATCCGGGCAATTACGCCTCCAGTGCCCCGGCTTTTTGCAGTGGTAATAGACGTCGGTTTTCTTCGACGCCATTAGAGTGGATGCATTGGAAGAAGAGCCAATACTTTGTCCCTTCTTCTTTCTCTTCTGGGACGGGCCCTTCCGAGAACCATGCTTCCGACCACGCTTCCCTCTGACCTGTGCAACCATTGCACTGCCAGTGGGACCATCCTTCTTCATCACGTCTTCTGCAGACTTTAATGCAGCAAGGAGAGCAGCACTTGTCAATTCCAACTTGTTCATGTGGAATGACACTACAAAGTTATTGAAAGACTTGGGCAACGACAGCAGAATGAAGTCAGCTTGCATGTTTGCATCCATTGTTGCCCCAAGAGTCTCCAGCTCCGACAAGTACCCAAACATTTTGAGTACATGTTCACGGACCGAGGTTCCTTCCTGCATCTTGCAGCGAATGAGGTCTTTCATAACATTGTACCCCTGGGTGCGGTTAATGTCACCAAACATATCTTTTAGGTTCTGCATGATCTCCTGGCAAGTACTCATCTCCACATGTTGTTTCTGAAGAACATTGGAGAGAGAACCCAAGATGTAGCATCTAGCCAAGACATGATCTTCATCATACTTGTCATTAAATGCTTTTTGTTCCTTTGATTTAGGGTTCTCATGCTTGTCCTCAGAGAGCACATAATTGATGCGCTCCGCAGAGAGAACAAGCTCCAAATTACGGATCCAATCCGAGTAATTTGGTCCGGTCAATTGGTTGACCTCCAGAGTGGGTTCATGGATTTCATTTTCTGAAATTGAGAATGCACTATATTAGAACATATAATCATATATTCAATTTAGTTTTATTTGATTAAGGCATTTTAAATCAAAATAGTCTTGCTATGTCAACTATGAAAGTTTATTCCCTTATTCACTTTCAAAGTAGGAGATATACTTACCGATATATCTCAAGCAAGAACTGGGATCTCCTCTTTATCTTTGTCATATCCCAATAATATGAGAACTTATGACTCCAACAAAGAGAAGTGGGAACATATTCCGCATTGCAAGTCCAACTTGCATTTTCCCAATTCGATCTTTAATACCTGGGCCCACCACCCCCAAGGTGATGTTGACCCGTCATTAATTAAACCAACCCTCAACAGGAAGACAACTCGCTATGCGCAATACAATATCACCCCAATAATATGAGGACTCGATATTGGGGTCACTACGCATACGTCCCTACTCTTTCGAGAAGCGACGAGTCCGATCCAAATGGATCATATGCAGGAGCTGTCACTTCGGACAGGCGTCTCCTACACATAATATCTGGCGACGAAACTCTTCGCCTTGACGGGAGACCATGGATGTCACTTGTGTGATCCTCCATCTCTTATTCAAAATTAATTAATTAACGTGAATCATATTCATATAATTAATTCTTCCAAGGGAATTAATAACTCTAATCATATTAGAGTATTTTAATTGGACATAATTAATTTAATCATATTAAATTAATTATCAATCCAATTCAATCAATCAAACTTGATTATTTTACTTGAATATATATATGGTAATATCTCAAAATACGTGTTAATTCAAATTTTAATAATTAGAAAAATACAACTTAATCCCTCGGACATTATCCCGGCCCTACCTGCTGTCATGGTCAGTACCGACGGGAGTGGGACGGACCGCATACGTTGCAACCCGCTACCCCGGCGATCCCCGACTAGACACCATATCCACCTCGGGAAGGGATAATGCCAAATTGATTAATTTGTACTTGAGATGATCATCGGTTTTTCAACCGAATTTGTACCATATAGTAATAATCAAAACATTTTCTATTATAAGGAAGATCATTGGTGTTACTACAATTAGCAGACAGATCAATCAAAACTATTGGGGATTAATTGAGGCCAAAGTTAGTGATTTTGACTTTCCAGTGGACTTGATAATCCTTGACATAGACATAACTAAAGATCTTAGCCAAACCCCCATCATCCTGGGACGACCATTCCTAGCCACCGCAAGTGCCAATATCAATTGTAGAACAGGGCTATGGAAATGTCGGTGGGAGACATTCAAGTTCAAATCAAAGTTCAAATAGCCAGAAGGATAGTATTTCAAAGTCAGGAAGATAGCTGTGCCATCGATGTTCTCGAGGATTTAGTGGAAGTCTAATCTTCCCCAATTTGCTACACAAATTCCCAAATCCTATTCAAGCATCAAGTTTGAAGATTGTGGTTTCCAATTATGATTTAGATCACATCTTAATCAATTAATTGGTTGAGGCCAAGTCAATTAGGTAAATAATCATCTTCCAATATTTCACAAATATTTTTCAAGATTATTTAACAAAATTAACAATTAATTTCACTAATTGACAATCACTTGGTTCTAGATTAGGACAGTAATTTCAGCAGTGACCCCTACTCACTAAAATTAACATATCTCAATCAATTTAAATCTAAATTAGACAAACTCAATTTAAATAGATTGCTAACGTGATTTAGGACAGAAATCAAGTGATGTTTCACGCATTTCCAGGCAGATGATAACAGTAATTAACTCTTTAATCATGTTAAAATCTACTTTTCTCGCAATAGTGCATACATGTTCATTAAAACATCCATATCTAGAGCATACGAAATCCGATTTATGCAAACTCAGATCCTATGGTTTCCTTATTTAATGGGGAACAAAATTCAAGTAATAAATTCGTGTTTAAACAATTTAAACAGTGCCGAATTTATTTACTAAACAGATCTGTGAAATCAAATGCGATGAAAACTTTCGCGACCTTAACGAACCTAAGTCGTCCTCGGTTTTTCGAATTATATTCGAAACCGTCAACCTGGCTCTGATACCACTTGAAAGAAATGGATAAATCCTCAAGCGCATCACGGAAGCGTGATCGTCGTATCGGATACGACGAAGAATGATTAGTCATACTAGTTGTTCGGTGCAGCGGAATTTAAAAAACTTTTATTCGATGAAACCACATGATCTGAGAACCATTCTCAGATCATTTTATCTATAACCACAACAAGTATAATACAATACCTCTTGAAGCATGGTTGATCAAGTCTCTAAGAGAAGAGACCTCCTGTCTCATGTTCGATCGTCGGAGTAACGGCTTGCGAGTGCGAGGATGAGTCGCGGTGTCCTCGCAATCCAGGAAGATGATCCAAGCACGGTTGCTCCTGATCTCGTCGCACGAGATCGGACGTCTCCTTTGTGAGTGAAGCACTCCAAGTAGACGGATAACCGCAGAGCGTCGAAGCGGCAGCACGATGGCGCAGGCGTCGACAATTCTCTCCACCAAGGTATGGTGGACGGCCACCAAGAAGAGAGGGAGAGAGGGCTGTCGAGTATGAGAAAGAGAGAGAGAGAGAGAGAGAGAGAGAGATGTATGATACAATAGCATGTAAAGAGAGAGCATGGTATGCCTCTTTATTTACAGGGTTTTGGGATCCATGGATCTCAATCCATGGGACATATAAAATCAATGGATGAGATTGATTTATGTCCATCCAATGGTCAAGATTGTTGTTGGTAAAAACCAATAATTTGTGATTTAATTTTGATTAAATATATTTGATAAATCAAATATATATTAATACCAAATTAAACCAAACAAATAAGGAGTGAAAATACAAATGAGATCTACCTCCCCCATTAGAGGGAGTGGACGGCCACCAATTCCATAAAGGAATGGGAGCCGCCACCTCCTTCCCATATGGGGAGGACAATCTCATGGATTCCATGAGATTGCATATCTCCTTGTTTTTCTCTCAACTTATTTCCAACAACTATTTGTTGGTATTTTTATTCACCAAAAATAATTCTCAATTATTTTGGGAATATTGCAATCTTGACATTGGAAAATTGTGAATCATATTCACAACCCAGAACTAAATGTAATTTACATTTTCAATTAATTAGACATTGTGTATCCAATACACATTAATAATTAATCTACAAATATAAATTATAATCAGCTCTCTCTAATGCATTATAAATCATATTTATAATATAATATGAATAATTGGATATTACTATCCACATTATTCTTATCCATAATAATTAAATCACATTTAATTATATTGGATAATTCCTCATACATCATGATAATTAAATCACATTTAATCATCGATTTCTCATTGCTTAGATCATATGGAATTATTCTTGAACCATTCAAGAACAATGCTATTTCTCCTCAGATACTTGGAGATAAGGATAGGGTGATTGTATTGTTCCACGTATAGTGACTTGGATATTGAGATCACATCTCAAATCCAGATGTCATGGACCTCTCATAGATGCTTGATTAAATCAAGACCGTAAACCTAATCTTCTCATTGCATCTGAATCTTATTCAGATCAATGTCCAGTATATGGACTAAGATTAGGTCACTTCTCTAATGAGAGGAGTCACTAAAATCCAGACCTGTTTCATCACTCCCTCGGAATGGAAGCGTCATGGTTATACAATCGTTTATGATCAAATCACCCTTCAGGTATTCCCAATACCTGTACATCCTGCATACTGGAAGACTCATGATCATCCCGAAGATATAGATCACTTTTACACTGTCATCTTCAGGGTTTGATCACTAAGTTTCTCAATCTTGGTCCTTGAGATATGGTATAGATCATATGCTTTCACAAAGCACATATCTTCCCTTCAGATTCATATCATGCTTCTAAAGCATGATGACCATGCATGGAATTTGGTCAATCCCAAAACCTCATGAGTGAGCTCATGTCTCCCGGTTCACAAGTGAACCTGTATGATCCCTTTGAGAGATCATATTACTCATATGCCCTTACATGCACACCAGCTCGCCGGTATATAGACCTTGGTTAGGTCATCAACCTATTGGTCTGCCAAATGTACATACTTAGACATATAGCAATACATCTGTCTCTGGTCAGAGGATGTTTGCCTGTGATGTGACAGTATTCATCATAGGTATTTGGTTATCTCGATCTCGTTCAGTCAACTCATTGACTCAACTAATCTGATACCTCCGAATCAATATTCCCATGCAGAGGACCTGCATCAAGAGGTCGATCAGATATCAGTCTAATGAGATAGGATTGCCATCTCCCACTCAGACTGGAGATCACTACTTGTCAATCATTGATGATGCTTGATGAGTCCTCTATCTAACTCCTTAGATATTCATCCAAGCATCAGCCTCTATGATTCAATCAATGAATCAACAGCTGTATGATTATCAAGTTGGCCATGGTACATAACCCTTATTGTACGGAGGGACCTTATAGTGCATTCATTCATTCAATATCAGAAAGGGAGTGAAACATAATCAATAACTTTTATTGATAAATCATTAATTATAATAACAATTATTGCAAGAATGGTTTACCTCGGACTCACATTGCTAACAAGGACACTCTGGTATTCCTCCTGAGGAATAGACCGTCTCCAGACACAATCCGATCCTTCAAAGAAAAGGATCGGATCCTCCCAATGGTAGTGTCTAGCGTACGACTTCAGTCGGTCGATGTGGCTCTTGGGCCAACCTTCGGGAACCTTCTTGGAGACAAGATAGTTCACGATGTTGGCATACCATGGGAGTGAGTCGATAACAAAAATCGACTCGTCAGGGAAGGAGTCTCGAATTGGTCAATCCTCGGAAGTATTAAGATCTTCGAGACGAGAGAGATGATCGGCTACTACATTTTTCTTTCCAGGTTTATCACGAGTATCCAAATCAAATTCCTGGATAAGTAAAATCCACCTAAGAAGGCGCACCTTTGCGTCCTTCTTCTCCATCAAATATCGTAGTGACGTATGGTCGTTGAACACAATTACCTTGGATCCAATTAAGTGAGATCTGAACTTATCCAAGGCAAACACTACCGCAAGCATCTCCTTTTCCGTAACTGTATAGTTACATTGAGCGGTATCAAGCACTTTGCTTGCGTAGTGGATTGCAAACGGGACGCCATCTCTCCTCTGTCCTAATACAGCCCAAACAGCAAAGTTTGATGCGTCCGTCATGATCTCAAAAGGTAGAGACCAATCGAGGGCTTGTAGGATAGGTGCGTCCATGATCATTCCTTGCAATAGCATAAAGGCCTCAAGACATTTGTGATCAACAACAAACTCCATGTCTTTGCCTAAAAGCTCAGTTAGCGGTCGAGCAATCTTAGAAAAATCCTTGATGAATCTCCGATAAAATCCGACATGCCCGAGGAACGACCGCAACTGCTTGATGTTGGTTGGTGGCTGGAATCGTATGATCACATGCACCTTGGCAGGGTCAACCTCCATTCCTCTCTTGGAGATGACGTGCCCCAACACAATGCCCTCTGTCACCATGAAGTGACTTTTCTCTCAGGAGAGCACCAGATTAACCTCACAACAGCGTTTGAGGACTCGGTCCAGATTCCTAAGACAGGAATCGAAGGAATCGTCGTGGACCGAGAAGTCGTCCATGAAGACTTCCAGGAATTCGCCGATCATTTCGGCGAATATAGCAATCATGCACCTTTGAAAAGTACCCGGAGCATTGCATAACCCAAAGGGCATGCACCTGAAAGTATAGGTACCAAAGGGGCATGTGAATGTGGTCTTTTCCTGGTCCTCTGGAGCTATGGCTACTTGATTGTAGCCCGAGAACCCATCCAAGAAACAGAAGAATTCTTTCCCCGCTAGTCTCTCTAGGATCTGATTAATGAATGGTAGGGGAAATGATCCTTATTCGTTGCGACATTCAAGCGTCTGTAATCCACACAAACGCGCCACGACGTGGGCACTCGCGTCACGATCTCCTCTCCATCCTCGTTGGTGGTCGTCTGAATTCCCGATTTTTTCGGGATCACATGGCCACCCATTTCGAGTCGGAGATGGGATAAATGAAACCCGCATTGCACCATTTCTCTATCTCCTTCTTCACTTCCTCTCGTAAATTTGGATTCAAATGACGTTGGAATTCACGAGAGGGTTTGGCTTCATTCTCCAAGTATATATGGTACGAGCACAGAGCGGGATTTATCCCGTGGAGATTGGAAATGCTCCAGTCTATTGCCTTGTGGTTTTTTTCCAGGATCTCTAGCAAGCGAGATTCCTGCTCCTCGCCCAAGCCGAACAACGGAATGCAGATCTTACAGCGAGAATGGGACAGATCATTGCGGCATAAGGAATCGATCGGCCAATGGTTGATGCTTATAACCCAGCAAAGAATGAGATACAAAGTTGGTTGGCATCAGCGGTTCCCGCCAAAGCATTTGAGCTCAAGCCCCACTTCCTTAGCCTGCTACCGAAGTTCAACGAAAATGCCCATGAAGAACCATATGCCTTCCTCTGAGACTTCGAGATGGTTTGCAACAACCTTAGCCATCCTAGGGTTAGCAGAAAGACCAAAAGCCATGTTGAGAAACACGTTCTGTCAGTAGCCACGACTTGTGCAATAAAGAGCTCGTTTCCAAGGAAACGAAGAGACATGGGTGCACATTATGTGGTGAGTCATGTCGATGACATTGCGTTTGCACGCACTCTCCTAGACAACGGATCCTCAATTAACTTAATGCCTACAACCCTCTAGCTTAATCTTGGACCCCTTAGGAAATCTAGAGCCCTCCTGCAGTTCGTTGATAAATCAACCAAGAGGTCCCAAGGAGAATTGAGGAATGTTGTAATCAAAGTCGAGGGTCAAGAATACATGGTGGACTTCACTGTCGTAGATATGGAAACCTGATGAATCTCGTATTCGTCGTGCTAAAAGCCTCTATTTAAAACCCCTTCTTAATCAATCCAATAAAAATACTCTCTAATTCCTTGTTTTTATCCTGTAGTATATTGTGCATAAATTACCATTAATTTATTGTATTTAATTTCCTCTATTTTTCTTGTAATTATTTTATCCTCAAAAACTCCTAAAAATTAGGTAGAATAATTGTCTATAATTCATTGACCATTAAAACACTAAAAAATACAAAAACATCTCAAAACCACAAAATCAGTATTTTTATCCCCCTAAAAATACCCCCAAAAATATGTTTCGTACAAATGACTTCTTTTGCCTTTTTGACCAACATGAAAGTTGTAGATCTCATCGAGACGAGCAACTTTCATGTTTTGACTTTTTCCTAATTCAGCCTATAACTATTTCTTTTCTAATTTTCTTTGTAATTATTCTCTGAATTTTCTCATTGGGCCACGTGGCGTTCTCTGGAGCCGCCACGTGGCCCGCCTCCCCTCTCGCCACCCGGCACCTTCCTGGGCCGTCGGATCTCCCCCTGATCGCCTCCATCCCCGCCGTCCAACCTCGCCTCGCTCTCAGCCCTTGGATCTATCTCCAAATCAAATCATCACCGCCACTTAGCGCCTCTCCTACAGCCGTCCGATCTTAATATCATCCAACGATCTTCCTTGTGCCATGTCTCCCCCTCTTCTTAGCCGCCCGATCACCTCTTCATCCAACGATCCTCCTCGCGCGACAACTACCCTCTATCTCAGCCCTCTGATTCCATTCTCGTCCTACGCCTCTCGTTTCCCCACGTCGTCCCTTCACCCCTCGCCATTAGATCTCACCCAATTTTCCATCTGAGCCGCTCATCGGCGCCCAACTCCCCGTTGCTTGATCTAAACCTAAGATCTAATCGGAATCCTCCATCAGCGCCCTCGTCCTGATCGTTGGATAGCAAGATCCAACGGTCCAAACACCTTCGTCAACCTTCGTAACCCCCCCCCCCTCCCCAGTTGTTTCCCCTCGCGCATCCTCTGCCCCCTTCCATTTTTAGCAACCCACTCCGACCACCTCTCCACCTCCTAACGCCCTGCCCTCACAACCCTAACCTTCGTCTTCCTCACGTAACATCCACGTTTTCCCTCCTTTACTCCTCGGCCATTAAACCCCCGCTCGAAAACCTCCGACGACCACCATAACCCCTGAGCGCCTCCGCCTATTTAACCCCCTCCCCCACCACCAGAGACCTCGTCCACCATTATTGGGCTATGCCCTAGTCTCCTCCGCCCCTCCGGTGACAGCAGAGGGGCAGAACGTTGAGGCAAAGACGGGTTTAGCTCGATGTCGACCCACGGCGATGCTCCGCCGTGTCCTGGTGGCTCCGGCCACCACCGAGCTCGCTGGCTTGCTGACCAGCTGGGCAACGACCCCTAGGTTCTTCCGAGCCTAATCCCAAGCTCCTCCTCCGCCAGGGTTCCCCTCCCTGATGAGGTCTTCTTCCTCCTTGCTTTTCTTTCATTTTGTCTAAATTATTACGCCACCTACAGCCACTGTCACCCTCATCCGATCGACCTACTAGCTCCGCCCAACCACTCCAATCCTTGCTGACCGATCTCCTCTTCTCCAGAACCACCTCCGTTCTGACTTCCCTCTTCACCTGCTCCGCTGGTAAAGAAACATTCGGCCACCGCTCTTGACGCCTCCACGGCCGTCCACTCACCTCACAATCACCCGCACACACCACGCTTCGGCTATTCTAACATCTGCAGGTCCATTCCCTTCAATGGCAGGAGATCGCACCTCCCCGCCGGTCTCGAGCTTCTCCTCCGACAACCACGCTTCGCCAAGCAGCTCCAGACAACCTCGGAGCTCCGCACCGGCTCAAGGACCTCCGCCCAACCTCCAGCGCGCTTCCCCGACCGTCAGAACACCCTCTGGAGCGCGGAGGAGGAATTCAGGAATCGCCGGAGACCCGCCTTCTTCGGTGGGCTGCGGCGGAGGAAGAAGCACAGTTGTCGTCCGATCACCAGGATCGGGCAGCTAGGATGATGCCACGTGGCGACTCCAGACGCCACCCGAGCCTTCACTCTGAACCTATAGGCTCGGATGGACCGCACCTCGTCGAACCTCCAGAAGTGGCCACGTGGCCCGAACCTGTAGGACTATCCCGAGCCTGGTCCCTCACGTGCAGCACACGTGAGGTGCTGGGTAATTTGCATGCTAGACCCTGGAAGAATTGCTAATTACATTTTGGTCCCCAGGAACGTGCCTCACGTGCGTGCCTGGGTATTTTACAGGGAGCCCTCCAAGGTTTCAGATATTGCGAAAATGCCCCTACGTGCAAATGGTGAAATTGCATAAGGGCCCAGGCGGTTTTTGGTAATTGCTTTTAGGTCCCTCCAGGGACCTAAACGCAATATTTATCCCTTTATTTTATTGCATTTTTATTACAATTATGCCCTTGCACTGTTTTTAGCATAACTTGAGCATCGTAGGTCCAAATTGCATGATTTTAGTGTCATTTTGATCCTTGTTTTGTCCTCTACATTTTATCATGCTTAATTGTCTCATTTGTTCTTGTTTTAATTAAAGTGAATTTTTTATGTGGAAAATGGGACCCTGCTCTTCTTATCTTGCTTTGATCTGATGACCACTCTTATTGTTGTGATTAATTGACACTGATTTCATTTTATATTACGTTGCTCATAATTTTTAGGGTATAATTGTAATCTTTAATCTGTGTACAAATTCTCTTGCATATTTGCTCTTGCATCACGATAAATTGCATAAAATTAAAAAAAGTTGCATCCATCTTAGCATCGCTTTGTAAATTGCACAATTCTTCATATGGACCTGAAATTGGAATTAATTCACATTGTGCCTTCATGAATCGAAATTCGAAAAACATATTAGGCAGTTGTGTCCCTGCGTTCGACCTTGGTAGACTTGCCAAGTTAAAATATTCCACGACATTCAAAGTTCGTGGTTTTTGCTGAACCATTCGCCTCCTGTACTACGATTAATTATCCACTCTTAAAGAGGCAAATTTGACGTTCATCAAAACCCCTCGTAATTGGAGAGACTCCCAGATCATCTTAGGTAGGCCCTTCCTCAAGACAACGGGGGCCTTGTTTGATTATAAGATCGGGAAGATCCAGTTCCAAACTCCAGGTGCAGATGAGGAACTAGAGATGAAGCAAACCAGACGGCAGAGATCGGATTCCGAATCCAGCACCGAGTACTCTTCATCCGAAGCAGACCGCGACCATGTAGACACAGTTGGGCCATGGAGACAGAACCCCGCCAGCACCAATGAGTCCCTCCCCTCCGGAGATGATCCAGTGCATGAGTCAGTTTGCGAGATCCTCATAAACGAGTACATCTCAGAACCTGCATCCCCCTACATCTTCGACGACTTAGAAGCCCAACTGGGCTTGTCAGTCCTTCCCTCTTTAGGACAATCAGAAGATGAGGATGATGAGTCGGACGTGGCTTTCGCCGATTGCATGGAGACCTTTGACGATCCGACTCCAGAGCCAAATAATCTGGTGGCAGCTCTTACAGAGAAAGATCCAACCACTTCCAACACTGAGCCAGATTCGATTGAGCCAGATTTCTCAGATGATCACACCTTACCTGAGCTCAAGACTTTACCCGCAACGCTGAAATACACATTCCTTCCACGCGTCGAAAGTGAAGCCGCATCGTGCGGCTTCCGTCGTGTCCTCGAGGAGATGGCGGTCTCCGAAGCTTGGTAGCGGGTTTGGAGAAGCTGCTGCTACATGGACGATGCTCCACGGATCTCACCTAAGCCTTGTCGTCGCTCGACCTACTGCACCATTTTGATACGGCTCCCACTACCCTTGTTAATTCGAGCAAATTAATGTTCAAATTAATTAAGAATATTCGTTGCAGTCGGATAATGAGGGCAGATCAAAAACCACTTTCAATTATAGTCAAATTAATTTCGGACGGTAATTTTTTTACTTGGTTGGAAGTCCAAGTTCGAACTCAGGGAGGCAGCTGTCTCCTTAGGTAGATTCGAAGTAAATTTCCAAGGTATGATTTTCAGAGGAGATATTTTTGGTCTTTTTCGTATATTTTATGCAAGACATATGCAAAATCAGGCCAAATTACAAGTTAAATCAGAAAGATGGTCAAATTAATTCCAAAAATTTTGAAACTTGGCCAGATGGTGAAATATAACGAAATTAAGCTAACTAATTTTTTTGTAATTTTTAGATACACGGATAATGAAAAATGCATACTTTAGCGAAAATGACTGAACCAATTTTAATAATTACCAAACAATGCTATTTCTCGGAAACAAAATTAATTTAAATAGGTATAATTAAGAGCTATCCAAATCAACTTAAATTTTGTTAAAATACTTTACGGTTGATTAACTAAAAAACGATTAAGGTTTTCACTAAATGATTTTTCTAAAACAAACTATACATGCAAATGGTGTGATTTTCGGATATGTTGTAGCATAGACTTATATCTACCAACCCACGATTTTTCAGAGATTTTTCGATAAACATAATGTGTAATCAATTAATCAATAAAAAAGGGCAAAATATTGCTTTTTTTTACTAAATTAAATTCCATAAATATTCTGCAAATCAGAAAATACAAATAAATGCTAAAATGGTAGAACAAGAGTTATACTACACAATGCAATTTTCAGAATTAAAAATGGATGACAGAATGACGATAAAATAAACGTGCAAATGCAGGGGTATGAATGCAATACAAAAAAAGAAATATGAGCTCAAATGAAGAGCAAGAACTTACATACAATTACCTAAAACTTAAACTTTGTTTGAAAACTTGCAAAGTGGTGCAAGTGTCCCCTTTGTGAATACCCTTTTGTCTTATTATCCGCTAGTACCTTCTTGGCTGGGGAACTTGGAGGAGCTTTGGTCGACTGCGGGCGGCGTTGTGGAGCTCGGTGGCGGCCGGTGGCATCGAAGAGTGGAAGATGGCGGAGGCGTGGGAGAGGGGGCTGTGGCGGCGTCGAGCAGCCACTCGCGGCCGCGAGGGGTGGGGTGGAGTTGACTGTTGCGTGGAAGGGGGCGGGGTTGCGTGGTGGTCGCGCGTCCTCGGCAGCTACGCACGCGGGGCGGCGGCGATCGGAGGTGAAGCGTGCGAGGGCGCTGGTGGCAAGCGCCTCGATCGGAGGTGAAGCGTACGACTGTGGCCTGAGGCTCGGCCACTGCGAGGTGCTTGTGAAGTTGGGGAAGGCACGGCTAGTGGAGGGGCGGTGCCGCGGGTGGAGCGCGGTTGAGATGTTTGGCCGACACACGGCAAGGGTCGTCGTGACAGCGGAGGTGGAGCAACTTCGGAGGAGGAGGATGCGTGTAGGTGGAGGAAGAAGAAGAGAAGGAGAGGGAGGACGTGGGGGTTTCACCACCTCCACCTCCCCTGTTCCTCATGCATTTGTTTAGTGGGCACAAATAAGCGATTAATCGATTGATGAAAGTTCGCCGAAAAATTTAAGAAAAATCACCGTCGCGTTCGCAACGTATGATTTATCTGTAGAAGTACAATTGGTTTTGCGAATCGATGGATGGAACAATGATGGATTGATGAGAGAGAGTGTGGGTGTAGAAGAAAGAAGAAGAAAAACTGAGCAAGAAGAAGGAATAATACCTGTAGCAAATGAACGGGAGCCTGGGAAGAAGAAGATGAGGCTTCTCCTGTCGTCGCTCAAGAGTCGGCAAAGCTCGAGCTCAGCAGCTCGTGGAGATCAAAGCTGCAGCAGAAGGAGCAAACCTTCTGGATCTCGCCAAGGATAGTTGCATGTTGTCGCTCAACCAGTAGGCCGTGATTGCTGTCACCAATGCTAGTGGGAGCTCGGGATCTATCTCTAGAAATATGGCGGATGGGGATGAATGTGGGAAATGGAGAGGATATAAAGAGGAGGTGGCGGTTGGAGAAGAGATGGAGAAGGTGGAGGAGATGGGGTATGGATTGGAGGTGTCGATGGCTTCTCCCTTAAGTTAAGGGAGAGTGGGGGAGAATGGGTAGATGGAGGATGAGATGGTGCCACTTGGCACGCTCGGATGCGGCCATGTGGCGTTTATTCAATTAGTAGC
The DNA here is from genome assembly GCA_037367405.1 of Ottelia alismoides. Lineage (NCBI taxonomy): Eukaryota > Viridiplantae > Streptophyta > Magnoliopsida > Alismatales > Hydrocharitaceae > Ottelia > Ottelia alismoides. The sequence goes on from JAZKJV010009715.1 coordinate 600,796, forward strand.
AAAAACCATGGGGTTGACACGTGGCGGCTGCCAGAGTTGCCACATGTCGCTCCGAGAAAAATCCACAACTAAATGCAAAGGAAAATAAAAAAGAAATAATAAAAGAGGTTAGATTAAAAAGTGATCAACACGAAAGTTGCTCGTCTCGACGAGATCTACAACTTTCGTGAAGGGCCAAAAATCAAAGGAAATCGTCTGTACAAAAATGTATTTTTGGGCGGTACCTTATAGATATAAAATATCGCATTTTATCTTTTGTAATTTTTTTGTCATTTTTCAACAAAAGAAAAATAAAAATAAAAATAGAGAAAATATGAGAAGAATATTTACAATATAATCTATTTTTTTGGATTTTTAATAATGAAGAAATAAAATGATAAAATACAGGGGCAAAACGGTCAATATGTACAATATACAAAAGGGGCCCAAAACCCAAGTTTTGCATACGAACTCCGATTTTAATGAAATGGTCTTGTTTCGAAGGTCTTTGAATGTATATTACTTTAAAAGTGAGTAGACCTAATTCGGAGGCTGTATGTGAGAGATATGTACATTTTAAGGCTCCTAGTTTCAAACTTGGATTGGGGTTTTTATTGGTCAATTTTACAAGTTAGTATTTTTTTGATATTTTTCTTTAATTAGTGTTAGTCATATATACACAATAGAGTTGGTTTTATTAGATTCGGAGTTAGTACAAAATATATACAAATAAGGTATTTTATCTAATATACAGGTGAAAATTACAAGTGAAATTGGCTTCTTATTTTATGCAATATGAATGCTAAAATGCAGATGTTATCAGTGCATGCATGAATGTTAATTATACAATATAAGTGGAAATATGCAGCTAATTACTCGGAACAAAGCTCTATTTTCAACTTTTAGAGTGATGAATCGCAGATTCATCAATAACCCATCTTCCACTTTGACCCTCGCTCAGGGGTAAAGGTATACCTCCATTTCCACCCCACTTCGAGGAGTTTTGCCTCATTTTTCACTCACATGGAATTTGGAAAATGATCCGTCAGTCACCATAACTTGGCCTCCCATGTACCCCCTTGCACATTTGTTCACTTTTAATTCTTAAAGGAATGAGATGCTACTTATGTTTGCAGATTTTGTAGGTAGTGATGAATTTTGATGCGAGGGTGGTGTCTAAATTGATTAGCTGGAGTTTCCTCAAAGGCTTCGTTCACCGCTGCTTTTCATGTCAATCCAAGACCTTAGGGTGTGTAGGTGGGAAAACGGGCATGGGTGTGTGCGTGTGAGGGGGCACATGTGTGTGTACGAGTGTGTGCATGTGTGGGTGTATGTGTGCATGCACGCGCGTGCATTGCACCCATGTTTGGGCATGTGGATGGGTGTGAGCATGTGCGTTTTCTCTTAAATATTTGGAGGTAAATATAACCATATAGGTGGTGTTATATGCTCAACGGATATCACAGGAACATTACTCAATATGCAAACTACTGTAAATAGTGTTTATGTCATGGTAAGAGGATGTGGTCCTTCTGAGAGCCCCAATTAGGAGTCCTCTCTCCAAATCATTCTCTCACACTCCCACCCAAGAAATGAACCTTCAAATGCTATTAGAGCTTGTACAAGATATGTGATTGGCATAGCCGCTATCGCCAAGTTACTAACCAATGTAACATATAGAAGCCAAGGAAAGTTGTTTTAAGGCTTGTTATTGTTAGGATAAGTT